>VZRS01002789.1:1127797-1305915 GCA_013398055.1 Ifrita kowaldi | reverse complement strand
CTGGTAAACACACCTCCATGTCTACATTGTTCCCATTGCCCAGACCCAGTGCTTCCAGGGTGCTTGGCAGTCTGTGCAGGAGGAGGCATCACACCCCAGCTTTCTTTTGTCACAGGTTCATGGCCTGCAGATACTGCTGGCAGGTTCTCAGGGTTTGGATCAGCTTTCTTTCAGGCACTGGAAACAGCAGCAGCTGCTGAGTGCTGAGCATTGCTGATAAAATCGTCCAACTTGCCAGCATTTTGGTAAATAATGCTCTTGGTGGAGACAATCAAACACACGGAGAGAAACCTGGTTTGCAGATGCAATCCATCCTTCCCAGCAGAGAGCATAGAAGGCAGGCCATGCAGTGGACTGGATACTAGAGGGGCTTTTGGGAAGCCCTTGTCAGGGAAAGGACTACAGACTGTATGAGCCCCAGGGTGGGCCACCAAGTACCCTTTTGGCAGGAGTCAACACATTGCTGATGGACACCTTCATGTCTCAGCAGAATTGTGTCATGGACACCAAAGGAGAACTGAGGGCCAACAGAATCCATGTTTAAAAGAAGAAGGCAGCAAAGAAAGTAGAGTGTTGGAGACAAGGAAAGGAGAACAAGTGAGGCCTGGGAAAAGAAGGAATGTGTAGGGAAATGGAGATAAGGACCCAAGCAGCCATATCATTTTTTACTTCTATCCCTTTAGTCATATGCCCTGCCTCTTTGAAGAGCCAAAATGAGGAAAAAAGGCTGGTAAAGACCTCTAGCTAGGCCATCACCAAACGGGATGAAAGAAACTTACCCAACACCAATTTGGTGTGAATAAGCAGACACTTCTTTATCGGGGGTGCTGGGGACACAGGGGAGAGCTCCTCTGAAATACATCCCACTCAACAAACAAAACTCACCCCTTTTATATACTTTTTCTGCTAAATCATTGTTGCATAAGTTCTTTTACATACTATGCATACTATGCCCACTCTTAAATTTAATCTTTACTCTTAAAATTTAATCTTGATTGGTTCCAATAGTTAATAACTTCATCAATATTTGTATCCTAAAACAAACATTGGCTATTTCTACTGAGGTCTACTGTTTGGAATCCTTGATATTAAAATCAATTGGAAGAGTAGAGGGTTTCCAACCAGTGTAATTGGTGAGCATGATTGTCTCCACAGTTTCTTGCCCGAAACATAAGGGTCCAGTAACTTCTTGGTGAGGTTTCTATGGTTACACAGCGCTCCTGATATTTCTATACCTTATACTTCACAAATTTCTACTTAGAATCATAGCTAACTCTTTACTATGATATAATTGATTATTTGATCAAAATATTCTTAACAAGGGGATTAGGAAAATCATGGTGAATCCATTAATCCAGGGGAAGGTTTTTTCTCTATGTTTTTTATTACTTTTGGTATCAAAAGAAAGCCTTCACCAGAATTTTAAAGTGTTAGTTTAATGACATAAGAAGGGACTCCCGTTGGAAAATAGAATTTGATAAGGAACAGATGCTCTAAAAAGCCTNTGCTGGGGACACAGGGGAGAGCTCCTCTGAAATACATCCCACTCAACAAACAAAACTCACCCCTTTTATATACTTTTTCTGCTAAATCATTGTTGCATAAGTTCTTTTACATACTATGCATACTATGCCCACTCTTAAATTTAATCTTTACTCTTAAAATTTAATCTTGATTGGTTCCAATAGTTAATAACTTCATCAATATTTGTATCCTAAAACAAACATTGGCTATTTCTACTGAGGTCTACTGTTTGGAATCCTTGATATTAAAATCAATTGGAAGAGTAGAGGGTTTCCAACCAGTGTAATTGGTGAGCATGATTGTCTCCACAGTTTCTTGCCCGAAACATAAGGGTCCAGTAACTTCTTGGTGAGGTTTCTATGGTTACACAGCGCTCCTGATANATAAGCAGACACTTCTTTATCGGGGGTGCTGGGGACACAGGGGAGAGCTCCTCTGAAATACATCCCACTCAACAAACAAAACTCACCCCTTTTATATACTTTTTCTGCTAAATCATTGTTGCATAAGTTCTTTTACATACTATGCATACTATGCCCACTCTTAAATTTAATCTTTACTCTTAAAATTTAATCTTGATTGGTTCCAATAGTTAATAACTTCATCAATATTTGTATCCTAAAACAAACATTGGCTATTTCTACTGAGGTCTACTGTTTGGAATCCTTGATATTAAAATCAATTGGAAGAGTAGAGGGTTTCCAACCAGTGTAATTGGTGAGCATGATTGTCTCCACAGTTTCTTGCCCGAAACATAAGGGTCCAGTAACTTCTTGGTGAGGTTTCTATGGTTACACAGCGCTCCTGATATTTCTATACCTTATACTTCACAAATTTCTACTTAGAATCATAGCTAACTCTTTACTATGATATAATTGATTATTTGATCAAAATATTCTTAACAAGGGGATTAGGAAAATCATGGTGAATCCATTAATCCAGGGGAAGGTTTTTTCTCTATGTTTTTTATTACTTTTGGTATCAAAAGAAAGCCTTCACCAGAATTTTAAAGTGTTAGTTTAATGACATAAGAAGGGACTCCCGTTGGAAAATAGAATTTGATAAGGAACAGATGCTCTAAAAAGCCTGTGAGATGCTGACAACAGTATTGCTTAAGGCACTTCTATAAACCATGTGCTGCTCATGGCAGACATACTATTAGAAGATAAAGTTCTCACTTGCCTGATGAACTGGACTAAAAGCCTATCTAAAAAGACAGGCTTCTAAGACTTTACATTCAAAGTTAACTGCAATTTTCCACTCCTCGAGCCCACATGGAAAAAGTAAAGCAGGACAAGACAAGACAAGACAAAAGGCATATTGGGAAGTCTGACTTGGAGCCATTCATGGAAGCCCTGCAGTGAACTACCACAGCCATTTTTTATAAAAAATTACTAATGAATATGAAGTTTCTACTGTGAGGGACACAGAGGACCTCTCCCTTGGCCCAAGTGAAGCAGCTTATGTGGTCTTTCCTGTTGAGGATTGCTTTATCAAGCAGTCTCAGGGTTAGAAGTTCACCTGTGCAGTTGACAGACTGTTCTTTCTTAGTTCTTCGTGCATATGCCATGCCCTGAGGCTGTAGCAAAGATCTGTAGTCCATACACAGGACAGGCAGCGCAGGAAGCACAGGCAGGAGTACTTAGCATTTGGCTCTTCGCCTTGGCTTAGTTTCTTCTGCTGGCCGAGATGAATCACTAAGTGCCTGTGATCCATCCATATCCTTCTTAGGACCTCTCAGCCTATGCATGCTTGGTGGTCCTCCATGACTATTTTTCTGTTTTGCTTTTGTTACGAGTCTTGGAAATGCATTTGGGCAACATACGAAGCCAGCTTTGTGTTGTGACATGAATGAGGATTTGACTGTTCATTGTACGAAAATTGCATCCATAGCATAAAGTCCAAGCTGGCAGGACAGACCACAGACAATGTGTTAAAAGTGATATATTTTTCTGCTTTCAGGTGGAATTTCTCATTATTTCAGGTTACCCCAAGAAATAGGAAAGACAAATGTCATTTACAGTAATAATAGGAATTTAATACAGGAGTAAACAAAATGCTTGTTTTTTTCTTCAAGGTGTCACTTCATCCTGGCAGAGGGACTAAACTGGTATTCTGGGAGATCCTTTGTTGTCTATCACAAACAGCATTAATCTGTGTATGTCTGTGTCTTCTTGTCTGCTGCAAGCACCCCATGGGTTATACACTTGAATATAGGGTTGTATTTCGAACCAAATGCCTGTCTATTATGGATGCCTCTGGAGAGAGAGTTCTCTGTTAAGAAGTGTCACTGTAGTACATTTATTTTTCTTTGCACCATGTTATTTTATAGACCTTTAGCAATTGCAACTGTGCAATGCAGATTTAGTGTTTGACTGGCCATGATCTGGTGGTAACTAAGTGGTAATGACTAAGCGTCCATTTCCAAGGAAAATGCACAAATTCATTCCAAGGAACCTGCACTTGTTGTTCTGAAAATGACACAGATAAAGACACTTTGGTTCCTGAAACATTTTGCTCCTTTCCCTGCGATGGCCACTTAGATACCTCCAGTAACTTCTCATTCTCACAAAGGTGATTATCAGTGTACAAACAGAAGTTGCAGTTTGTGCAGTTTACTGTGAATATAAGGCATAGTTTTCTTTTTCTCTGAGACCTGATAGCTATGGCAGATCAGGGTACCAACAAAATGCTATGGGATTTTTTCATCTCCTTATTAGCATAATATGTGTGATATTGAAGTCAATCACAGCATTATCTTAATTTATTCCATCTTGGATTTACTTCCAGGGCACTTTCCAGCAGACAGGGAAGACCTTGGTGATGAACTGCTATTGTCACCCCCAGGGCAATAGCCTACTCAAACAGAGACCCCACAAATTTTACTGGCGGATTTTCTTCACTGTGGTGGTTTGCTTTGGTTTGCATCCCAGTGTTTTGCTGCTTCTGTCTCTTTCTTGTTGTCCAGTGTGTGGTGAGGAAGCTGATTGGTTTATCTAGAATTGCCATTATTTTTCTGTAACATCCTGCACTAATAGGGTTTTTTTTTCCTACTGCAGTAGTCCTGAGTTAGTGGAGGGCATTTAGCCTTAATGTTTTCCAGGTCACGGACTCGGTTTATTTAGTAAAAGTGACTACTTTCCCCATTTGTTGGGTTACTCTGTGCAGCAGGTGAAACACCTCTGAGTCATTCACACCTTTTAATACACAATATATTTAGACAGTATCTCAAACAAGTCTTGGCAGTTTCTTGGCAGTTTAGTTGTAGAGGAGAAAAATTCTCAGTGTGCTTTGATAGTTTTTTGTGTTCTATTTGTCCTACACATAGCTGTTCCAGTTTAGGCATTTGGGGGCAGGTGCTCTGTAGCTGAAAGAAGAGACATCCCTGTAAGCCTTCTGCCTGAGCCTCTGTGCAGCAAGACTAAATCCAGGTTATTTAATATTCTGCTGTGGGTATGTAATTGTGCCCTCCTGTTGTCTGACTCACCCTTTGCCTGGATGATGTTGTCCAAGTACCTTGTGAAAGTTTCTGGCTCTTCCTCTTACTCCAAAAGAAATCAGAGTAACAAATCTTACATTTAGAACTTTCTAGTTGGGGATTTTCCTCCTTACCTGTGGTGTTATTTCAAGTTGGTGCAAGTCATCATCATTTTTATTAAATGTAGAATAGAAGTTGATTTCCTGGCATAGTTACTTTTCTCTCCATGCTTTCCCACTCCTTTCTGCCTTCTACCCTGTCTGCCATCCCACCCAATATATTTAGGCTCTAATTTCACAGATACACTTCAAGTTGAGAGAGTCTTCTTTCACTACGTATTCAACATTCTTCCATTAAGTGCTTCCTGAAAGAAAAGTTTTTATTTCCTCTTAGCAGTTTCCTTAGAGAGAAATGGGGATGAGATGGGTATGCAAGTACCACCTAAGAGAAGAAATGAGAATTTTGTCTGATTGTAGTGACAGCATTACCCTTTGAGGGGTCAAAATAGCATCTAAGTGGTTCAGTTCAGCCGTGAGTATATACTGCTGTACTGTAAAACTCCTAGTTTTACATCTATGAGTCAATAATCAGCTGTAAGCCACCTGTTGTGTCTGCATTCTGAATGACATATACCTGCATATTTGCTCTTCCTTCCCTTCCCCCCTCATGAGTACTGCAGAAGTACAAGCCTGTATTAACAATGTCAGCTTCAGTTCAGTTTTTCAGCTGTCTCTGTCAAACATTTTGGATTTGGGGCTCATATTCTTTAAAAACAATTAGCATTTGCTGAAACTCAACTGTTTCTGATCAAGGAAGAATGGTGAGGTAACTCAAGGGTCTCATTTTATGATCTTCTCATAAACAAACTTGAAAGATTCTTGGTTTGTTTTTAAATAAGCAGGATCCACTGACGCAAAATCTTTAAGCATCCTTATATTTTAGAATATAGTGTGCTGCCAGGAGAAAAAAAAACAATGAAGTGCATCCCTGCCTCCAGGTAGTTGTTGCATTTAATGATTCATCCACTTAAATGTCAAAGCAGATGCTTGAAATCAGACTCTACTTGAATGCGGAGGAGTGGCCTTCTTGTACCCATCACCAATAGCAGTGACTGGATGTGGTAGTTGCAGTGTCTAAAATTTCACTTTGTTTTTTGTCTTTTCTGTCTGCTGTTCCATCCTTTTATTTCTCTTAATGTGGAACCTAAGGGGCCTCACAGGGAAATAGTCTTATCCTAGAGAACAAAGAAATCAGAAGTTTGTGCTGAATCCACAATTTTAGGAAAAGCTTGAAGTGAGATTATAGACAACTGGCCTCCTAAACAATGCTCCACTTTTTTTTTTTTAAGAAATCCTCAGGTTTAAAATTATTTTTTTTTCTTGCTGGATGATCATAGGCACTTAGCACTTGGCACTCATACATGAGACATAAGACAAGGGTGTGAGATTGCAGTTAATTTTGTTCTTGTTTATCAAGAAGAGTTGTCTATAAATAACATTTATTTCAGGTTTAGCCCTGTACCTCTTTGACAAACTTATGTGAAATTGAGCAATAGCCTAAACATCATTATTGGGTGCTGACAGACACTTGCATCCATACAAACACAGGGAAGACTTGTTCCCTTAGGAGTGGATAAAGAGGAGATACCCATGCTTTTCTTCTCCTCTTGACCCATCTGTTAACAAGAAAAGTGTAAAAGGGAAGCAGGAGCAGTTTCCAGACCTAAATACCTGTGGTACCTGACTTGGCTATTGCACTGTTCAAAAATCCAGAGTGCCAAAGGGAGGCACTTAGCTACCCTGTACACTCACTGAAAACATTGTGGTACTTCTCAAGAGTGAATTAAAGCATTCTCTCCACTGACTAAACAAGGTGCTCAGTACTTCATACGTCTACAGACTGGTTCGCAACATCTTAATACTGAGCAACAAAAATACCAAGGACCAAGAAGCAAGAAAAACTAACCACAGAGTATGCCTTAAAATGGGCCTGAATGGGACCTTCTTTATGGGCATGGCTGACTACAATGGGAACAATGAGACCTTTCAGAGATTGTTAACAAAAGAGGCGCAGGAAGGGGCAATGATGCAGTAGTGTAATAAACAGAACTGTCCCCAACACTGACGGAGTCCTGGGGAACCCCCCTTGTGACCAGCCACCAGCTGGATGTAGCTCCAGCTACCACCACTCTTCTGGGCTCCAAAATCCTGCCAGTTTTTTACCCAGCAAAGAGTGCACCTGTCCAAGCCGTGAGCAGCCAGTTTCTCCAGGAGAATGCTACTAGGGACATTGTCAAAGACTTTAATACAGTCTAGGTAGACAACATCCACAGCACTTCCCTCATTCACTAGGCAGGTCACGCTGTCATAGAAGGAAGGAGATCAGATTGGTTTGCTGCATAGGATGCACAGAAGTCCCACTCCATGCAAAAATATAACCTGTTCCCAGGGATTGAGATTGCCACTCACAGTGTAAAGGCTAGAAACACAATATTCACTGGTTTGATGTCATAGCTATGAATTATGAATATTTCTTAGTCATCGCCTCCAGATTGGAATGCTAGTAAGGAAGTGCAATTTGTCCTATTCATTTACTGTGGGTGTTAATACAGAAAGGCCTTTTAACACATTTTTATCTATCAATGCAGAGAAGATTTTCATCCATAAGCAGAAATCTTTTAAATTCCTTACTATGCTTTAAGCAGCTATTATGACGGTTTTAGTTTCTTTAAAAAAACAATCATTTTGGCTGCCTGTGTTTAGGATGCCTCACTTTAAGTCTGATTTTCTGAGCTCTCAGCATGGGCTGAAAGCCTTTGTAACCACACTATGCCTCAGAGGTAGCTTCAGAAAGTCTGAGGAATAATCTGCACACAGATTTTTCTGGCCACACAGGTAGCTACTGGACAGGTACAGCTCATGGGCTCCTCAGGGTATCAAGCAGCAAACTAAGCCCCTAAGCTTAGAGGTTTTTTTGAGGTGTTTTGTTTTTTTTTCCCATTGGCAGTTAAGTTTGTTTGCATGCAGTGTTACCTGCCTCTAAAGGCACATGGTATTCCAAATCTTGATGTACATTCATGTTTACCTGTATATATGTTTATGTGTGCGTGGATACAGATAACACATGCAGGTGCTTTCTGCAAAGCTTCCAGTAAGCTGAATCTGATCCTTTTCCCCTGAATAACAAGAGCTTCAGGAAGCCAGACATCCACTGCTGAGTGCCTGGTTCAGACCCACCTTGCTGTGTATCTGTAGTGCTGTGTATCTGTAGTTCTGTGTATCTGTGTATCTGTAGCCTGATGTTTCCTTTCTTCCTTGAAAAAGCAATCCCTTCTCTTTGCACAAGTGCATATAGCTGACATCCAGCCCCCTCAATGACCTGATGTCTCGGCAGCTCTGACAGCTCTGGCAGCTGCACTTGATTCCATTTAACCAGTGAAAGCTGTAATTTATTCTGGCAGTATGCCAGCCAGGTCAGTCACACCCAGGAACTGTATGTCTGAACTCCAGATGAACCTTTCCCAAGAACATGATGGCAGATGAAGACAGTAATGGAAATTAATGTAAATGAACATCAATACAAACAGTTTTACAGGGCCTAATAGTCAGATCAGAGCTGATCACCCAGACAGTTGTTAAACACCTTAAAACACTTAGTTGAACACTGAGCATATCAGCCTCTAATTCCAAGAGCATGGTTCAAAAATAGGGTTGGGATTTCAACTGTAGTAATGTAATTAATCTTGTGTGAGACAAATGTCATCTGACAGAAGGTAACCTGAAGTCAGATCACTTAGCTAAACCAAAAAGCTGGTGCTTCTTGAAGAGAAATTGATACAAATTAAGTGAATACTGCCAACTTACATTATAAAGGAGTACTGAGTTTTGTGTTCCACAGCGTCACAAGTTTAGAGTGTAAGAACACAGGGTGACACTAACAGCCTATATATCCTGTCTATGAAGGTGACTAGCACAAGATGCTTAGAGAAAGAACACAAGAAATAGGATAGCTCAAAGTACGTAGTGATCCTCACTAGTAAAGTGGTCTGGGGAAGTCTCCTAGGAAATACCTGAACCAGAGTCTTCCTTTAAACAATTTCAGTTAAATAGCCATCAAGGGTTCTGTAAAACATTTGCTTTATAGACCTCACATGATTCTGTTTCTATTGTAAGCACCAATTAAATTTTGGACTCCATAACTTTTTAAATCAAACTTTTCTCAAGTTCACTCTATATATACTACTGCTTTCCATTTGTTTCAAAATCATTGCTTAAGAATTTCACGGACTCCCTCTAATTCTATATTAGGAAAAGCAGTGAATAATTGTTTCCTTGGCATGTTCTCTGTACAAGTGTTCAATGTTTCTAGTGTTCCCAGGTCTTTATCATAAAACATTTTGGTATTTCTCTCTGAGATGTAATATCTTAATATATATCTTCCTGTATGGTGGAATACTGCTATTGATGTCCTTTTCTGCCCTTTCTGCAGTTCAGCTATGCCCTATGTGAGATAGAAGATCACAAAAATACACAAAATTGAAGATAAGGGTGCTTTATTGATTTAGAAAGAAGTATATTTTTACCTGTATTTTCAATTGCTTTCCTAATAATTCCCAATCCAAATTGCTTTTGAACAACATCTAAGGATTAAGTTGATGTTTTCAGAAGAAACCTCATTTTCCCAATGACTGCTGACAATGACTCCAAGATTTCTTTTCTGAATAAAAATGCATCATTAGAATCCACTATACACAATTAGAGTTATTTTTTGCAATGCGCAGTACCTATCATTTATCAACATAAAATTTAATCTGACATTTCTGCAAGTGTTTGTAGTCATCTTAAATTTTGACTATCCTGAATAATTTTATATTATTTGCACACTTTGGTACAACACTTTTGTGAATAATTGGTGAATATGTTGAACTGCCCAGATTCTATCACAGAGCCTTCTAAAATTATTTTTGTAACTCTGTGATATTAAAACTCATGGCCTCTTATCTTTTATTTCTGATGTTTTAACCAGGTTTTCCCCTGAGGGATCTGGCTTTGCACATTAGCTTAATTTCTTTGATGATTTTTTTCTTGTAGGATCATATGCAATGTTTTTTAAAGACAGTAGGTACACCACGTTTACCAGACACTCATTACAACATCCTCACTGACTTCTTCGAAGAATTCAAGTAGATTTGTGACAGATTACTTCTACCAACCAAATCAATGCTAACTCTCCTCTAATTCTATTCTCTGTCACTGTTTTGAGTTATTTGCTTAGTGCAGTGGTCAGTGTTACGGGTCTGTAGTTACCTGGAGCCAACTACCAAATTTGGCATCATACTTGCTGTCTTCCATTACCCTGGTGTTTTTATTAACTAAAGCAATAAGCTCACCACTTAGAAGTGCAGCAGATCTGTAACTGTAGAACTCCTGGGGAAATTCTAGGAAATTCAGATATCAATTCACAATTGGGTAATCCTGGCCCACTACAAAACATGTGTACCTTTACAGGAAACAAATTTTCACTTATTGACCTTATCTAGGGCCATGAGAAATCTCTTTGAGAAACCTGAGATGTTTAAAGCCCTGATTAAATGTGTAGTTTCACCCCGTGGTTTGGTTTGTGTGCTTTCAATAAAGCGGCACAGAGGAACTTCAGTTTTAATTCATGTTCCTCTTAGTATTTTGTTCCTAAGTTCCTGTTGTAAATAGATTGAGTTGGATATTTGAGAGTTAAGTATTTCCATACTGAGCTAAATTCTAATTATCCCTTATACTGTAAGTGCTCCATTTGTTTTGGGAGACAATGGTACGTAACTTAGCAAAAGGGCAGCAAAATTATTGCAATATTAATAAAAATGCATCACAACAGTTGTGGAATAAACTATTAGGCTTTAAATCAGAGAAGTAATTATAGGCCTATTATCCAATATGGCTACAGCTGCTCTGTGTATTTATACACACAATTGCTTTCACATATACACCAGGAGGATTAGAATGAAATAAAATCCATGAAAGAAAGTATTTATCCAGGGAGCTGGAGTAAAAGCAAAGATTTAATTTCCATACCAAGAAAAATGGAACCAAGCAGCTGTTCAGTTATTTTGGATTCTTGCTCTTGCTTGACAATGATTAAAGATACTAAGAACACCAAAATGACATGTCAAAATAACAAACGAGGTTTTCTTGGTGATCAGCATCTGTCATCAGAACTCCTATTGCTCTCGGTAGTATTTCTCTTCTTATCAGAAATTGCTCCTTCCAATAAAGATTACATTTTATTTTCAGTTTCACATACTTCTTTCTTTTTTTTCTTTTTCCCTGAATATTGAACTTTTGCATTGCAAAACTGTATATAGGCAAAGAGGAAAATGAGAAAAATGATCGGTAATAAGGGATCTCACAAATTGTCCATTTTAACGGAATGAAAATCCAAAGCCCATGTGAGCAAAATGTTTATAGGTTTTCAGGAAATCACTACCAATATAGTTATGAAGCCCACGTTGGTCTGGCATCCAAGCTCCTTAATTTCTGTTGTGGCCATGCACAAACATTTCTGCCACGCTTCTCTTCTCCAATGTGATATTCAATTGCATTCTAACCTAATTCACAAATTATGTTTTCAAATGCTGCTTATTTACTGCTCACATTACACTTTGGATTGGGGTAGTTTCTGTGGAGCACTGGAGGGTGCTTTAGCCACTCTAATCTGCTTTCAGAGAAAGTTAAAAAACCCCTAACTACAGTAACTTCTTTGAGGAGCAAAATTTTTATGTTACAGGCAGGAATTGGGAGAGGGCAAAAGATGAAAGGCGCCTGTACAGCCAGCGGCAGTTCCATAATCAGCCCCACTGCAGAGTTATCCAGCTACTGCTTGCACTGCATTCGCAGGACAGAGGCTTTGCCATCCCATGCTTTAGGAAATAATCCAACATATTCATCCAGAATAACAAGCCACATGATCTCCTCAGGCAAAAAGAGTGTAGGGAGGAGGAATGCCTCTGCTTATCACAGTCACCACAGGCATGCTGGCTCCTGATAGCACCATCTTATCACATCCGGAGCAGCGTCTCCCAGGCAATTTGCTCCTCTCTGTGCTCAGACAATCAAAGTAGCTTAGCTTTGAAAATAGTTTATAGGACAAAAGCAGGTGTCCTGGGATCCTGCCCTGGCAGAAAGCCAAGCTATAATTGACACCCTGAGTCTGAAGACTAGAAGAATCCACTTGGTGTGAGCAACAGCAATGAGATTGCAATAGGTGGTGGTGCAGAGGCTGTTCATTAGAGGGACCTGCACAGATGGAAGCACGTAGGAGGGAACCAGGCATCAGGATGCAAAGGAAAGGGCATACACAGGCAGTTGGCTGCTGAGACAACTTCTGTTTGAGCATTGGACCCACACCAATGCCAGCATCACTACCCTTCTTGGTACAGAGCAGCCCCCACTACTGTGACTCACCCAGGTCATGGCCAGAATCTCCAACCAGACAAAACACTGCAGAGAAAACAGCTTCTTCAACTTGACTGTTGTTTCCTCCCTGAACCTTATTTTAGTTAAAGCTCCCTTTTTATACACAGCCTCAATGTGGTTTCCCTGAGCTACTTTTTCTATGCATCTTGTTCTACTTTGTGTATATATTCTTTTGCCTCTTCATCCAGACAGGAAAGCAAAGGTTAGAAAAAGGACAACAATTCAAATATGCACTGATGCAAGGACCAGCCTTTCAGGAAAAAAAGATACAAGAATATTGATACAGCAAGAACAAAAAGACCCAAGTAAAGCATGGAGATGTCTGACTGCTGGACAGAACAGACATCATCTGCCTTGCTGCTCCCCTGGCTGGTGGAGACTTGCTGTTTGCCTGCCAGGTTGCTCAGTGCTCTAGCTAGGAGGGCAGGAAAATACGACAGCTCAGTGATTTCCTGACAAATAAGGAAAGAAGAAGTAGGAGTACAATTTGCTCATCTTTGGCCTTTGATGTGATTCTATTACATGGAGGAGAATTCAGAAGGGCCCTAAATCAATAGGGAGAAGGATACTTTTAATTGCCACTGAGGCAGCTAACCAACAGAACAACATTTCATGGGAGACGTTGTTTTGACTGGGTAAGTTCGAGATGATTAAATCAATGTATATTATTTCAGAGTTGCCTATCACATACCAGGAACTTGACTACACTTTTGTAAGAGTTTTAAATTACTACGCATTGTTTCCCAACTGGAAAGGGGTGTTGACAACATTCTGGAAGACAGCTGAAAGGTCAGCTGAGATATGCTGACACGGCTACAGTCAATTATAGAGCATTAACTTAAAATGCACAGCATGGATTTTGTTCAGTTTCTCAGGACCATCACAGAACCAGGATGGGTATCTCTGCATTATCTGCAAGCCTTCAAATGCTTATCAAGACATACATGCTAAATGATCCTCTCCCAAATCCTGAAAACTCGAAATTAACACCGAGTTCTTCGAGATGCAAACACTGAAATTCAGTGAAACATATGTCCCCAACTTGCTGTAGCCCTATGCAAAACTCAGCCGCTGGCTTCTGCTGTTGAGGATCAGGAGGCTGTGACAGTGTCTTTGCACTCACACAGCAGTTACCACAGCAGTCCTGTGGGATGCAGCAGGAACACCCAACACAGAGGTTTTCCCTATAATAAATATCAAGATGTCATTGTTGTATCACAACACATATTCTAATTCGATGACCTAGTTGAAAGCCCTGAAAGCCCATACAACTGTTGTCTTGTGTGCTGCCAAAAGTGCATCCACTATCCTTTCTAATCTATCTGTAAAGGAACATGGAAGATCCCTTTCGGTTATCTAAAAAATTTGTAGTTTGAATTTCTAGTGAGTGCTTTTGACAATTTGAAGTTTTTCTCTTTTCTTAGTTTCTCTAAGCAATGAGTAATTCTCTGTCGCATGATAAACTCTATTGTCCCCTAAAATTAGTCCCCTGTGAAGAAACCACGTCAAAGCAGTGATCTAATGTCAAAAACACCTCTGGCTCTTGAAATCAGAGCAAACAAGAAAGAAGGAAAAGAAAAAGAAAAATTAAAAACACCTTCATTGGCAATTTGGAAGAGAATTTATTTCTTCCTACAGAGTGTATGATGAGTAATTCCTTTGCAAATGCTAAATTCCCTCAGAGAGTGTTCTGGAGTAATATTGTTAAATCCTCATGCTTTCAGTATTGCAGTCAAAAAATTGAAATGGTCCCTTGATTAAAAATATGATTTGGGAAAGAAAAAAAAGCATGTGTTAAAATAAGAAATAAATATTGAAAATGATCGATAAACCACCCACCTCTCCCTCAGTGGTTCCTAGCAAAGTTCAGCTGCAGACCTGGCTGACCAGGGCAGGAGTGCTGCCATGGTGCTCCACAAGGCAGACACACTCTGGGGGGTTTCCAGACAGGAGCTGCTCAATACCAAGGGGAATTTTGTATCTCTCAGACTTTTAATTTATTCTCCACATGAATAGTAATTTTTTTTTTTTTAATCATAGAAGGAATTAGTTTTGACCACATTGGCTGCCTTTTAGTTTACCGCAGACTAAAAAGCTTTTCTGGGTGTACTGTGAGTTCTGTAACTCCAACCTGAATGACAGCTTACCTTTCAGAGATACAGATGGAGGCCTGTTTAAGAACAGACAGATTTAAGATCAGAGTGATCTAAAGATGTCCAGCGATGGGCACTCAATCCAAGCTCTGAGTAATTTCTCGATGTCAGTTGCTTGCCTTGCTACAGAACTAGCCTGAGATAGACAAAGCTTTGTTTTCTCTAGTAATTTTTAACAATCTTTTGATAGCTAAATAAATGAGTCACTGCAAAGTTTGGATGTCAACTCTTATTTCAGTTTTGCAGATTTTCTGAATGCTTTCCAGCTTCTCAACATTCCTTTTTTGAGATTTGAATGAGTCTTAGTAATGCTGGAAATATCATCTACCTACTATCAGTCTTACGCAGCCAAAGGCTGCTTCTCAGCCATAGATCAAACTCCTACCATCACACTCAGAGCACTTATTCAAAGCATTATCTACTACACTATTCCTGAGTTTAGTTCACTGAGACACAATACCAGCTCACAGGTGGTAAAAAAATCATGCTCAAATGCATTTTTAGGAAACGCTCCAGCTGCAAGGGTTAAGACACATGAGAAAAGACAATAAGGAAGCTTGTGGAAGGACATGTTGTTGGGAAAATGGTTGGAAATGCTCTTGGAAAGAGGTGCTCCATGCCAGAGAAGGTACACCTGAGGGGGCTGCAGCTGTGGTGACTCATGCTGGGGTATGATCCCCTCTGAGGAACTGTGGCCTTGGACCACTCATACAGGGTAAAGGACAACCCTGTGGGACTGCATCTTGTAAAACAGCTTTTTCCCTAGCTTTTTGTGCAATTTGTTGTGTTTTTCTCTTCCTTTCTTACCTTGCTATCTGAATAATCAACAGTTATTGTTAAAAAGCAATGAATTATACTAAATAAAATTCCTTAAGTAGAGACTGATTTGAATATGACAGCGTCTTTTGTATCACCAGCTGGGGCAATGCTGGTCTCCGTGCTCTCCGGACTCTCACTCGGGAGCGCTGTTCCCACACCTGCCTACGTCCAGCCCAAGGGAACAACATGACAGGGGGTCAGAGGCTGCAGTTTCTTTCAAGAGGGTGACTAAACTACAGCCTCCAACACCTCAACTCACCAGGCCTTTGGGTACTTTTAAAGAGGAATTACTGTGTTCTTCTGAACTTTTTTTCAGTTTGCTCTTACTCGCAATCAATTTTTCTTCGAATGGCTCAAATTTATCACTGAACATAGCAATCAAAAGAAATCAACTGGCCTTACCTCTGGCCTAGGAAAAATGACACCATTTTCCAAAATGAGAGGGCTGTACAGCATAGACAAAGCCAGGCACTTGGCAGTGTTCCCAGTGCTGTATTTTCCTGCAATCTCAGAGCACGGCTGTTCTCCTGGCACCTCTTGCTCTGGCTCTGCTGTGCACTGAAGAAATCCTGCTTCTCCTGTAGACCAGCGGAAAAAGCAACATTCCTAAACATTTTCAGGTTTTCAAGGGATGGAAGGAGGAAAAGTGGGTTTGTGGTCAACCTGGCTAATCCTGGGTGCTGAGGAGGTCTCTCTGCCTCACCAGCTGCACTGATGCACAGCTTGAGCACTGCTGGTTCCATCAGGCTACGTGTGGGTGCATTCAAAACCAGACAGTAGGACAGCAAAACTTTGAAATGGAAAAAGGCCTTAATCAGAGCATTGTCTTCTTGCTTCAGGAGTAACTTTTTTTTACCCCTGTAGAGTAACATGGTTTTGAAGTTTGCATTAAGTAATTAGTACTGCTAAAAATTATCAGTAAGCAGTACTAAAGTAATTTTTCCTGAAGACCTACTAAATTAGATTTACATTTACAATAATTAATGAAAGGCAAATAATATCTACACATAGCAATGGAGAAATTTCAGTAGAATAGAAAACATTTTATTTCTTAGGACAGAAAGCACAGAAATAGATAGAATCACAGAAGAAGGTAAGTTGAAACCCTTAA
Organism: Ifrita kowaldi; assembly: GCA_013398055.1. Classification (NCBI taxonomy): domain Eukaryota; kingdom Metazoa; phylum Chordata; class Aves; order Passeriformes; family Cinclosomatidae; genus Ifrita; species Ifrita kowaldi. The sequence goes on along the minus strand of VZRS01002789.1, from coordinate 1,289,364 downwards.
ATTCACCCCATACGTCATATATTCCAGGCCCTGGTCCTCTTAATGGCTCTCTTCTGACCTCTCTCCAGTTTTCTTCTCTCTCTCTCTTTCTTGTAGGAATAAATCTTAAACATTTATATTAAATTAAATATTAAAGCAATTAAATTTTAATTAAATATTAAAGCAATTACATGAAATGACAATAGGAAATAGGAGGCAGAATCCATAGGATCAAAATAGAAGTTCATGGGTGAGATGATTTATCATCTGGCATCCTTAATCGCCACTGAAGACAAATAATCTGTTCTCAGAAGGTGTCCTAAAGTCAGTATTAACATTAATTTAGATGACTTTACATCCTAGATCTCTTCACTGAACATAAAGAATCCAAGGATGACTGGCTCAGAGGGAAGCACTGCCACTGCAGATATCTGAGGGTAGATGACAGAAATCCTCCCCTCGTGGCTGTATTTTGGTCTGTGCTGGGAAGCAAACACAAGGCAGTTTTGCACTGGAAGCTCTGGGAGGCAGCAGCTCCAGTGCTCCAGGTATTAATCTTTGACCTCAAGATGCACAGAAACTGTTAACTCTACTTTGCTTTAAGCAGGATGGAGAATGACAGGAACTTGGACACACCAATACACAACTAACTTTAAGTAGCATATTTAAGTTTTCCTAGCAAAGAGTTCCCAGGAGAAATCTTTCCTGTTTGTATTAGGGCAGTGGTAATGCCCCAACAGCTGGATTGCAAACATCCCATTCTCAGGGAGACCCCCAAAGTTACTGAAGACAACTGGAATGACCTAGCAGAATTAACAAAATCAGCATATCACATTTTATGTGGATTAAGGCTTAAATACTCATGCTGCCTAAATCCTCACACATTGTTCTGTACAGATACGATCACCTCCTATCATTGTATTAACACTTAATGCATTCAATTTTGTTATTTGAAATACATGCCTGAAAGTGACTTAAAAAAATTATCTTCATAGTTTCTCTCTTTTTAAATATATATTTGCCATATAAATGACCTTACAAACACTGCCATGTAACTGCTCAGTAGGCTGCAGCAGGCAGCTGCTCTCTCTGCTTGGCCTGTTTACAGCAGCATTTTTCCCTGGAGGGCAATCTGTGACATGTCTGAGCAAGCCAGGAACTAGCCAAGTGGGACAGCTGGAACTGGCTTCTGTGCAGCTGGTTCTTTGTACTTTCTGTCTTCACTGGGCAACAGCTTCAGAGCAGCAGTGTGCACTGAGCTCTGCGGATTCACCCTGGCTTTTAAAGTCCATTTCCTGTGGGAGGTGCTGGTGGCTATCCAATGGCTCCTGGAAGCTCATGTTGTGTGTGCTGCAGAATGTTATTCCAAAGGCATCGGAAGCTAGAAGTCACATGAAAGCAGCGGCAGACTTACAACTCACATGCCTGTGAATAAAGACTCCCTTAACTGGCTTGCATTTGATTACCCCTGGCCATACCTCCCTGATAAACAAACACGGAATCACAGAGTCATAGAATGGTTTGGGTCGGAAGGGACCTTAAATATCATCTAGTTCCAACCCCCTGGCATAAGCAGGGACACCTTCCACTATCCCAGGTTGCTCCAAGCACTGTCCAACCTGGCCTTGGACATTTCCATGGATGCCACAGCTTCTCTGGGCAACCTGTGCCAGTGCTTCAACACTCTGACAGTAAAAGTTTCTTCTATGGCAGTGGCCTAAGGGACACTGCAGGGTTTCCCTGCCATGGCTGGTCACCAGGCACATCTTTAGGTGTCTGGCTCATTAAGTCCTATAAGGAGCCCTAGCGGATAACATCTCCGCACCAGAATCAGGGACATGGTTTCAGGTGCTGGAAGGAAGAAATTTAAGTAGTCTCTGGAACCCTAGGAAAGCAAGTTTAAGTGGGTATATGAGCTAAATATATGCACAGAAAGACCCTTGGTACTGCTGGGGAGAACATACATCTGAAGAAGTTAACTTAAGAGAGGAAGAACTTGACATTCACCTGCTGTTACAATTTCCTTGCCTGTTCTCCTATGAAACCACGCATTTCTCTCCACAGCCAGGAGTCCTTCCTGCAACAGGCTGACGTGCCTTCTGGAAAATGCTTTCTTCTTTGTGGCTGTGACTGCTGGCTGAGAAGAGGTAGGGGGTTTCTAAATTGCTTTCTTTGAACATTAGAGGAAGTCACAGTCATTGCACTGCTGTTTTGTCCCCCATTGCATGACAAGGTGGGGGTAGGCAGAACAAAAACTGCAAGTAGGAAAGGTTTTACCAGCAGGGAAAAATCTATCTTTGATCTGAAAATGAAGATGCTTTGTAAGTGCTCAGATAGGAAGGCTTGTCTCCCTCTCCTTCATGTCTACCTGACTGACCCCTAGAATACTGCAGAAGCCCTCCAAGTTTTTCTGAAGGGCTGTAAATGCCACAGCCAGACACCTATCTCTGATTTTCATGTTGTTTTGCACTACAGATGTTTCTGTGCAAATAAAGGAAAAGGTTCTGTGTGAAAAACCTCAGGTCCATCGAAATCACTAGAGCTGTCATTTTAATGTCTGCTCCTTTTCATACTTTCTCATGAGGTGTTTCCCCCTTAGTTTTTAGACCACAAAGGCTTCTGGTGCTGTGTCACTTCATGCACCAGCAGCACTGCAGTGTTAACAAGGGGAGGAGTTCCACAGTGACGGATTGGGTACGCTGCATGTTTACAAAACCTGCTACCAAAACACATGGAAGGAAGAAATAACTTATTTTTTGTTGATGTTAAGGGGACGATCAGTGGTGCTGGTTCTTTTTTGACATAACACTTAGGTGCAGTTTGACCTGTTTGCCATCTCAGTTCTCATCTTTTCCATCCTAATAGAAATACTGATGTCATTTCGTATCTCTAGCTTTGAACATTAAAGTGAAGCAAGAATTTTACATCATGTAGTCTTGAATGTTCTCTGAACTATACTCACTTTCTCTTATAATGCTCTGCTCCATCTCACTATAACAGCGAGCCTTGCTGAACTGCCAGGCTGTTTCTGCTGCCACAAGTATTTGAGATTATGTCAATATCTCCTGGTAATGGTGGAAAAGAAAAAAAGAGGTCCTCTACAAGTAGAAATAGAAATAGAAAATTAAATAGGAAACTGGCTAAAATAAGGTAGTCATCCATGCTAGGAAAAAAAGAAAAGGGTATTCTTGAGGGAAGAGACACTTACAACGTTGACTTGGTATTTTTCCTTTCCATAGCTTAAACTTCTGCTTCAAGATTGCTGAGAAGGGGTATTTGTGTGCTGACTGGTGGTGACTGAAACACCGCTCTGAGTCCTTGCTCTAATGGGGCACACACTGCAGGCAGCATCCCTCCTCCCCAGCAGCATGAGGGGTGCCCTTGGCTGTGGCATGGCAGGGTGTTCAAAGAGCTCAGGAAGGACCATCTCCCCTTCTTCCCACACTGAGCTTCTGAAGCCACGCTTCAGTCCAGTCCAGCTGCAGCAGCTTGGGCTGTGGAGCTGGACAGGTGTGATGAAGGAGGAATAAATGGGGTACCCCTGAGTGCAACCCCCAACCAGACTGCGTATCATGCCCAGCCCAATGAAGTCTCTTTCCAGGGGCAGTGCTAACACACATAAACTTGAACTTGTCCCAGCTGGTCCCACCTGCCAATGCCATGATGCTGGAGCACAGAGATGGCCATGGCAGGCACATTGTGGAGTGGGATGCTGCTTTACACACCCACTCCTTGTATGCCTACTAAGCAACTAGCACAGGACAGCTGGATTGTCCCCTGAAATTGTCTCAGTTGATGGAGCTCACTGTCTAGATGGCTACACGATGCTATGATGCCTTTTGCATTCTTTGAGGACTTGGATTTAATCAGGGAACTGCCTTAGCTTACACCCATCAGCTGAACAACTCTTGGCAAGAGTGCCCTGCAGTGCAGGTAGGGGCCCCTATGGAGGAATTTCCATATAATAATGAAATTAATTTAAAGAGTCCAAAAAGTAGTATTTTCTGCAACACAGGCAATGAAATGCTACATTCCTGGAAGAACTGGTATATCTTATCTTGTTCCCTCCTTTGAAAGTAGGAGAAAAATCAAGAAGCAGTCAACACAGCTGGGCTTTTCTTTTTGTTTACTTGGAAAACTTGTTTTAACCATCAACTTTAGCAAATTTTGGCAGTTACAAACCTGTACACTTTTTTTTGTTGTTTTGTTTTTATAGCAAAAGAACACAAGACAATACTGCCAACAGCAATTATGAAGGAACAATTAGTTTTCAGATGAAGAACTATACCCACTCAAAGTGATAAATCTTCCCTTTTGCATAAGGTTGAATTTGTTGTCATTGGAAAAATGACGTTTCTTAATACCTACTTGAAATGGAATAAAAATCATAACTCTAGGTTTTTTGTGCAAAACACATTCATTTAAAAAAGTTGATAAAAAAATCTTAAAACCAGAAAGAAGTTAAACAAAAAGAGCTGAACCCAAAGGAAAGTTACAGTACATTTTGAAATGATTAAAAAGTTTTCAGATCTAAAATGTTTTTGTTTTTTTTTCTGTTATCTTAGAAGTTTAAACCAACTTTGATGACTCTTCAGAATTATATCAAACAAACAAACAAACAAACAAACAAAAGAAATTAAAGCAACCTGATTGGCATCAAATATCTACAAAAGCCTGGTAATTTGAAACCATTATATACATTATTTTATAAACTTCTTTTTAAACACCAAAACATACATCTTTTACAAACCAGCCTGCTTGAGACAGGTAAAATTTACAAGACAATCTTTTCCAATACAGTGCTTTAAAGAGAACTGCTTTCACTCCTAAACATCTTTGTCATCTCCTGAAAAGCGGCAGTATGGGCTCATTGCATTGCTGATTAATAGTGTTTCAGGTATTCCTATGACAAAAGAATGCTACAGTTCTGAGGGCTCCAATCTCTTTCCATAATACAGTTCAAGTGCACTCTTAACACTGGTAAAGATTACTTATGGCCTTTGTGTAATACGACATATTTGCAATTATTGCTTTTCATTATTACATAAAGAAATGAATTTAGTTTCATTTCCTCCCCATCCGCCCATCCCTTGGATGATGCAGCTAATTTACTAACTGAATGGCCCTTCTGATAATGGAGATGTTAGATGCCAAGTTCATGAAACACAGGCTAAAAACCATGGGTAATGGGCAATGGTCTAAATTTCTAAGGCTCAAATCACAGTTTGGTGTATTGAGAGGAACAGAGATGCAAACAGGCAAAAAGCACGGTTTTTACCACATGGTAAATGATGGTAAACCGTCAGGGAATGAAGCTGAAGATGTAACTCTCTCGTTGGAAACCAATGAAATGCCCATTATTACTGAGTGAATAGCTCCAAATATTATCTACAAAGCACAGATGTACTTTCATACTGGTTCTGAAGAGCTGGCTTCCTCCATTATTAAGGATGCTTCCTTTTCAAATGAAGCTTAGCAGAACTGGTCCAGGGCACCTTCAACTCCCTCTCCCATTAATGCAGTTACTATTCACTGTAAGGATATACTTACTATAGCATCCATTTAGCTTTTTCAAGCAGGAGCTCGATGGGGAATAAAGTGTGCTCTTAGCCATTTTTCCTGTCCAGCCCACATTTTTCTTTATGATGGAATTTATTGGAGACAAGCAGAACAACTTTTATGTCAAATTCTCAAAATTTCTCACCTGCCTGGCTCACAGAGACAACAGGCTGCCGCCTCCCCATTGATCAGCATTTCATGACATGCTTTTATTCACTGTGCTGCAGCTGCACTGAGTTTCTGACTAGAGAGGGTACTGATACATCAAGGCTCTCACTACTTCAGACTACACTAGAGAATTTAGAGAATGGGAGAAAAAATTCCAAAGACCAAAATTTACATTCTTAGTGGGACATGCAGAGAGGGATAGCCTGCTTGACAGACGGAGCACACAACTTTCAGATTCAGGAAAACAGCGGCAGTGAGAAGCCTTTGTCTCCTTCCAGCTGTTTACTGGAACTACAGGTTAAAGACACCCATGGCATAGTTCAGGATCAAAGACGTCACTGAGCTTAAGGAAAAGAGCTTGATTGACAGGAAATCACAGTTCTGTAGTGAATCTCTGCATTCCGAAGTCCTCCTGGTTGCCTTCATATGCTGTATCCTATAGGAGGGTCCTAGAGGAAGGCAACTTTATGGTGGTCTCCTAGTGGGGCTGTCCATTTTCTCCCATGGGAGGGAAGTGATTCTGCAGCTCCATGGTGTCACATTTGGCCCTTTACTCTGCTCTAAGATACTGGTCAAGAACAGCAACTACATCCAGTATCTATAGTTTTGTGGGGGGTTTTTTGCCCTTTTTTTTTTTGAATGTTAAAGGCAAAATAATTAGCATACTTAAGATGCTAAAGTAAGCATACGTAAGCCTAATTTTTCCTTTTGCACAAGGCCACTTAATGTGGTATTGGCAGCAAAAATCATGTTGTAGTTACTGTAAGGCTCTTTCCATTGCCAGAGTTATTAAAAAGGCTGGCACTGTGCATGACATTCTCAACTTGATCAAAATGCAGAGAACAAGCACCCTTTTACTTAGACTCATACACTCCTGGCAAAGTTTGTGATTTCTGATACACATGTGTATTTATATTTTAACAAGTTGCTTTTTTCTTTTGCTGCTTCTTTCCAAAAAGCAAAAACTTTCTGGATCCTAAGTTATAAGCCAGTGATACTCAAAAGGACTTCATTAAGCCCACGAAATCATCTGCTACAGTGATTCTGAGAGAAAACACCGTGTAGTGGAGCCATCTACAGGGATGTAGCTTGAAACACAGACACACAGGATAAGCAGAGATGTGAGGGGTAGCTCTTGCAGAACCAGGGACCTGGTAATGACAGCAGCAGTGATACAAAAATCATCATATGGCGGAAATAGGAAATATATATTGGAAGTGCTAATACGAACAGTAATTCTTACATTATGTTATGAATGTGTTCTTATGTTCCAGATTAGACGATTGTGACTTGTTTGTGTGGAGTAGTAATTAAAAAGAAAATAAAATGGCTTGGTTTAACAAGAGATGTTAATATGAGAATCACTCCCTAAGAGGTATTTAACCTTTAGATCTGCACTTGGGTCTTATCATTATCAAAAAGAGCCTGAACAAAACCAGAAAAGGCCACAGAAGTACCAATATTCACAGAGGGGAATCTGAAGATGGATTTGGAGGGGAGGAGATATTGAGGTATAGAAATCATGAACAGGACAGAGAAGGCTGAACGGGTGATCCTTGGCACCTTCCCAACAGCACTTTAATAAGTAGGCGTTCAGTGAAATGAAATGGCAACAACATCAAACAGAAGAAGTACTATACATTGTATTTATGCATATTTTACTAGTAAAACTCACTACCAACAATATATTACTGAGGCAACAAGCTTGGTANTTTTTTTTTTTTTTTGTATGGCAATCACTAGGCTTGCATCATGCTGTCCCTTGTGACACTTTTGATATGTCCCAGTAAGGGTTTGATATTGGTGTCTCAGGCTAACGCAAGAACTTTCACTACAGAAGACAGGTGACAAGTACACCTAATAACTAGCTGGGGGGCTCGAACAGAATTAATTGCATAATGGATAAAAATGTCTCAAACCAAAACTGAGTAGGAGCAAACCTCATGTAAACTGCAGCCCAATGCTAAGAGAGCATCGCATTCTCAGAAGGTCATACAAGCTTTGAAAGTGCAGCTAAATTTCCAGAATTGCTTTGCCAACTCTGATGCTCCTAACTCTTGAAGAGACATCAATCTAATTGCATTTCCTTTCCTGTAACACAGACTTCATGAACAATACGAGTTATCCTCTTTCCGTGCCTCTAGGCTTGCCAAACCATTTTATGGCCTTATGGCAAATCCCTCAGTTCCTTGCAATCACAACACAAATTTCCGTATTTTTTTCTTCTTAAAAACACAGGAATAATATCAGGGGAAAGGGTTTGAAACGCACCATGAGCACATTCAGAATATATCACTGTTACAGAAGCATGTTTACTTTGAGAAGACCAAGTGACATTCATAAATTCAATGGACAGGACCTATTTGCAGACAAGTACTTGATAATACTTGTATGTGCAGTACATTCTTTCTAGAAGTTCACTCATTTTATTCATACATCTGCATAATGAGCTGTTTTCTACTGAAGAATTGCTGCATCATCCCAAAGAAAATATCCACACCAATCTTTCACAGCTATACGAACTACTGGAGGGAAGCAGCAACACACTGTACCTACCCCAAGAATTCTAGAAATTCTGTTTTATTAAAAGTGTTACAAGCTGCAATTGTTTAAATTACATTCTATTAATAATTTCTTTGTGTTGGGGAAAATTTCTGAATAAAACCTTCCTGTATGTCAAGAAATGGCCCATGATCTAATTTTGTGTGAAACTCATGTCAGTCAAGAACATGCCCTGGCATACAACTGCTGAAACTATCCAGTTAAGGTGATTGACCAAGGGACAGGACGTGGAAAGCAGCACAGGAAATCTGCTAATGAATCTGTTCATGTATCACAATGATTTAGGTATTCAATAGCTTTTCAGAATGACAGAATTATGCCATGGAAGGAATGGATGACAACCCAGCAGTAATGCAGACTTGTAGACTCACATTCACTGGTAAGGTACAAAGACACTGTAAAATGCAGTGGTAAAAACATTTTCAGAGCACCGAGTAACAAGTGTGTGTATTCTGCTTTAATACATTGAGTGAAAACCCCATATTTCCAGACTGCACTTGACTGTTCAGGCCAAATCAGTGTGAATGACCATTTACTCCAATCAGGCTGAGGGAAGCATAAAAACATACAGATGCCATGGTTTTTTTCATTCCACAACAATATTCTGAAGTCAGCAAACAACCTTTGGATGTCCTCAAATCCTACAAAATGATGCACCCAGTGGAAAATCTAGGGACAGATCTTTGGCCACAGTCCATCCATGCAGCTTCACTGACTGAGTCAGTCTACAGAAGCTGAGAACTCAACCCGTGAACTCTGGGGATGGACGTTTGCCAAAAGATGTTAAACTAACGACGTGAGGTTACAGCAGCCTTATATGTAACTTAATTGCAACTAATTTTACTGCAGTAACTGCAGCATGAGGACTGCTGATAAAGAGCTGATTGCCCAAGCAAGAAATTTCCAAAAAATGATCAGCTCTGTAGGTTATCCCATGTTTTTGGATCCATGTTCATGTTGCACACATGTTAAATGAGGCTGTGCATACACCGCTGGGGCAACACCAGGCCACTCCTGAGCCAAACTCTGACATTTCGGGAAGTCCTCATGGGAGAAGCACACGCACCTGACATCAGGCTTTAAAAGTAACAACCAAAGTAAGCCAATTTGGAGTAAATATAAACTGTGTATGTGTGCTGCTCTACACAAAGTAGAATGCTATGTAATAAACAAAAGTATAGATAAATATTTATGGGCAAATAACTGGTCACTTGTCTTTGATAGGTCAGTTTGTAAATGTTGCTTTTTTTAGCCATCTGATTTGTTGCATGCAGCAGGCCCTGCAATCAATTGCTTTCATTCTTTGCTGACATAAAATTTCATGCAACAGTGCATCCTAGAATGATCCATACCAGTTCCTTAATACTGTGGGGAGAACATAACACTGTAACACTTTTAATAACACAGTGCCAAAAAAACACCCCAAAACAACCCAACTTTGTGAAAGAGAAAGAAATTACTTAGCAGTTATTTTTCCCCCTGCCTCAAAATAGCTGAGTTTTACTCTTGGTAATAAATAGAAGGTACACACTCTCCAGATTGTCTGTAACAATTTCGTGATGCATAATACTTAACACAATTGGTCTCTTCGTGTCTGCACATACAGTATCATTTCTGAACAAGTTAATAATGGGTTACACTGTACTTTTCTTTGCCCAATATATATAGATACACCTTCAGCAAAATTTCTTCTCAATATTTATACTATTAATTGGACCAGATGACAAAATTAAAAAAAGAAGAGAAGGAGGAAGAAGAAAGGAGCTTCCTTTACACTTGCGTCTGATGCTGGGTCTCCACAAATGGAATGTGAACATTTTCTAGGTTGAGTTCCTCCACGCTTTCAAAGTCACTCATAGCTACTTCGGAGTCATCAAAGCCGCAGCCGGCTGAGACGTCAGAGGAGGAGGCGTCTAGAGAGTTGTGCAAGGATAAGGGCATCTTACCTGCACTAACATTTTCTGTGTTCTGGCTTGGGCCACCAGCAAAAGTACTAAATTCATTCCCAGTTTGAGATCCTGTGGCGTCTGTCTCATTGGGGAACTGGTGAGGAGGGAGGTATTGGCTCGGGTGGAAGTGCGGCCGTCTCCTGCAGTCAGGGCTGAGAGTACTTGCCATTGAGACCGGCTGCGAGGGTGGGAGGGTTTCATATTGGTCCGGGTAATCCTCTGGAAGAGGAGGTGGTAACTGGTCCTGGCTCAAAAACTCCTCTTCGTGAGGGGGAGGGTAGTCGCTGTCGATGTCGTAGCCACCAAGGTAGTAATCTGTTTCCAGTTCTCTGGTACTGCCGTGATGAGCCGAGCCTCCATCTGTCGTCTCAAAATTGGGCACCTCCTCGATGTCGGACAAGCGAGCACTTGGCATCCAGTCAGAGGTATCCCAATGATACGCTGCAGCAGGGAAGAGAACCACAGCACCCTGTTAGGATGAGACCACGGAGGAGAGCAGGGTGTCCTGCATGCACTCGCCTGAGTCCTCACAGAACATTCAAATCACAGCATGCGCCACAGGCCACGGACACAGGTCAGCCATGCTCTGACCACAGGGGTAGAGGAGGAGAATAAACTGCATTATGATGCTAATGCAAACAAGCAAAGAAACAAAACACTGCCACTCTCAGAAATTTTGCTTTTTAAGATTCTACTGGGTTGTATTAGAAACTATGAGTCCAAGAAACCAAAATGTCTCAGTTACTACTTTTCAGTTATTTCAAAAAAATCTTTAAATGCAGTCAGCATGCTTATGGCATCTCACCTCATCTCCCCTTCCACCTCTAATGACTTCAAGAAAGAAAGTGTGCAAGCAAATAATGTGATTGACTGAAAACTGAATTTTCAAACAAAAAAAGTGGCTGACCATTCTCATGCAGCTTTTGAACCCAACAGAATTCAAACAAAAGAGTACACGTGATGCCGTTCAAGAAAAAAAACAAACAGATCAAGTCAGTGCTCTGCCCACCCCGGCCCAGTCCGACAGGCAGAAGGTGTCCCAGAAAAATCACCTCTGTTGTAGTTCTGTCCTTGATCCATAACAGACACTGTCAGATACAAAGTGAAAAGCAAAAACTGGTAACTCGGAGCTTGTCACCAGCATTGTATTACATGTGAAAATACAAAACTCTGCATGCATATTTCTAAAGTACAGCTGCCTCAGTGTCAGTAGGATTTTTAATTGTTCTTTATTTTAACATACAAGATAAGCTTGCCTGTCAAATGCAGACATACATAAAGAAATGTTTATGTCGTGTATTATATTCCTTTTCTATCATATCTTAATTATTTACCCTCGCTGAACAGATACGGAATTACATTAGAGCTGTAATTCTTAACACAAAAAAGGGCTATCCACCATCTATATGGTTTATAATTGCAAAGTACATTTTTCTCTCACTTGTTCACTTTGAAACAGAAAAATAAGAATCTACCATTCTCAGGGCCGGTTCAAACAAATCTGGGCCCACCTGGGCTCAGATACCATGGTGATGGGCACGGTATAAGAACCTGAATAGAATAGAATACAAAGCCATTTAATGGGGCTATCAGCTACAATGCTCCGCAACCCCATACCCACCTCCCACCTGCACTGCCATGCTAGCTGGTGGGGAGGGAGGCATTCCAGTATGGAGAGGGTGCAGGGGTGGGGGAGAGAGAGCAAGGAAAGAGGTTTTATGTGAGACAAGAGCGGGGAATAAGCTGCAGCGTTTTCTAGATGGAGATGCTCTTGTTCAGCCGCATGTTATTGGGCTTCATGCAGGAAGTCATCGGGCAAAGTCTCTGGATGACATTGCTGGAGGAGGTCTGGCAGCAGAAATACACCTTTATGGCATCACAGCTCATAACCTCTGTGGCTCAAACACAGGCGAGGGCAGAGAAGACTTCTCCAGCCCTTCACCTACTAAGACCACACTTGCCCTTGCTCATCACCACATGGAGCACGTGGTGATGGTGATTTCTTCCTTAGCTCAATAGCCAGGCAGGAGCTCTCCACCTGCTCTGCCATGTCCTGGAGTGAGGAGGGCTGGGGCTACTGCAGCTTTAGCAGCAGTGTCTGAACCGGCCCTAAAATCTCTTCTGCACTTCTCTCTTCTTTGTACAGTGGATTTTGCTGTGCTTGGGTCGGTGTGATGGCATTGCACCCGAGATGCGTTAGGGCGCTCTGAGTTGTGTGGATCAGGATCCAGGAGAACCTCAGTAATTTGCTGACTTGCACAACCCCAGGCAGGTCCCTGGGGCAGGAGCCCCATCGTCCCGTGACTCTATGGCAGTATTCTGCCCAGATCTCCAGTGCGGCTAACAATTCACCACTTCCACCAGCTCCGCTGCAGAGCAGGCAAGAATCCTAAGCCTCATATAAGGAACTGGGAATTGGGCAAAGCATTTTCAGTGACAAGCTCTTGAAACTGCTGCCAGACTGGCTTTTTCTGACCTGTAAAGGATGATAACAAGCTAGTGTGTTTGCTTAAGCTTTCCCTTAAGAACGCAAGGTCATTTGCATTGCCTGTGGTTTCTTTTCAAGGTTATTTTTTTTTTTTTTTTGAGTGGGACTTTCTATTGAATTAACCTTGGCTAGTTAATTTTTTTGATAGTGAGAAGAATGGCACTCATACTTCAGGAAATCAATAAATGTGCTATGGACAAACACTGAAGAGGCATCACTAGCTAGGAGTAAAAGTGTTTTTCAAAATTACTGTGACACTGGCTCAAGAAAAAAATCAGTAGCTTCACAAAAATAATTTACTTAATCATCTTTAAGCATTATGCAGACTAGATTAACTGAAGTATGCAATATCTGTCTTAAGTTCACTAAGGACAGAGGAAATTTTTGACTTGTGGATAACCTGAGTTGATGTTGAGTTGACATTTGCCCAAGGGTAGGAAAAATGTTGTAAAATAAATAGAAGTAATGTTTATCTATGATAACACGACATTCCTCAGTGCTTTATGGAAGAAAGAAAATAGTGATATCCCCGCATTACAGGTTCACTCATAACATGATATGCCTGAGGTTACCCAGGAGGTCAGTGGAAGAGGTGAGCACTGGGTCCTTGGAGCACATTGCCACGCTCTGTTCCATGGGCACATCAACCCCACGGCAGAGTCACGGCACCCATGGAGCTGTGCCCACACATCTGCTGCTTGGCAGGGGTACCTGGGGGAAACCAGCCACCAGCCAAGCACCACTGTGCTCCTCTCCGTGTGATACCACTGGAGTACATAACCCAGTGCTGCTGCAGCATGGGATACTTTACAGACTTCCTGTGTCACCTTCTGTTTCCCAGTCTCTGCAGCCAGGATAATCTCAGTGATATGGCTCCATAATCAGTCTATTATTTTCTCTGAAGACAATGAGAACAAACAAGCAGAAATATTGACTTGAACAGAAGAGGATGAAGGCTTGACACCTTTTCTACCACCTCCAGTTACCCACAGATATTTTGTGGTACAGTCCTCTGGCATTTTCATGTTTGCTGGTGAACATGCTGATCTGCAAAACCCAATCCCTGCCACAGGATTGCTGGTCAGTGTAGATTAGTGAGGTTCTGCTGGAATGTTTCACAATGAAAATAGGAAGCATTGTTGTATAACAAGAAAGAAAAAAATTTAAATACCTTCATTTTCTATAGTGTCAACTACATTGTTGACAAGCTGTATGACAGTCACTATGGAAGCTTGTAGGGGAGGGAAAGCAGAAAATAAAGGGAGGGGAAGGACAGCTTCAGGTTAGTATTTAAAACACACATCATATGTTACCACAATAAATTTTCTCCAAAGACAGAACTGACATTGAAAAAAAAAAAAGACTGCTGACCAATGCATGATTTATGCAGTGGATTGCAGGACATTTCATTTCAGATAATCCCATATATCTTCAGAGTGATGATAAATTCCAAACCAGCATTTCCAGAAAGGCACATGGGAAGATGTGTATCACCTCATAAATTCAAGCGACTGGTCAGCTGATTCAATTAACCAAAGCACTATCTTGTCTACCTGACACTAATTTCTAACTCATTCTTGCTTATAGGTCTCCAGAGATGGTGCCATGTGCTCCAAGGATCATTATCTTTTAGACCATCACACCATCAGAAATGGTGTTAAGCTCAATCTATTTCCTAAGAGGAATATTTTACTTATTTACTGACTGTGCTGTGCTGTGTAATACCTCAGGGAGGTTAAGCAGCACAGCTATAATTAGGAGGACACATCCATGTAGCTGTGGTTCAAATTTTGACCCGTGTTTGACAGAAGAGTTTCACAAATGCTTTGTGTGTTCTCTGCAGATGTTCTACCAAAACATGCTTTTCCCCTGAAATAATTAATATAGACTGTGCAGTTGTTTAATGTGGAGGCCTGTAAGGTGTGGTCCTCTAGATGATCTGCATTTTTTCACCACCCAACACCCCTGCCTCCGAGGACATGAAGTTAAACCCACCAAAACCAAAGGGAAAGCTCTGCAAGAGCAGGCACTGGATTAGTCCCTCCTCCTTTGTCTTCAGTTACGAGAAAACCATTTGCTTTGGAGCAGGCTGAGAACGGGACTAGAAACGTGGGGCAAAACATACCTTTTTTGTTTCACACAGCCAACAGACAAAGAGGTCACAAGAAATGTGTTAACAGTGCAGACATATGTTGAATATTTTCACATCTTTGCTAAATTTTGGGTATGGGAACAGGGATATCATCCAGTTTCCTCAGTTTTTGTGAGGGCTTAGCAAAAAGAGCCTTGATAAACCAAAGGACCCATGTTCTGTGTCTATGATCAGCATATTCATGCCATCAACAGCATTGGTAATTATACAAAGGAGACTTGTACTGGCAAATGCATAATAAACATTATAGAAAAATAAGGGACTCCATGCAATTAGTGCTGCATGACTGGGAAAAAAGATGGAGGGCAGCTGGAAACTCTTGGAGGAGAAAAACTGAGAGTGAAAAACAGAAGGTCAAAAACCAGGGCTAGCATAGTTTTCTTTGCAACTAAGAGTTGGCTCTGGTGGGAGCTGTGCAGAGAAAGTTCACAGAAAGGAGGGAACCCTGCCCTGTACAGCTGAGTGTAAGTCAACGTTCAAATACAGCATTACTGAGATTTTAGCTTTTGGACTACAAAAATTACTGCTAACTACTCATACTAAGACTAGTGGGGGGCTGAGCAATTTTAGTGAAGGAGAAATAAGGTGGGGGGGAAAAAAAAGTAGCTTCAAAAACTTCCCCATTTGAGTTTCCATGGTCAGACAAGCCCTATTGACCCAGCAAAAGAAGGGTCCAAGAGCCCTGGAGAGGGTGAGTGGAGGCTGCCTGCACCTGATACAAACTGAAGAGCACAGGGCTGTCTGCACCTTCAACGGGATTCATCCCAGTGCTCCACTGCTGCAGGACAGGTTTCCCCAGCCAGATACTGCTACCCAATTTCACAAGTCAGTGTCAGCACAGCAATTTGTACATCTGTGTGACACAAGCCTGTCCCCTCTGCTAGCCTTTTGACAACCCAGCAGCATTGCTCCTGGCTTTGGAGGAAGGGGTTTGAAGAAGGAGCCACTGTCCTGTCTCCCCCAAAGAGCGTGGATGCTGAGCTGCATTTGTTGTGGTTTCACTGACAACCTTCTAATCTTTGCAGGTATGTGAAGTACAAAGAACTAAAACGACAAGAAGAGCAAGGATTTATGGCTGCAGGAGGCATATCCATCAGCCCTTAAGTACAGGCATGCACGCATATGCTTACTTATGCCTGACTTTGCCTTTTAGGCTCATTCACTGCAAACCTTCCCTGCTGCTTCAAGCAAACCAGAGCATGTGGTCTTGCATCGATCTCTGCAAATGACTCAGATGATTTAAGTTTCTTTCCTCCTTCTCCCTGAAGATATGGATTTGTTTGCACCCTGAACTAGAAATGTTATCTCTAAAGGCCATATTTTAAATGCAGCTTTCACAAAAAATGAGTGGGCACAGGAAGTCAAATCCAGCTTCTGTGGGTACTGTGTCACTGATTTCAATGGAGACAGGATCAGGAGTTTGAAATGTCTAATTAGAACTTGGGAGATATAAAAAGTAACAATGTACAATAAATGACCACTTGAATAATTATCCCAAAGGTAACTATATTGCAAATATATATCACAAAAATAATACTAATTCTAAAGAAAAGGTAAAGGGTTTTCTTTTGGTTCAGGGGCAGAAAAGCATTGAGAAGCCTGACAAAAATAACTGTAATGCTTCAGCCACAGCGGAACCAAAGGAACTGCAAATGCACTTTGCTATCAGTGCTTTTTCCAGTTCCTAGAGAACAGCTGCATGACATGACTGAGGAACTGAGTCTCCAGATAGTTCATTAACTGGTGGCTGAGGAAACCAAGTACGGTTTCTTTGTGCTAGTGTTCTGTGTGTCTGAATAAGGCTTCCCTGACATCCACCATCCCTCCCCAGCAGAAACACCTTGACTTTTCTCAGACCCAGTGCTCAACATACACGGGCCGCAGGAACAAAGGTTTGCTCTGACTTTGTGGGCCTCTTTGTGGGCTGTGTGTGGCTCTGCCCGTGTTACCCCCCCCCGAGATAATGATGCAGGATGTGAGAGGCAGGCACTGAGTAGGTGCTGAACAAGGATTTAATGGTGCTCTATTGTTTGCTGAGGTGTGATTGCCAGGGAGAAGCCAAGACACTGGGGACGGGCTCATCCACTCATTGTTATGGCTGAGCACCAGCAGAGTTTTGTTGGGACCATGAATGAGACCTGGCAAATAGCACAGAAATCCCTTTTATTTGACTGGTGAAATATGAAAGTCATGCTCTTCCAAGAAGGAAAATTATATAAATTCTAGTTTCACTTGTGACCTATCAGTCCACTTACATCTTGGCAATGTGACTCTGCTGTATCATACCTCTAATTCCCTGTAAAGCTGGGTTCTGATAAACAGCCCCAAGCATCAAGATTTTTATTACGTTCCTATAATTTTGTAAGTGGAACACAAAGTGAGAGTTTAAACCCACGACTTTCTTACTTTCAGCATCATTAAAGGGTTTCAAGATGTCACATAAATGTTTTAATAATGTTAGAAAGAGAGATATAAATAGCTTCTCCCCCAGCATAATAAAGATGGAATCATTTCTTACCATTATCATCACCGGAATCAGACTGGAAGGAGCTGAGGGACTGTACTTCAGAGTTGCTGCCTTTATTACTTCCTGAAAAACAGGTCACTTCTTCAGCGTCATCAACCCCTTTACCTTCATTGACAGCAAAAACAAAGCACAGTGGTACTCTCTAGGAATGCACATTTATCTATTTATACCATGGACACATTTAAATCCTGCCTTCTATTATTTTAGTCAGAATAAAATTATTTCCTTCCCACAGAGGACATGACCTATTTGTCAAGAAAGCAGTCGGTGAAGACACCTAGACTTTTGAAGTGTTTGAAGCCCAAGGAGTCTTTCAAGTCGCTGACAACACTGTAATCAAGGAAGAAACATCTGTATTCAATACTGCCTTTTTAGAAGACATATAGTCCCAACAGCAAAGAAAATGATGACTTAAGGAATGTGGTATAAACAGCTTATACAAGAGATTACAGTTACATTTATCTTTACTGCTCATTTCCTAATTTGAGAGCCTCATTAAAGGCTCATTCAATGCTCAGTAAAGTTACTGTGCATCTTGTTATTCTTATCAGTGGCCCTGGATCAGATTTTAATAGCTCCATCACTGACATATAATTAATTATGCTTCAATTTACACTGCTTTTCATCAGGGACATTCAGTCTTCACAACTCTACTGTTTAGAAATGTAACTGCAACCTATGGTATAAATTCTCCTGTAATTAAACACGTATGAATGAACACATTCAACTACACATTATATGAGCAATAATCAGGAACACAAAAAGTTATCCTCCACTGTAAGCACTAAGCCAACTACAGTTACTTTCACTAGACCAGGTTGCTCAGAGCCCCATCCAGCCTGGCCTTGAACACTTCCAGGGATGGGGCATCTACCCCTTCTGTGAGCAACCTGTTGCAGTGCCTCACCACCCTCACAGTAAAGAATTTCTTCCTAATAGCTGATCTAAACCTACCCTTCTTCAGCTTAAGGCCATTCATCACTACAGGCCCTTGTGAAATGTCCCTCTCCAGCCTTCTTGTAAACGCCCTCCAACAGCTACTGGATGATGCATTAGGAAAAACTCCTAAGAGAATACATCTTTTAAAAAAATCATATATGGTGAAGCAAACATCTCCCAGTCCATATGACATGTTCTGACTTGCAAGGATAGATGATGTAGGGCCTTAACTCTGTCCCAGAAAACTGGTATTCCCTGCCATGACAGAAGATGTGAAGTTTGCAGCATCTCCAGCAACTTGTTCAGGAATGGAGGGAGTACTGTGTTATCAGGTGAGAAACCATCCACAGCACAAATAGGGTAAGTGTGGGGATTGAAAATTCTGTGATGAGTGATACTGAATGCAGAGGGGAATGCAATGGCCTGAAAAGGTGACCCCATATATCAAGCAGTACGTGATTTTCTGCTTCACTTCACAGACACTGAAAGTAGAGAATATTAGTTCATTTGTCCATGATGCAAAACGGGATTGCTTCTTGCAGAAGGTTTAAATATTTTTAACTCTCTTGGGAAACAAACAGCCTGAACCTAATAGAACTTCTATTTGAGAATTCTGCCCCAAATTGTTTTTCTCCAATAGAAAGATGATTGCATTGTATCACTTGAAGAATGGTCAGAGCACTCACTCGTATGTGCTTTCAGAACAAGTGAAATAAATGCATTTAGTCATACTTAATGCATAGAAGTAGAGGTCTTGCATGCCTGGTTTAATTATAACCTTTTAGAATTAAACCAGATCACTTATTGGAGAAATGTAACAATTCACATGTATTAGGCTGGAGCATTAAGAGTACCTGTGCCACTGCACCTGCTGCACCCTGAAGGCAGCCCTTACCGATGGCAGGGAAGAACGAGACTGGCACACAGTGCTACTTACTTTCTGTCCCAGCATCCCATGTGCTCTTCCTGATGGAGTCACAGTCGGAGCGACAGGGAGACACGGCAGGCAAGTTTGGAGCTACACTGCACACCACCACCCCCCTCCTGGCTGTCAGTATTCGGGGGGACTCAGGATGAAACGTTGTCATCTCCTGGTGCTCCACACCAAGCCCATCCACTATCTTGTCCAGGTTATTCCGTGAGTCACTCTGGAAGCACGGGGTATAGGCCATTGGCCTCACGGGCACCTGTGGAGGCCCAACCTCTTGGTAGATGTTTCTGCTGTCTCCACTGTTCCTGATGTTCTTGAATTGGATGCCATTGCTCTTGTTGAGCAGGGCAGCAGTAGCCGGATCCTGTACGAGCGTGATGTTGTTGCGGGAATAGTTCTTCCTGAAAACTTTCTTGCGAAAAATGATGAAAAGAACGATTAACACAAATATGACAAACAGGACCACGGCTATTCCTATCAGCTCCTCCTTGCCAACGTAGGAATGCCCAGCTTGTATATTGGGAACCACCACGGGGCGAAGACCACAGTATTGACCCACATAGCCAGGGGTGCAGTTACACAGAAATGAACCAAAGATGTTGACACAGGAGCCACCATTTTCACATTCTTCTCTTTCACACTCGTTGATGTCTTCTTCACACCTTAAAAGAAGAGAAGGAGAGTTTGGAATCTGGAGAACATCTAGGAGGCAGTCCAGCTTGTGCATGATGCCTTAACTTGTCAAAGAGGTGCCATTAGTTAACACCTTGTGGTACTTTGCAAATTATCTTATTATTTCATGTTATTTAATGGCATTTAATTTTTTCTACAGCTATTCCATGGTTTTTTTTAAGACAATAACATGGAAATTTCAAGAGGAAAATAAGAGTTTAAAACATCTGATAGATATCAAGAAGGGAATAAAGCATCTGACAGGAAAAGGTTCCCTGACCTTAATGAGGCTTACTGAATGTAATAAGAGAATCTTTTTTTTAATATTGTTTTTTGACTACCCCATGGGTTTCAATACAAAATATTAGAGGAGGATTCAAGGAGAAGATAGTTGAGAAAAAATATAGTAAAAAAATCAGAGTATTTAGAGAAGAGAAGAGAAGAGAAGAGAAGAGAAGAGAAGAGAAGAGAAGAGAAGAGAAGGATATATTGACTATGTAAAATTATTTAGGTCTGGAGATAAAATAAACAAATATTAGAGAGGCGGAGGAAAAAAAGAACAGGAACCATGGAGAGGAGAATTGGAAAGAACAAGCGGTAGTAAAATGCAGAGGAAAATATACAAACAGTAGACAAACCAGATGAGAAAAAAGGCATGTTTATGGGCAGGTCATGATTTTCTATGTCTACACCAAGTATATGATCAAGGTAGGGATTTTAAAAAATGACTGCAATAAATTAGCCTTTTATGTCAGGGCTAAGGTGACTAAATAATTGATCCATTTTCAAAACAAAGATTACACAGCAGCTTCCACAGGTTTTACAAGATTGCTCAAAAAGCTGGCAACACTTAGACAGGTATATCTCAGACAAAACTGTATCAAGATAACATCCTGAATCAACAATTTAGGAGGGTGAGTTCAGAAAAAACATTTCTGAGCATGCAAGCCTCAGATTTGAGAAATCAAAGGGATTTCTCAGCTGTCATGAGCTTAGACTTGGAATAAGGGCTGAGGTTGGGGTTATTTTTTGCGAGGTGAATCATAGCTTTTGGGTACAAAATGCCTGATCAAAAAGCCCACCATCACTGAGCCAAAAAGCTCCCATTGCCCACCTGGGGAGGGACACTTACGTTACTCCTGTCAGGCCATTTTTGCAGTTGCAGATGAAAGCATTGCCGATGGGATCACATGAGCCTCCATTCCGGCAAGGATTTGGGAAGCAGGCTGTGATCTCTGACTCACAATTCCTTCCTGTAAACTGGGAGAGGCAATTGCAATGGTACCCTGGGAGGTGAGGGACAGAGAGAGGGAAATTAGACTCCTACCACTGAGTCTGTCTAAAACCAAGAGGACCCATTTGGCTGCTTTACACCGAAAAATATATTGTACTGTGGGCGCAAGGGGATGCTTACACTCATTCTGGTCTGTCCATGTGGTCCACATTAATGCTAGTCAAGAGTTTGTTTATCTGAGATGCTCAGACAATCAGAGCTCATGTCAACAACCAGGGACCAGAAGAATTGCTGCAGCCCAGACCATCCTAATTGTCATGATTCAGGTAAGAATAAACGTCATCCATGAACATCTTTCATAACAAGAAACATTCTACATCAAGGATGTATTTCCAACATTTTTGAAAATGTTTGCTGATAGCGGCAGTCTACTCTCCTTTGGGGGCCTCGCCAAGGAACAAACACATCAGCTGACGGCTTTTCCACCTCTGCTCTTTACAAGGACGACACAATGGGGATGTGACAGTAATAAAACATCAGTTTTATAAAGTGCATCATCAAGGCAGAAACTATAAACTTCAAAATACCAGCTGACCTGGGCAATACCAGCCCTAATCAGAGCTGACTATGTTCAGTGTGTGCTATCAAGTTCTGATTAATCACTGACTGCAATACATCAGACATAACAGCACTCAAGTGGAGGGGGACCCTGTCAGGGATTGAAGTCCCATTTCTGTTTTTTGCCAACACAGGAGCAAAAAAAAAAAAAAAAATTTTAAACACATCAGCTCACCCTGCCAAGTATCAAATGACAAATTCTTTTTTTCCTTTTCCTCTCCTTGTGATTTCATATGGCATAGTGCCATTAATAAATGCCTTATTTAAAGTCACAAAGAAATCCTGTGAGGCAGTGCATCTCTTAATGTTGTGAACTGGATACGGAAATCTGAGTGCTTTTTTTGCTTGAAAAGAGCACGGAACATGTAGGCTGTGAAAGCCATGAGATGGTCCTTGGAAACAGAAGACTTCTAAGTTAGAGTTGTCGAGCTAGCAAAATTTTCCTGGACATCTGTATAAAAACTTTGGCTGATCTTTTAAAAAGCTCCTTACACAATCCGAATGTCCTAAACAGATGTGCAGGCAAGGTTCAAGCTCCAGTTATGAGGTTCACATAGTTACCGAATGTAGCATATTAAGCAACTGAAACAAGGAACCTTCCTGCCATTAATACGGCCGCAGTTAGAGCTGAAATGGTTGAGCGCAACTCAATCCAGTGTCAAAATTATTGGCAATCAAGCTGATGTAGTGGAAATATCATCTGTCAGGGGCGACCCTTTAAAACATATTTTTAAAAACTTTCTATATCTATACACCTGGAAAAAACTCCCAAATACTTGCTTTAAAAGTTAATCTTTCTGCAAACATGGCAGGAATTTCCAGCACAGTTACAAGGAAAAGAACTTCATGGAAACAATATGGAAAAGCCCAGTGGAGGCATAAGGACAAAGCAATTCTGCATTAAGACTCCCACATCTTTTATGTCCTATACGGTTCAATTCATCTTGTTCAGTTACTCTAATTGAATTCTTTCATGAGGACAGGGTTTTCAGAACTAACTTGGAACCAGACTTGCTGGCATACTCAGTCCAACGCTATTTAACTGAGGATAAATGAAATAGATCTCAAATATCATGCTGTTTCATTGTCCTGCTGCAAGAAGGGAGACAGACACACTGGTCTTTCCAAGGTTACAGAGTTAAGAAGATAAATAATTCAACTTTTGGGCTTCCCAGAAAGCACATTTAGTCAGCATCAGCAAGATGGGATTATTTCTTTTTGTGTCTTAAAAAAAAAAAATCTCACTCAGACAACGTGAACAGCTTTCTGGACCTATAGAGATCTGGGTCTGAAGAATTACAAACCTGTGACTGTAGGTAGAATTCACAGCATGAATAAATAAAGCTGTTTCAGTGCTTCGTTTTTATGACTGAACAGTGACATCTATAGTTCAAAAATTTACAGTAATGTTTTGTATGTTTTTTACAGTCCCAATGAGTTTAAATGAAAGGACAATGTTCAATTCAAATATAAACCACTTTATTCATAATCAATTCTGTTGCCTTATATAACAGCAGACTATATGTGTTATTCTATTTGTTATCTGGTATTTTATAAACCTCCAAAACTCTAAAGTGATGCTAAAAGTCCAGTTTCTGTTGTTTTTTAACTAAGTTCTTAGGTACCAATCATTTATAAGACAAAGCCTTTGAACCACTTTCATGTCTTGTGTTTCAGCTGACTAAGTTCTAGGTTCTCATTCTGTAACATATTCTCTTTACGTTTGTGCATTGTAGAAAACTTGGGAAGTATTGATTTGATTTAAAAAGACGCTTTTACCACCAACTATTAAAGGAACATGGATTTATGCATTTTATCCTAAGAGGAGATGAAACTGAATGCACCAGATGGGTCAGAGCCCTGTTCGGCAGTGGATGAACAGGACCAAAATAAAAGTCTGCTTCTGAAAGCCTACATTTTTCACCAAATTTGATTTAATGATGGTGGAACACACATCAGATGTTAGAAGACTAAAGTGTTCACTATAGATTCTAACTACCAAAGGCAGAAATAAAAAAGGCACTAAAACAAGACAGTGTTAAATTACCATATTTATCATGGGTGTTTCCCCTCGTTGGATTCCCTGCCATACACCTGCCAAGTCCAAGCCACTGGCAGAAGACACAGGACACACATGCTCAGAGCTGCAGAGCATTCACCCGGGAGGTCTCCAGCACGGCAAAGCATATGTCAAAATTCATGGAGTAGGGAAGACAAGAGCTGATATGATGGCTCAGTAGACAGCATATAGCAGCTCAGCCAGAAGACCTGCCAGACCTTTAATCCTTCTCCAAATCTCTCAGCAGAGGCTGTAATTTTGCCTGCTACTGCACACTTCAGCCACATGGCTGTGGACAAAGGTAAATTGTAAAGAAAACCTTTCTGGCTGGGAGTGCATCTTGGGTCTAATAAAGAATTTTTATCATGCTTTTAATTTAATATCCTGGTAATGTACCATTCATTTCTTCCCTCCTGTTTAGAACAAGAAGCAAACTTCTCACATTCAAGCATGAGAAAAGGCTCAGTGCCCTATCCTCTCAGCAAGGGATGAAAAAAACTCTTTTAAAAAATGTAGGGCTTGATCCTGTGTACAGTGAAAGCACTGAAGTCTTGGAAATTCACCACTATTTAAGTTGATACAGTCCATCTGAGTTTCCTCTGAGAGGAATGAATATTTCATTCCCAGAAATGTTGATCTGCATTCTCCAAGGCAGCAAATTTTGCGATGTCACCACTGTATTTCTTCAGAGGAAATCAGTGGAAAAAGATAGGAAGCTCTGGAAAACACCTCTGCAATGCTTCGAGGGTGGGACCACAACATTCTCAGCATGTGCCATAGCAGCACGTACCAATAGCTGACCTAAGAGCAACAACAAGCTATGAGCAACAACACAGCCTTTTTAGGCTGTATCTACATTAACAAGTCCTGCAGAGCAGCAGCAGTGGGTCTGTGGAGCCAAAGAGCTGGTGCTGAGGACCCAGCACCCTCAGTGCATACAGCTCAGGGCTTTGGGACCACCTGTCTTTCAACTCAGCCTGGTCCTGCCCTCCGAGACCTTGCCTCTCCACAATGGGAAGTGGGAAGCGAAGCACAGGGAGAGACGATGATCAGAAGATTCACATCAAAGATCATTCACGACCTAAAACATTATGTAGACATAGGTCCACACAATGTCTTGGGCTTACTGGTTGTTTTATAAGGTTTCTCTCATGCTCCTCCACCCATCTGAGTACTGAGTAAACTATGTAATTAAATCTTACCTTCTCACTGTGACTCAAACAGCTCCTCTCGCTGCTCTCTTGGCAGTCCAGAAGAAAAGGTCTTTTTCATCCCAGACCTTACTGAAGAGCAACATGCAGTACGCCAGGACACTACACAGGCTCCCTGCCTGTACCTATGTTTGCTTGGCACTTAAGAAGCAGAGGCAGTGGCACAAGGCAGGCACAGTGCCATCAGCAGATGGGGTGTCGTTATGTAGCGAACATCTCTGTTGGTAGCATTCCAGCCTGAGCATCTGAATGTCTGTCTATCCTAAGGTTTACTTGGCTTTATTAAAGAGGATGCTCCCAACTGCTGCCAATTTTTTTTTTTTTTCTGAACATGTGTATGCTCCTGTTTCTATTTATCCCATGCAAGAGAGGCTGGCTTTTATGTGTTAACGTGCTTTGGCTTTTCCATTTGTGTCTCTGTGTAGTTTCTCTCCCTGCTGTGCAGCTAGACCTGACAAACTCAATGTCCAGAAACAGCCCTGCCCTTGGCATTGACCACACAGTGTTACATAGCAAGTTAACTGATGAGAACTACTGAAGGTGACGAGGACCTCTCCCAGCATTTGTATTTTGGTAGGTCTATAGTCAAACCAGGCCACCTTCAAGAAGTGTCTGTTCTTCAGCCATACACAGTCCTGACACTCCAGATTTAACTTATCTGTCTTCAAACAGATGATTGCCTCTTGCCACTTGTTGGTATGAAAATGAATCTCAGTCTTTGCTGAAACAGTGCTTTCCATGAGAGGATTGGCATGGATGTGCTTTGAAAGTGTGTATTTAAAAGAAGATGCCTATAATCATAGCTATAAAAAAGATTAAACACCCACAAAATTTCTGAAAAGCTTTTAAAAATTAATTGACGTGCATTTGGTATACTCACATCACAGTGTGCTGGGTTGTTTGTGTGTGTGAAAAAGCAAGATCAAGAACATCAGTAAGACCAGGTCAGTTCTGTGGTATTATTACACTAATTTTTCCATTATTTCTTTCTTATGAACTACCTGATCCTCAAAACTAGCCGTGAGTCATGTTGCCAACAGCATTTAAAACATGTATTAAACCCACCACCCAAGTGCCATGTTGTATTTTCTCCTCCCTTTGGATTATAACTATGTTCATGAAAAAAGGAAAAAACAATAGAAGAAAAAGTGAAGACTGGGGAAAGCAATGACTTTGGGTCCTCACACTCTGCCCACAGTCCTTGACTCAGTAGATATTTCCACTCAAATGCTTCATGTTCAAATAAAATCGCCTACTCATATACGCCACTTACTTTAATCTAAGCCAGATGTATACAGGACCGATCAAATTAAAAGGAAGTAACTATACTTACAATTGCAGGCTTTACAAGCATGAGGTTTCTTTCTGTGGTTGAAAACCGTGGTGCAGTCTTTGCATGCGATTACAGTAAAGCTTTCTATTGCTGAGATTGCTCATGCTGTTACTCATGCAGATAACCATACATTTACTATTGGCAGCCCTGGAAGTGCCACACTATTATTAAGGTTGTGTGACATTTCCCATTTTAAGGCCTCATATTCAGCAGCTTACAGCTTAACCACACTTTAAACACTTGGTTGAATTTTCTTGGGAAATTTCAGTTCAAAGAACCAAGCTGTTTCTGAAAGTCATGCTGTTTGTCAGGTTTCAAAATGTTAACTTTCTTTAAAAATAGCTTTACTGACCCATACTTATGGACAGGGACTAAAAAGTCTGGAAGAACGTGGCCTACACTTCAGGGCTGTGGTTTCCACCGTCTCCCAAGAAAATTATTCTAAAACTGAATATGTGTCTTTCTGCTACGAGCCTCCTGAGCTGTCAGACCTAGTGAGTGCTCATCTGCCAGCCCTATTTAAGCATGCAGTGGATTTCCCCACGGGGCCTCTGAACACGCAGTCCCCCCTCTTGAACCACTGGCATCACTGGGCAAACACTGCTGCCATGAGAGCAAGCAGAGGTTCATGTCATGGTCGCTTTCTGCTGCTCAGAAACCAGAGTTTGAAATCAGAGTCTTTTCTGTACTCTTGGAGTTCTCATCTGAGCTGTCTGTGCTCTCTTGCACAGGCTGACATCCCCATTCTGCCCTGTTCCATATGCAGAGAGGTCAGGCAGAAAGAGCCAGCACAGGTCAGCTTAGCTCTGTGCCAGCCCTGCTTTGGAGCAAGACCTCTGTGGTCAGTTCTGAGCTCTGTGCAGCCCAGGCACAGCCCTGCCCTGCGGCAGGCGCTTCGGAGCCGCTGGGAATGCATCCATCCAAACCCTAACAGCAGTGGCATGGACACACTCCTGGTGCATACAGAGCACTGATTTAGCAATTCCCCCACACAAGGCCATGATATGACCCTATTCCCATAACCACAGGATGAAGAAAAAGGCAATCGAGGCAGCTTTTTAATAATGGTGAACAGGGCAGCAGGCATTTCTACTGAAAGGAAGAACTCACAACAGGAATGCTGTTATAGAGGTTTGTGTTGTAGATGTTCCATATATGCAAATTATATGTAAATCAGACACAGCCTCTTTGACTTCTGGTATGTAGCCAGCAACTCTTTCATGTTATAATGTTGGGTAACCTTTGCTTGACTGTTTTCTTCTTAAGTTAGCTATAAATCTCAGCTTTCTTTTTCTCTCCCCTAATTTTCTTGTAAAGCACAGTAGGTTGTCCATAACAAAAAGGATGTTAACAGCATATGAAATCTGCTTTGTAAAATTCAAATTAGAGGATGTATTTATTAAAACAAATCTTATGCCAAGTACTCTCTGTTTAGGAAAAGGAACATTATTCTCCAAAAACTTAAAAAGGAGGATAATACCATAGAAAATATTAGTCAAGAGATCCTGATGCTACCGAATGCCCTGTGATTGGGAAAAGGACCTTTGCATTGTGCATTTTGTGTATTCCTCCCCTCAACAAAAAAGAAAAAAGCCGCTGTTTTCATTCTAAGAAAATTCTTAAAAAATGAAGAGGGTTTTTTTTTCTATTTTAAATGGGAGTCAGCTTCTATGTCAGATGCTAACATCTATGTCAGCAAGTGCAATGCTTGATGGTTCTTAAATGCACATTACAATTTGTGGCTCTGCAACTAGGGTTTGCAATGCTGTTGGACTCCTGTGCTTTTAGACTTTAATTACGTGGCCTTTCTGCATATGGAGGACACTAACAAGAGAATTGCTTTGCCTAGTGGAAGCACAAATGCCCATGCCTTTTCCTTATGGGCTGGGCTGTAGAACCACCGACATACAGTCAGGGCCCACTGCACTGGAATTATAGCTTTATAACAATCCTTTATTTACACACACTGCTGAGACAGTAAAAACAGCAAACAGATTTTTTGACGGCAGGCAGCCAAAACATCCCTGCAGGGCACATGCCCCTCGCCGAGGCAGGAAAGCAGGCAAGTTAAATCAGTTCTGTGACTGCTTTCCAGCAGAGAATTCTGTTGACATGAAAATGGTATTTGCCATTCCAGTAATAAAGACGGGTCCAAACTTCAGTGCCACTTCTCCCCTACCCCGTGTCTCCCCTCAGTTTGAATTGGCATGCACATGGCACTGGGAAAAAAAGAATTACTGTAAAGAGTTTTGTTAGAAAGGTTTCAATTTACTCATCATGAGATTGCTGAGCAATACCGTAAGTAGACTCAAATAAAATCAATAGAAGGAGCTGTTCTCATGCTTCCTAGGATGTGAGGAGAATGGTTAACCTAATTTATTAAGTATGGACTCTGAATCAAAGCCATCACACATACGTTCCTGTACATACTACAGCCATATTTCCTAGGAACTTCAGTAATCATCCTTTGCAATTCCGCCAGTGGTTGCAGCAACCTTCTGTCTCAGAATGATTTTCTTTTGCCCTTGTTGTATAGCCCTCCTTTTCTCTCCTTCCCTTAGTAAATAAAGATGCTTAAGGACAAACACACACAGAGCAACGGTTCTCCTCATGCCCCACAGCACATCCTGAATCGCCAGGGCTGTGCTTCATTCCTCCCAGCTGTCCTCCCATCTCTTTCCATCAACGGCAAAGCCGATAGCATCCCTGATGCATCATTTGTGATAGCATGGGAGAAGAGGTGGCTGAATCAAAGCCAAAGATCCAGAGGGGATGCTAGCTGAGACAGCCCAGCAAGGACAAATCCACATTGTCAGGACTTACTTTATAAGGGTGGGGTTATCCAACTGAGACACTTATCACAGTTTTGCTCAGATCTCACCACAAGTCGGTCTTGAACTGATCAGAAGTTTAGGCCTAAGAAATCTGCGTGGTGGAGGAGACTCCAAAAGGAAATATGAGAGCCAGGCTTGAACTAATGAAAACCAGAAATAATAACTATGGGTGCAAGGGAACTGCATGGACACATTAAAGCAGAAAGCCCTGGGACAGTGGTTAAATGCTCCATAAAACAGGAGTTTAGTGGGAACTCCCCTAGGGAACCATGACCAAAACTCACTGACAGTAAGTGGATGGAAAGCTCTGAACTTGCAAAAAACCTCTCTGTTGAGCACTCTCCTTTTCAGAGGAAGTCTTATTCTGCCAGAAAAGGTGTGCAATGCTGCATGCTAATACAGTATGGGGAATTGGAAGGGAAACTCCTACAGCACAGAGAGAGAACTGCCTGAGAAGGAGTGTTCTACATGCGTGCCATTTGCTTTTCCCCTGCTAACATGCTGACTGTTCTGGTAACTTGTGCACTACAATAAGTCACTGGTATCAAATCACACAAACCACCACATAACCACTGGATAGGAAACTCCAACACAAGCACAGCTCAAATCAATGCTCTATAAAATTTGGATAATATTACTTAGACCTTAGAGTACTTAGGCCTCCAAGAAAGCTGTAAAATACAGTTCAGGAGGGGTTTATAATGGGCCCAACTTGCTATTTTCAATGCAGACATGTAACCAAATTACTCACTTACAAAAGGATGAAGGTGTTTGTGGACAGCTCAGTAATTATTTGTGACAGCTTCGGAAACAGAGTAAGGCAACACTGCTGTTGCATCTGTGATGGATGTTTGAAACCACCATCTTTGTGTACAGCCCTCAGTGCTGTAAGGATGCTGTAAATGGATCCTGAAAAATCCAGCTGAACATTACAGTAATTGTAATTCTATTGGTTTCTATAGAAATAGGATTATCCTAACAGCCAATAAATCAATTTCCTCCTGGAACACTAATGCAATAAGAAGGGGCACCATTTCACTGTTATTTATAGAGCAAACAGCTTTTACCCAATTTGCAATACCTATCAGAGTTTTATAGAGTTCATGAGATTTTTCAAGCATGTTGCTGCATAAAACCATCCCTGGCAATAAATTACAGAGGAAAACGGGGAGGGGGAAGCCCATAAAGTAATGAAAACATTTACCACCAGATGGCACGGCAGTACAGGTACCGCCGTTCTGGCAGGGATGTCTCTCGCAGGCATCGGGATAAAGGACGCAGCCAAGCTTCAACTCCGTCAGGCCAACCACTTCTGCGAAGCTGCTGCGCTTGTTCTGGAGTGGCAGCTCATTGTTATTTAGGACTACTGAGTCCAGGCAGCCCTGGAAGCCGCTCAGGACCTGTGTTGTCCTCTTGTCAGTCAGGCTGCGGACGTTATCCACTTGGACCTGGGCGCCAAAGTAGACGGAGCTGTCCGTGCTGAGCGTCTGGAAGTAGAGGGGGGCTTTGCGGCGCTCCACGTAGCTGTCGTCCAGGGACAAGCTCGTGAAATTGCGGTTCAGCTCCAGGAAGACTGAATGCCAGCTTCCATCATTAACGGCCCTGCCAGAAATTCCCAGGATTCCTGGGCCACTTCCGCAATCCAACTGGAACCAGAGTTTGCCAGCGACAATCTGCAGGAGGAAAACAGAAATCAAACTGCTTCAGGCACTCAGCTGTCTCAGAATACGCTCTCACAGAGAATCTGGAAGCACAGAGAACTTCTAGACAGTCTCTGCACACTGTTAAAGCTGCTCTCCCACATGACACTAAAATAGCAAAAAGCTGTGCCTTTATCATCAGCAAAAAAAAATTTAAGGTGGAAAATATCAGCTTACTTTGAATTTGTCCAAAGCCAATTACTGCAGGAAAACTGAAAATATAGAAAACCATATGGGTGCAGAACACAGGCAAAACCTGGGATAATTATATGTTTTACTGAACAGGATATGGACTTGAGGACCCTTATTCTGCTCTTGAACAACTGTGTCTCCCTCAGCAAGCCCAAGAGCTGTGATTCTGCTCCCAGTGGTTGATGCCACCAAAAGGACAGTCAGGGCACAGGATCACCTCTCAGTGTTTGAGAGGCTTGTGGCAAAGTCAATGGCCACGCTTTCAGCTGGTGATGTTAGGTACTCTGCTCATGCAGACATCCTGTGCTTCGGTAACCTTCAGGAGCATCTCAATGAGGTGTGGATTTGTCCCTAAACATCGCAAGTTCAGCTTCCCTATTACAACAGTAAGCTACTGGTTGACCAAAAGTCAGTTATTTCCCAAAGATGCTACACAACCTGCCCTGTGTATACCTCATAGATGACATAAAATGGGTCTTACGTCTCTTTTCCTCATATTTATGCTGAGCTCATGGACTCAGAGAGTTTGTAGGGGATTTCTCACTCTCCCTCCTGTCCCTCACCCATCCCAAGTCCTCATAAATGGAAAATCTGTGCTACTCTGCTGGGGCAGGCAAAGTGAGGGAATAGGTATGAAGTGCTGCTTTCCTGATTAGCATTTTACCCAAAGATTTTAGGTTTCTCTAACAGATGGCAGATAAGTTTAAAATGGCTGACAAGGTTGGAAATAATTTCTTATGACACATTAATTGGATTCAAGTTCTCTGAAAGCTCTTGCAAGTATTTTACCTTTATGTCATGCTCTAGGAAGCATTTATTTCTGCAAACCCCATTTCAAGACAGTTCTGTCCCATTATTTATCCCCCTGAAAAGTTCAGATGCTGTGTCATTTTTCATCCTTCCAGGCAGCTCACATTGTCCTCTCACTGGTGTATCTGTCACAGAGTCTGACTGCTCCCCCCAGTGAGAGCAGAGTTGCCGCAGCTGTCAATGCAAGAGCCCCACAGAGCTCCGCTGGCCTGCGGAACCGGCATGGCGAATGCAGATGTGAGGATGCTGCAGTGTCTGCATCTGCCTTTGGCCATTTTTGGCCATTTCTAGCATGAATAGTCTTGTTAGCTGGAGACATCCCTTGGCATGTGACTGTGTGCTCAAACTCTTCTCAGCCAGGCTCCCTGATGTGGCTTGAAGGTAAACGGGAAACTTAATCTACAGGAGCAGACTGTGCTGTCGTGTCATTATCAGCATTTTATGTCCTTGGAGGCTGACAAAACTACCTGGAGAAAAGCTAAGGGTAAAATCTTGAGATCTGTAGACCCCTGGATTTCCTCCTCCTTTGCAAATGCTTGGTTTCTTGACTGGCTGGATCTGAACTGGACCTCAAGCCAAGATGCACTGGGCAATCAGGGTATAAACCACACCACTCCTCTGCTCGGCAACTGCTCGGCAGCGTGGACACAGAGGTGCTAAGCATGGGGCAAGCTCCCTGTAGATTCCAGCTGCCCACTTACTCCGCATGGTATGAGGGGCTGTAGAGGACTGAATACACACGTAGAAGGAGCCAAGGGAAGGAGTTAGAATTAGCCCCTGCTATGAACAACTGGCTGTTTTGAAGTCCCTGATCTGTTGGATGTAATGAAACAGAAGAAATCAGATCCATGACTGTAAATACATGCTTAAGGGATGGATGTTGCTTGGTACTCCTACAGCTCAATCAAAAAAGGCTAATGGATGTATAGAATAATGAATCTGGATCATTTTTCATTAAAAAACATTTTCTTACAGGAATCAAAACTCAGCTGTAAACAGTTTCTGTAGATTGAAATTGGGTCTGTTAAAGCATATTCTGAAGAGGAATCCTGGTAAACAAGATGCCCTAATAAACAGAGAATTTTTTCTCTCCAGAGATGGAGCAATAGTTTCTCTCCTCCATGTGCAACAAAACAGTCCAAAAATCTTGAAGATGCTGCTCAGAAAGTGTGGTCTGTCTCACCAGGAATACAAATCAAACAGAAAAATGCATGCCAACATATTACGCTTTGAAAAACAGCCATCATTGGATAAGCAGATAACTCAATGCTTACTCAAAAGGCTTTTTCCTATGGAAACTCTTCTACTGATTGTGTATAATATACATATACCTCCCCTATGACTACTTATGCCCTGAAGGACCTACGGCCTGCATGTCTGTTACTCTTACTCACAGAACATGTTTTTCCAATTATCTTTATAAATACAACACCACATTTGAGCACCTGGGATAAATATTACACCATTTGTATACAGGAAACTATGATCTAAAAGATTTGCCATTAAAATATGTTTTATACATCTTTCTCATCCACTTTTATTCTTTTTACCAGCAGATGATCTGACATACACAGTAAATATATATCGTCTGAAGGGTTAAGTTTCCTTCCTGTTATTGAAGAAACACGAGTAACCTCTACCTAGAGTGAAAGATGGAAAGGATGGTCTGATGCTTACAGTACTAGCCTAAGACATGACAGATCTGCAGGGGAATCCACACTCTGCAACATTCTTCCTCTGAGATCTCAAGCAAGCCATTAGTTTCAGGTCTCCAGCAGTAAAACAAGGGTAACGTCATTTCCCTACCTCACACAACTGCTTTACGGATACATACATTAAAGACTGTGTGATGTGCCCAGATACCCCTAGCAATGGGATCGTAAAAGTACTTTCATTAATCAGATGGTCACAGCCTTGCTGCAGAGGGACTGGGAGGAAATATTTGTCCCCTGATGGACCTTGAGGAGGAGTAGGAAGAACAGGAAGAACTGGGCAAGGAGTAGATGCTGCAAAGGGCTCCACTCTTGACTACTTAGTAGCTAGACTGGCCAGGCAGGGAGGAGAAGGTTCTTCCACTTAACAGGTAAAATTGCTGTCCCCACTCCTAAGCACAGAGAATTCAACCATCATTCAGCAGTTAATCTCTGGTGTTCCTGATTTCTTCTAACCACTGAGATGTCCGGGTCACTGCTCAGTCCTCAGAGAAGGTTTTTTGATTATAGCCTGGACCTCGGTACCAAGAAAAGCTGAACTTCAAGCTAACAGAGGGACATTCAAGCAAAAAGTATCGACATCTGATGAATATCCAGGCTCTTGTCCAGGCTCAGCAGTTATCCAGAAAATAACCTCAGTGGGATGATGGCTGGTCTGGTTGAGAGTTTGTGGCATCAGACTGTCAGTCCAGCACTGAATGTGTGGCATTGCTTTTTTTATCCCTCTATGTAGTGCAACACAGCAGATTGCCTGAGTTATTCCATCTCACAGCAGAGACATGCAAACTGTGCAACCCCTCACCAGTGCAGCCCATGGCATCAGCAGAGACCCTCTGCACCGTGAAAGCAGAGAGATACTGCTTCATCCTAGCTGGGCAGAAAATTCCCACAAAGCCTCCACTTCCCAGAGCTTTCTAGGCTCGGTTATAACAACTATGACAAGGAGGTTAATGTAAACTTAAGCATATATGCCACAAGATTCCTCACCTGTAGAGAAGTAAAAACAACAGAGAAGACTCCAAAAGCTGATGCAATCTGTTACATTTCAACAATTTCATTCAATGAGCAGAATGGAGCCAAACACATACTGTAAATTATATTAGAATATCAGTCTGGCTAAGATGTTTGGCTAACATCCATATTTGTGCATCAACACAGGTAATAAAATGATCAAACGGTTCTTCTGAGACCACCTCCAGCTCACACAGTCCATCTGCAGTCAAACACCATGGATACAGCATGCTGCCTCCTAATCTGTCTGGGGAAATATTTCATTAGCCGAATTGCATTTCAGGTCCGTTTGTATAAAACGGTGTGTTTAATTAAAATACTACTCGTTTCAACTCCAGCCACAACTGGGATAATATCCAAGCTTCAGTCCTATCCAGCATAAGCCATGCAGCAGTAATGCATTAAAATGTATAATACACACTTAACTAAACCACGCAAAGTTTCACATTAACTGCCTGGACAGAAGAACATATGCTTGCCTTTTACCATTTAGCAGCTACACTTATGGCATGATGGGAAAGTCTTTCTTTAGTTATCGTTAATCCTTAAAATTTCACAAAACAAGATGAACCTCCATTATATTCCTCGGAGGAAAAAAAAAAAAAGAGTTCTCTTCTGCAATGGCCTTGCAATGTTTAAATGGTTAAATCTTACTTTTCCCAGCAGGCTGCTACATAGGTAAAAAGGAAATGGTGGTACTGGTTTTGGGACATGCAATCTTTCCAAAGGAAAAAAAGCCAACATTGACCTGCATCTCATTTTGCTCCAATTGTCTTAAAAGCAAGAGCGTGCAGCAAAAAAAAAAATGGCCAACCTCTCAAAATCGATGGATGAGTTGCTTTATTTGAAACAGCTGAATAAATAACACCCTTATTTTAGTATATCAATACAGTGTAGCTGGTAGGCTTTCAGCAAAGTAGTAGACAAGCAGTTTGCTCTGTGGAATTGATTATTCATCCAGGAAGGACACTGTGTTGTTATTATGAAATATTTCCATCCCTGGAGTTATCACAAATGTATGAGCTCCCAAAATTAAGCTGGTCATTTAAACACCAAAAAACATATTGCAGCATTAATGTTTAATCAGACTGCAATGGCAGAGACTTGCTTCAAAACAATCAATGCCACTGTATGGCCCAACAGCACAAGTGTTTTCTGCCTGTCTTCCCATAGGGTTCATACCTTGTGGGTCTGAATTTCTTCTACCTCTGCCTTTATTTGAAGCTCAGTGATGGTGCTGGGCCTCTGGTGCTAATCCAGCAGATACTTAAGTAGATACTTAAAATTAAGGTATGTGAATAGTTCCAATTGCTTTCAAATACAGGAAGTTAAGCAAGTGATTAAGTGCTTTGCTGGAGTGATGCCAGAGTGCTCAAAAGAACACAGGATTTCATCCTTTATCCTCTATTTGGAAAGCTTCTCCTCATGTTTAATTTAATTGAAAGCAATGCCCAAATGATAACAACTTCACATTTACAGACCTCTAATTAATCTGCTTAATGGCCTCATTCCTGAGTGCCTCCCTACCTCCCAACAGATGTACCTGGTTAAAGGGAAAAAAGGAAGCCTTACCTCTGGTTTACAAATAAAAAAAAAAGTGTGTTTAGAAAGTCCAAGCGTAACTTACTTGAAAACACCTGAGTCAGGGATCCCCAAAGTGCAGTCCATGAGTCAGCTGCCACCCCTGAAGAGACCTGATAGGGCTGAATCCCTTAAGCATGATGCCATTTGTCTGCCACAGAGCACTTTTGTGAGAGCTTAGCCTGATACTCCTCGGCTAAAGGACCTTCACAAACTAAATTCTGACAATTCCTGATCTTTTAAGTGATACCATTTCTTAAAAAAACTATGCTGCATGTAATGATTTTGTTTCCTTTAAACCCGATGCATGCAGAAGCCCAGGGCCAGACCTGGGAAAAGGACATACACACTGCAACAGTCAATCCTGTGCTACTTAAAAGCTGGGCATGAGGCTTTGAGAAGGAAATTCCCTATGTCCTCCCCTGCTCAATGCATAGGAGAAAGCAGAGGCATTGCATCCATACACAACCTTGGACCTCACTCATTGGATACGTGAGGTATAAGCTGCATCTGAAGCTCTACTTTCTCTTTCTTGGTTTCTCAGACCTAGGAAGCAAAACAGCTTGACATGGAGGTTACTCACTGAGATTGGAGCACAATAACCACAGCTCTTGTTGCTGCTCCTTGAAGTATTATTTTTAACTCAGCATCTTTCAAAGCAAAATGATTAGGTGATCATGTGAAGTGGTGACTGTAAACATGATTCCTACCTCACAACTGAAAACTCAATTCAGGTGATTGCAATGAGGGGTTCTCTTACTGGTTTAGTTTGGTTTTGTTTTGTTTGGTTTCATTTGGTTTTGGTTTTTTTTTTAAATTAGGTTTTGTTTGTTTGTTTGCCCCCTTTTTTTTTTTTTTGGTAGCAATAGTAGTAGCATCAACATTTCTATTTTGGTGGCAAAATTTCCCTGCTTCAACTGGAGATTTTCACTCAGTTGTCTATGACCTGGATATGCTGTGCTCCTTAATGATGAGAGCTTTATACACAAAACTCTAGCAAAATGAATTCTCCTATCACCATTCTAACCCCAATTCAGGCCACCTCTGTATCATCTCCTATTGTTTTCAACTGGCACCTTTCACCAGGGCCATTTGTTTTTTTCCCAGATATTTTTTGAAATTATGAAATTGCAAACATTACCTACTGACATATGCTAAGAGCAAGCATGATGAAGACTTCGAAGAAGGTCTTCCAACCTGCAGTTTTGGTAGGTTTTTTTTAAACAAAAAAAATATGCTTGAAAGTTCAAACTGCATTTCTACGCGTCTCAAAGCAGAGGTTAATTGTCTTGTACAAATCTGAACAATGCCTACAGTTCCTGGTGAATGACATACAGTACTCTCATTCATGAAATACTTCAGTCTAACAGCTATAAAATTATTTGTTGCCCATTAATAAGTCATCTAGCCACTTGAATATTACCTAAGCATTCAGCCAAAAGTACCCTAAAGATTACAAATACAGACACAAAAGGCTCTGTGCCATTTCTCCCACTGCTGAATTATAGAACATGGCTGAGTTACAAACGTCAGTGTTTTCATTTTGTACCTTAGAGGCTATAGCAGAAATACTATATGTGCAGGCTCTTGGATGAGCCCAGTACTCCCTTTCCATCCAGCTTTTATTTGCCATTCCACAGAAACAAAAAAAAAAAGAACAAAACTGTATGGAGAGCTTATCAATTAAGTATTGATTTGGTATCGATCTCCATTGACCCCAAGACTCTCTCAACAAAGAATCTTAACCCACAGAGTGCTGAGATCTTCCTATTCAGTAGGAGACATGTTCTAAGCAGTTGGTTCCTGGAATTAGCTTGCTAACAGTGAGGGCATATCCTCTAACCACAGACAGGACAGAAAGGAAGAACAGCAACTGCAGCAGGTTTCGTTTTGACTACATAGTCATATAAATGGTCAAATCTCGCATCTCGTGCAGACTGGCTCCTGCACATAGACACACATAATGTGCTTATAATGAACAGCACCCAGTGGGGAATTTTCCAAGTAAAGTACCACTAAGAAGCTGCTTTTCTGATCGTCGTTGTTGCTGCTGTTGTTGAAATTGTTTTTCCCTGTTAGAATCAGCCTTCATCTTCTCAATCTACAGCTGAAATGAGAACAGCATTCCCCAAATCAAGAGCCAAGAGAAAATATAGAAACAAGAAAAACAACTGCAGAAAAGATAAGTTATTTTAATTACCTTCAGAATTATGCAGGGATTTGCTCTGGTGTACATTATAATCCCATTGCTTTGCAGGGTTCGCAGACGGAGGGCCAACTTGAATTCCTCTTTCTTGCTATTTTCAGAAACACGGTATTTAATGTAGCTATTCCCAGCAAAGCTAAGGGAAGTGTGGCCTGAAACAACCATTTTGAAAAGGCACATGTGCTTTTAGTGATACATAAAATAACTCCTCAACTGTTAACTAATTAAAGAATTTATAAAGTTAATGAGAACGACTAGGAAGAAATAAATAAACCGCATCTTTGATGAGAGAAAAAAAGCTGTCATCTACTACAAAATATTTCTGCATTTCCTCTTTTTAAGTACTTTTCAGGGCATAGAGGAAAGTTCTATTTCTCCATGCTTAAAAATAAAAAAAAGGAGGTTTCTCCAAGTATTCAGCATTTTTCAGCTCATACACTCCTGGAGGCACCAGTCTTCCCTCACTGATAACAGACAGAGTCAAAGATGACCACACCTGTACATCAGGCAGCTGAGTTATGGGTGTAAAGTTACAGGTGGGCAGATGTCAGCCAAACCCTTACAATGAGTTCCCTGCAACCAGTGCCCAGGACCATAGCCCAGTATCTGCTGTGCTTTCATCAGGCAAACAGCACAAATCCTCTGTCCTGCAGCCTGGGATTCCCTGAAGTCAACAGAAAGCACTACTTCTCTGGCCGTCCACCTGGCTCTTCATATCCCAGGGAACGACACAGATGCAGAGAACTAACAAATGTCCTCAAACTTTATTTTTGGGATAGTGTAGTGTTTTCATTAATAAAGACTGGAATTTTGGTAATCTAAACAGTAAGCAGAGGAGTTAATTATAGAGCTTTGCCCATGGCGGGAAAACATCTGGCATAACATTCTCTAGGAGAAATCCTGTTTTCTCAGCAGCCTGTCTTACTGAGCTGGTATTCAAGCAAGCCAGTGGGAATTTCCAAACAGAAACTGTCTACATACAGCCCCATAGCCATAAAGACAAGTATTTATAGGGCTTATAAACAGACAAACCAAGTGCCCGTGCTGAGATGGGTTAAGCAGTGCATTTTCTGCTGACTTCACTGGCACCTCTGCCTACAATATGAGAATGGCAGCACTTTATTGTCCAAGTATATCCCCCTTTATGGCTGTGACTCGCACCTGAACATTCGCCAAGCTTTCCTGGTGGGCACTGGCAGATGAACGGTCTCCGGTTGGCTTCATACCCCACACACTGCATGTCCCCCGGACATGGCTTCTCCAGGCAGGGGTCATTGGACCCTGGGCAGAGTCCTCCTGCAATAAGGTAAAATACTGTCAGGGATCCACAGTGTAAAGCATGATCTGCTGTGATAAAAGAGTAATGAAAGACAATTATTGATCGCACACTTCAGTACAAGAAAAAAAACAACCTACAATAATAAAAATAAAAAAAAATAATATTAATTTTATATTGTTATTAACAACAACAGTAATATTGTTAATAACAATAATAATTGTTAATAATATTAACAACAAAAAAGCCCCAACAAACCTTCATCGAAAGGAACAGCTTTTGGACAAGTACACAGCAGAACTGCAATAGTTCTTTTTTCAAAGACTACCCTAAACTCCATAGGAACATACTATAAAAACGAACTTATGAGCAGACACTGGTTTGTAATTGGCATTATAACTCTCAGGCCATTTATTTTCCCACAAAGCCTCCTGCACAGGGGCTTCAGAGACATGAGGAAAAAAAATTCCTTGAAGCTATGCACTCCTTTTGCCCCAGCACACCCATAAGAAGCAAAGTTAAGGAGGTAGAAATGGTCATAGCACCAAGCCTGCCAGAGTTCAAGAAGCATTTGGACAATGCTCTCAGGCACATGGTGGGATTCTTGGTGGTCCTGTGCAGGGCCAGAAGTTGGACTTCGATGATCCTTGTGGGTCCCTTCCAGCTCAGGATTTTCTATGATTCTAAGCCATGCCTGGGCTACAGTGTGACACCTGGACTTTTCAACGTCATGCTACACAGGACACGCTGCCAGCTTGATCACACAGCACAGGCAAACTTGCCATTTCCTTATGCTCCTCCTGACATTTCTGAGATCTCACATCCTATCCAGCTTGCCCAGGCTACCAAAACCTGCCAGCCTTTCTTCTAATCTGAACGGACAGAACTATACTGATTTTTAAATTTGCTTAAAATACTTGAGTGACACTATTACATGTATGTTTTTCAAAACCACCTAAATTCTTTACATCTATCAAACTGAGCATGTCAAGGACTTACTTTAAAGCCTGTCAATGTCAAAAGAATTTTTTGCATTTCATGGGGTTTGGCTAAAAATTCTGTATAACTTCTAAAAGCATCTAAATAAATCTGCTTTGACTGCCCTAATCTTAAAAGATTTGCACACACTGTCTATAATAATGCAAAACAAGATACAACTACGGCTGCTTAATATATGAATTTTCAGCAATATGTGACTTCCACAACAGCTAGCCTCTTCTTGGTTGCAATAAGGTACTTGGGAGATGCAGGGTCAGTTTCTACATTTGGGCATCTGTGTACAGCTGGAATGAAAGTAGACTTCAAGTGCAGGAAAAAAAGGTACTCCTGCCCTTGCTTTTGTTGATTTGCAGCTGCAGTATGAGTGGAGGGAAAGGCAATTGCTGGGAATGGACAGACACCTCTTCTTTTGTTTATCAAGTTAATTTATTTAAGACATGCAGGTAATCAATTTAATGATAAAAAGCACCTTCCTATCCATCACTTTCTGAATATTGGCAGCTTCTGTATATTGCAGGATCTATGTTGTAGGATCCTTACCATATTCGAAAACTGGTTTACTTTTGAGCACATTGTTTTATTTACAGTTTATAAAGGACGGAATCAACCTGTCATGGAGTACATCTCCAAAAGTAATGAAATCTTATTGCCCTCACACTTTTGTACAAGCCAAGCAGGGCTCATAGTAAACACAGCTGAAATTACCTGACACTGTAAGTATTTTCTGGGAAAAGAAAAATTACTACTGTAGCTTTTGAAGTGGACGTGGGCTGACTACAAATATGGCAATTACTGTAAATGTCTTCCTTGATGTACAGCACAGTCAATTTAATGTTTAACATCCTCCCCTCCTTTATCAAACATTTGTTTGAGAGGACCATGCAGTAAAAGATTTACAGTACTGCCTGTAGCACTGTTAGAAAATGATGCATGGCAATCTTTATTAATCATATTAGCAGGTAACATTAACAGGAATAACAGCTGCAATACACAGTCACACTTTAAGCCTTATAGAATCAAGAAACAAATGTCATTTAACAGGGTTCTGCACTACAGAATTATATGCTATTTAAATGTAAGATCTGTAGAATTTAACAGAGAGTATGATGTTTTCTATACTTCAGTTTATTTGTTTTTTGTAAGAATAAAACTCCACATTTCTTAGAATTCAATGGCAAGTAACAATTATTTCTGAAATTGTAACAGGTTGTTAAAAATTCTACAGGCTGTTTTGTATTTTCACCTTGGTTGTTTTAGCTATTTTAACTCACTCTTATGTGGCAAATACACAGCATTCTGGTGTCTGCAGAGTATACATCTTCTTTGAACAAACTTGAACCTTTTGTGAGGCTGCAATTCAAGTGAGCCTCTGTGTAGCTGACACACATGCCATTTGGACTAAAGCCCCACAGCTCGTCAGAGCGCAGCAGAAAGAGGCACTGAGATTTCCAAATGTGGCTCTGCAAATTTTCACATCCCCTAGCCTATGACTGTATCTTTGACATGAAGCAATAAAGGAACAGCTTACTTTGCTATCCATCTCTGCCAGGTTTTTATCTGATTCAAACTCTGATTTGTACTTTAGAGCCATCCTTCCGCATTCAAAAAATAGATGGAGAAGATCTAATGTACTCAGTGCAACTGTGGAGATAACTGTTTATCCTGAATGGCCAAGAAAAGTCCTTCTGGTAAACTACAAGAAAACCAACTCTTTATTCATCCTGCTGCAGCAGGATTTCATAGCTGTCACAAAACTTTAAAATATTCAGACCTGGGAGAAGTGCTTTCTGCCTGTCTGTATGGTTATAAGTACATAAGCTACAAATCTGCATTATTGCATTGCCCCAGCTAACACGCATTTTCAGGCTGATTTCACAACTATGTGGAGCAAAATTGTAAAATTGTTCAAGGTTACGTTGTCCACATCAAAGATTTACAGCCTGAGTTTAAATAAAATTATTCTAATGTTGCATTTCCACTCCAAAGAGCAGTCTATTTTCCATCCAATAAAAGATTCAAGAAATATAGGTTTGAATTGATCTTTTTTTTTTTCTAGGCAGGTCCAGACAATCCACAGCATTCTATTGAAACTCACATTAGTATTAATAAAACTGTTCTCTACAAGGTATCACAGAAACACACGAGCTAGCATCAACCAGTGCGTGGCAGGAAAAGGTGGAATAGACCCACTTGATTTTGACAGATCATCTACAGTTTAATTCTCTAAAAGAAGATAAAAGTATTTCAATCTTCTAACCAATATGCTGAGGAAGAAAACACTGTTCCATTGCAAGATGAGAGATTTATTTAATTTCTATTCCTTCAAAACAGGAGCACTTCTAGGATTGTAAATATATTTTGAAAATTGAGTGCCTCAACAATTTTAACTTAAGCCTTGTGGTATTAGGTGGTTTTCTATCAGCCCATTCTTCTGAATCTGTATGAGTATTAAAAACACTCTGTTTCCCTCAGTTGTAGAAGAAAGCTTGAAAGGAGGGAGATTTCTGAAGGCCAGAGTTGTAGGAAGCTTGTAAAGCAAACCCCAAACTGCTACTTCAAATAATAATTAGTTTACTAGGGAGAGAAGACTGACAACTCACGATCTGCAATCTGTTTTTTATTTTTGGAGCACAGTGACCAGGTATTGTAGGCAGTGATTATTCCATGCATGTCAGTGCAGACACCACAGAATTGTTTCTGCACAAGCCACTAATAG
Organism: Ifrita kowaldi; assembly: GCA_013398055.1. Classification (NCBI taxonomy): domain Eukaryota; kingdom Metazoa; phylum Chordata; class Aves; order Passeriformes; family Cinclosomatidae; genus Ifrita; species Ifrita kowaldi. The sequence goes on along the minus strand of VZRS01002789.1, from coordinate 1,245,946 downwards.
GTTTCAGTTGGCTCAGGTGCCCCTGGAAAACTTTTGTGCCACACTGCACATCCCAGCGAAACAGATTCTCTCCAAGTTTTAGAATAACAAGACACGTGAACTCTTTCACGCACTCCTTGATCCCAGCTTCCATTAGGACTCCTTAAGTGACAGACAGCAATTCCCACTTGTCCTGGTTCCACAGTCATGCCCCCACTTCATGCTTCAGCTCCCCCACATTTTATATGAGCTTGTGCATTCTCAGCATGGGCTTTGCTACTGGAGATAGTCACAGTGAGAAAACTTTCCTTACACAAGTGTGACATTAAACAGACTACGGCCAGATCTAACAAAGTCATCTGCACTTCTTTGTTCCCAAGCACAGACCTTTTTCTTCAATTTTCCAGGAGAATTCCAGGCTCAATACTATGTATGTGTGTGCTTCCTGAAAATGGGAGGAGCAGTGCTATACACAAATGCAGGTTGCTGATGCCCAGTCCGTCAAAGCACCCAGGACTTTTCTAGACACAATGTGTGCTCTGTGGAGCTGAGGCCGAAAACCATCTCTGAAGAATAGGTCCTATATTAATAGCAGATCCTCACAGTCTATGATTTCCTTTTGTCAGAGCATTCACAAAATACTAGAAAGGGCTTCATAAAGTCGGAATTGTCTTGTTTCATGAGAAAGTGGCCCAAGACTGCTATTCTCTTGATTAAATAACATGGATGTGTCTGCACTTTTGCTGAACACTCCTGGGTCTATTAGAAAAATTCTTTCAAACTATTAGGCCAGAACCATATTAAACACTTGAAATGGAATTCATCTCATCTAACTTTAGGGCATGATTCATCTGACCGATTTTAGACATCTAGGGAGGGATGTATCACATTATTAAAAATACCTCATTCTTCCCACTATCTGCAAATAGGGCCTGGAGTGACCAGCACAGATGTAGATATATGCCCATATTTGTCAAGATTATTTCAATCCAGCCCTCTCCCATGAACATATTAATTTAACATCACTTTTTAAAGATTGTAATGCAGAACAGTTCTACAGCAAAGTAGTCCCAACAAAACCTGCTGCACCCCTGCACCTTTGTCTCAGCACAAAAGAATTACTTTGCATCATGAAAAAACTATGGAATAGATTTTTGCCTCTGAAAAATGAGAATGCCATGAGAACTATTTTACAGGAATATACTTATTCCATTCCTCCTACTTTTATTTCCCCCAGCACTGACAGATCCCTGCATACCCCGTGCCATGTGATGGGAGATTGGTAACCGCATAGCCACTGTGGTCATGCTGACACAAACCCCAGTGTGTGACAATATTTTTCATACAAACATAAACAGATGAGCCAAAAATCTAAGGAGACAGTCTGTTATTGGAAAACTCTTTGGTCCAATTTTATTGATCTAAAAGCTAAGATTGATGCACGTGAACTTTTGAACTTATCCTTCCAGAGCTGAGCTGCTGAACCTCCAAAGTTCACCCACTGCCTACTTTACAGTCTCCCTGCATTTTCACATTAGATAACTCTGTTTGCTCACAAAGGTAATCTAGGTAAGTTATGCACAGCTGGCATGCATAAATTGTGCATATCTGTGACATCTGCCAGTGGGAAAAACACTCCAAGTATGATACATATTTCAAGAATGAGTGAATTAGTTCAAACTCAAGCTTTCTGGGCCATAATTGAATCAGATCTCTGGAAACATATGCAGTATTTTAATGGCTTTTTCATAATTCAAGCTATTCATATTTACTGGATGTGGAACTCTCTTAGCACCAGAGGAAGTATAATACTTTTATTACACTGCTAATATCTTGCTAATGCTGTCTCATTAAACAAGCCAAAATAAATTTGTGCACTTTTTCCTGACTTGCTGCATTTGAGCATTTATTTACAAGAACTACTGACTGAAGAAGTATTTTCGTTTTTCTAATTCTTTTACTCTAAGTCTTTAGCTTTCATGAAAGCCAAACTACCCATACATTCTCTAACTAATGTACTCTCACAAGTCTGTGTTACCTTCTATGTGAGAAAACACAGTGTGTTTACCTAAATACCAAGATATCTTCTGTGGCTCCTGTAATTAAAAACAGTAGAAGATGATGAAGCACTAATGAGAAGAAGGTCCAAAGCACGAATTTTTGCTTCCCACCAAGGTGTCTTACCTCTGTGCAAATAACAGGCACCAAGGTGTTCACCACTTCCTTGGCAGCCACACCTAACTCCGCAGCTCTGGACATTTTTTTACTGCAGGTTGGATGGCAGGCTGGCTGTGCTCAACCCCACCCCAAATCATGTGGTTTCCCCCGGGAAATCAGCACACAGTGGCTCTAATGGGAGCAGTGGGAACGCCTTCAGCTTTTCAGCGGGACCAGGACAAGCTGCCTGTTGCAAGTGTTCCCACACAGCAGTCTTCAAGGCCATGATAAATGGCCCAGAGGCTGGGGACCAACAGCCGCTCTCAGAACCACACTGCCTCTGCAGCAGCCCGTCATCCATTTTGAAGATTGACTGGTACATGACAGAAAAATTTAGAAATCGCTGTCCCAGCTGAATTTCTGTGCTTCCATTGCAAACTCACTGTGCTAGGAGAGCTGCTGGGTCAGAACTGTACTGCACTACAAAGTCCCCTTTTTTGGAGTTAAGCTAAGGGATTATGAGGCAGAGGGCATAATACATCATTATTGACTTTAATAGGTAGTGAAATGAAATGATAAACACTGAAAATTTTGGCTGCCAGAAAACCAATTTCTGACTGTGAGGACTATCACTATCCCCATGGAGATGAGGATTTGTGATTTCTTGATACAAAAGTGAGACTAAGGTATAACCTAGAGAATATAAAAAAGTTTTGCAGACAATGTTACTGCACTGGCTCCTGGACCTGGCTGGGGGATATTGCAGCATTGTCTCTTTTAAACCTGTGAAAATCCTTTATTTCAGAGCCTTTCATGTGTAACAAAATGCTGACTTCTGTTATAATGGATATGTCTATTTGAAACTTATAACTCTATTACTTAAAAAGTGGCCAGTTAGTCTGCTCTTGAATGTACCTCAGATAGAGAATCATGATCATGATATTTTTTACAGAATTGAATTTCTATGGCATTATTATCCATGTGCCGCAGGAAAAAAGTGATTTCTGGTTAAGTTTTATGCAATTTACGCCTATTTTCATCCCCACTGAGGTCAGTGGTAAAACATGAAGCCCATGAAAAACAAAGGTTGGTTATTGAGGGATATGGCTGCTGAATTCTTGTACTGCTCTGTGTGTGTGTGCATGTGTGCTTAAGATGAGGCAGACTTAGATGTGCAGATTTTACAGCAGCTTTTTTCTCTGCTCTTAAATGAAGTGGAATGAGGAGCAAATAGCCCGGCAAACAAAAGAAACAGAGCCAGTATTATAACTGCCTGAGGTTTTAAAATCCAAGTGCAGAATCATACAGAAGACTGGCTCTCGAGTCTATTTGTCATATGTCCATGTGAAATCTCTGCCAAAATGTGGAGCAGCCACATTTTGCACCCACCCTGCCCCCTACAGTAGCATTAAAGGTCAGGAATAGCACTTGCTAATATAATACTTCATTGGTTTCTGTGGCTCTCTGCAACAACGGGACTGGAAAGGCCTTTCCACCTGCTCGGCTTAGGTCAGGGGTGCTTTTCCTTGGAGACTGCTGGTGCATTGCTGCAGACCAGGCTGCTCTGCTGTGGTCACAATCCAGGTTTATTTCAGCGGTGGCATCAACTGTTTGGGAAACTACATCCCTCTCTCTCCTCTTCCTTCCTCTCCCACTCCTGCCCCTGCCCTGGAAGCTGGCTGATGGCTCTGATTACGGAGCCTCCAGGAAAGCAGTCTTTGTCGTGAAAGGCCAAAGTTCACAAACTTCCATTTACATCAGTAAACATGAACAATTCTCCCCGAGCCTGAGAAATCAATTCCCACAACGCATCAGCCAGTCGTGCTTTAGTGGACTGAATTGAAATGCCCCTTCTAATCTGCGTAAGAAGAATAAAATGGATCCTATCGCATAATGTGCAGCGCTGGGAGGGGAGGAGGGAGCAGTACTCACCATTGCACATGCAGCGCACATTCCTGTAGAAGCGGGGACACACAAAACTAATGCGTGCTGTGCTGTAAGTCATCAGGGAATGTGAATCAATAGACAGGCTTTGCTCACAGTGTTGTTCCTGACAATCCAGTCCAGAGCAATTCTTCTCCAGGATAGCAGAAATACGAATCACATTTTCCAAGTGTCTCCTCGCATTGGTAAGCTTCTGAATCAAAAAGGCAGGCTTATAGAAACCACCGCTGTGCATCTGAACGGCAAACAGCATGTCGAGCTGGCTGCTGCCCGCCACCGGCTGAATGCTGATGATGTGGAGGCTGTCCTGTTTCTGGGAGAGCACCGCGTTGCGCAGGGTGCGCCTGAAGCCGTGCATGTGCAGACCCACAAAGTCTTCCGGGGAGACGTTCTCAAAGCGGATGGTCACCGTGTTCTGCAGCATTTCTTGCAGCAGCTGCTCCACGTGGACCACAACATCGATGGGCACCTGGAACCGGCCATCGCTGACGGAGACATTCAGGACGTACTTGCCGTTATCCAGCCCTCCGAGGGCGATGATCTTCCCGTCATGGCTGTTGACCTTGAACAAACTTTTCTGCTCTGATTTCAGCGTGTATGTGAGGACATCGTACACATCCTGATCTGTGGCATGAATTTTCCCAATGACTCCCCCAGGAAAATCGTCTTCCATGGTGACAATGAAAATCTCCAGTGGAATGGCAGTCGGTTTGTGAATGCTCTCTTCAATAACCCTCACCTGAATGTAGGTGTGGGAAACCTGCTGAGGCTTCCCGGAGTCCTTTGCCTAATGTAATTTAGAAAAAATAAAAAAATAAATCAAAAAATAAAAACACACATAGAACACAGCCTACAACCTTAACTTCTTGCTATGTATATTCTCATAGCATCAGTAATTCTGAAAAGAAATTCTCAAAAGAACTTCTCAAATGCATTTGCAAAATACATATGTAAAGAAGTGTCTCAGCCATTTCTAGCAGTGGAACTTACAAACTCTTTAGGGAAGCACAGATCTCTAAGTGGATTGCAGAGAGAAATGTGTCGTAGAATGTCTCGTTACTCAAACTGAAATCTTCCCAGGATCCCACAGCTATCACTTGTCATCTTCACAACAGAGAATATACCAACAATGTGGTATATTCCGCACCGAACAGAGTTTGGGCTCACTTCTACCCTGGAAAAGAGCCCGAATTCCAGTGAAATACCAGCTTTCTGCATTGCTTGGTGTGCTCCAAAGCACTCCAGTCTCTGCTTAGCTTGTGTGGATGTTTGGGAGTTCAGCATTTTTCTACAGCATCTTGTACTACTTTACCTGAAGCAATCAAGAAACATGCTTGACATAAATAAAATTTATCATCCTCGAAAAATGAAATAGGTGCTTGTGCTGTTACTAATGATAAAATATGAGAGCAGCACTGCACTTGGACAGATGACTGTATGACCTAGAGCAGCTATTATAGCATCATTTGCACTTTTTTCATAGAGAGCAAAAGAGCAAGTATGACAAAAAACCCAAGGCCATCTTGACAGAAAGGTGTGCAAACCTGAATCAGTGTCCTTTCTTACAATAAGAAAAATGTTTTATTGCAGACCCTATTAAGATATACTGCTCCACACATTTATCTGCTCCAGAGAAGAACAGAAGACTAAACTGCCACTGGGCAGAGATGTAGCACATGTTCAAATATCTTTGTATTTGGACACGGGGTGGAAAATTTACAAGCTGAAGAAAAAAATGGCAAGATGACAACAGTAATATGGACATTACTAGGCATAGATTAGTAATTCTAAGACACTCTTAAATTCATTCATCTTCACTCCTAAAAGAGCTGGGTGGAGTATTTAAAAATATTTTATATATATGTGCAGACAGATACCCACGTACATGCAGAATAGATTACGTCTCATTTCACTTTCTATTTTAACATTAATTCTTAATAAACCTAATACAGAGGAGAAACCTGATAGTGGAAAAGAGAAAGCAGCACTCTGGCACAAATGGATGGAAATAAACTCTTCCATGGTCTATACACAACAGGAAACTACAAAATATGTTTTCACTGCAGAAATCCCTAAAGAAAATAATACTGGGAAGAATCATGCCTCCACAATCCAACAGCATGGTTTTCTGAGCATGTTGCCGCATCTCAGACATGGTGGTCTGTCTAATAGTTCATTTATATGAAATACATGGAACTCTAAAGCTAGAGGATGCTGCTCAAATTTAACTCGCATGCCCAGTTTTGGCTACGCCAAAACTCTGGCTAGCAAATTACCCTGAAAGCAGGCTATTTTATGATTAAGGCATGGTAAGAAAGAAAGGTGATAATTTTTTATCTTCCTACAAAGCTAAAAAAATAGGTTTCAAGGACATTAAATGGCAAACTTGTGAAACTTTTGATTTGAACTGTTAATTAGCATCAGACCTTATATTTTTTGAGTCGCAACCAACAACTGCAACTAAGGATGCTGCTGCTGTGAATGGCATTAAAGGTATTCGTAAAGGAACAGACAGGCTGTGTTTAGAGGGATCAACCCCAGCAAAGCAAGTGGAGGAAGCAAGAATTTCAGACATAGCTTATGGGACCATGACTCATTTCAGTGAAGAGGTTCATTCCCCAGACTTGCATAGTTACTGAACCCTAATACATCTTCTCTGGCAGGCCTGAGAAATGTGGACAAATTACTTTTGGATTTACAGGTTTTGGCAATCAAAATTACCCTGGTTACAAAGCTTCTCAACAATTATTCTAAAGCTAAGTTTGAGCTGGACTTCTATTGCATGTCTTATTTTGACATTCTTTAAAAGCTAAGTTGACCTTGGAAATGTGATTTCATGAATTCTTGGAAGGCTTCCAAAAATTTATGATTAAATTTATGAGTTAAAAGCAGAAATTATTTTCCTTCCTAGAACAGTATTTTTCAGTCACTTGTTCTGGGGTGTGTTTATATGTATATAATGCATTTTTGCTCATTTTCCTTCCTTAGCTACAGAAAAAAAAAGATGAAAATCTTAAACCATAACAGTCACTGCTCAGAAAATTCATTTCATGCCGAGGAAATTGGAAAGGTGGCTGGCTACCTATTTATATTTATATGAAACCAGGTTTAAGAACATCAAAGAAAATATTCTGTATTGTGCATTTGCAAACTGGAATGTGTGGTATTTACTTGTAGAATCCAGTCCATCAAAACCAACCCACACAGGCAAAGTACAGGTTACCTACCACTAAGAGGCTTTTTTGTTTCAGCATAGACGTAAAAATGAAGCCTTACCTGCACGCAGAGCACATACTCAGTTGAGACCATGTGCTTGAAGATGACTGCAGACCTCAAAACGCCGTGAGGGTCCAGTGTAAACTCCTCCTCTTCATTGCCAGTGAGGATGGTGAAGGTAAAAGGGGGGCCATTGTGAAAAGAGTCTTTGTCTGTCACTACCAGCTGCAAAATGCTTGTGCCCACTGGTTTATTTTCCTTTACACATATACACAGCGTATAAAGAAAAGGATTAAAAAGATACATATTGCAATCATAAAATACCACATTTTGCTATCGAGAATATTCAACTGAATGCTCTCTGCCCAAGCTGGCATTTCACAGGCTGTGGTTTTTTGACACCGCTTACGCCCCATGGACCGGTGGCAGAGATGAAGGTACCTGCCACACCTCCAGGGCCTGCTGAGCTCTGTCTGATACTCTCTCTGATCAGGACTGACTAAAAGTCAAGACTCACAGCCAGAGCAAGGTGTAAAGAAGTGTGAACTTATCCCAGAGCAGACATTTTGAGGTTAGAGTACCTGGTGCAGCAGGGATGAATGTTAAAACGTGTGACAGATGCTATGGTTAAGGAGCCTCACCAAACAGAAACTTACCGAAAGACTCCAGAAAGATTTGTTTATATTTTCCTTTAGATAAGATCACTTGATACATGTTTTGCAGACAGATCATCAAAAGGTACTTAACTGAAACCAAATGCCCGTGCATTTTAAAAGTCAGAGAAGTTTTTGATGTGCAGGATAAACTTACTTGAATTACAGCTGTGTAGTTAGCTGGAGTAAACACAGGGCTGTTATCGTTCACATCAGAAATGTCCACATTGACCGTCACAGATGAAGACAAAGGAGGGGTGCCACTATCTCTTGCCTGGACAACTAATGAATAACCAGATATCTGCAAAAAGGTGAAAATACTAAATCATTATGAAAGCGGTCCTAAATTTTAACCCAGCTTCTTTACATTCAATGCACCACCTTCCATATTCTAAGGAAGGCTGTTTGGCCTCATTACCTTCCGACCCTTAGCATAACATTATCCTGTTTATGGCCATACTGTGCCCCAACTTCTGTTTCATAAGGCTACTAATAAACACAACAGCTTCATTGTATTAAAATAACTGTATCAGACAAAAAGCATTCCTGAAACGAAGGGGCAGACAGAAAATAAATGACAGATAATATCTGAACTCAGCTATTAGTACTGTAAGCTTACATTTTCACCTCTCCTAGGTGTCAGCTGGGATATGTGACCTGATTCTATTTATCTTGCAGTTGGTTTCCAAGATATTATATAAATTGCTTATTAGAGCCAGCGTCAGTTTGTCACATACTTTTTCTAACGCGGTGATGGAGCGCCAAGAAGAAGTTCACAGGCAGTTGGCTTAAACACACTTGAAAACATTTGGGAGTACGAGGGACAACAGTCTCTGTAGCAACAGAATATTATCCACCACTCTGCAGAAGATAAGTAGGCTTGAGTCTACTTGTTTGCAACAGACACAAACAACTCAGCGCAGTGCAGGCAGTTCAGCGCATCATCCATGGGCCCTCTACACACATATGTGCCCGTGTGTGAGGTGTGAGCATATGTGACAACTTGCAAAAGCTCTGTCTACGCACAGTTTATGGATGACAGTTGGATTTTCCGAACTGCATCCTTATGTTGGCTTCCTTAGGTCTTACAACTGCTTTTTGCTGTATATTGCTCCTTGCTCCGCAGGGAAAGCTGCTGACATGTCTGCCCCTGAATCCTCCCACAGGGGAGTGAGCGAAGGGCTAAACATGCCAGATACAACACTCTGCTGCACCCTCTCAGTGCAGGGCTGGAAAGGGGAAAAGCAAGATCCTGCAGGGAGGAACAGGATAATGTTAAAGGGGCTTTTTTTGAGGGTCGTGGGAGGGAATGAAATCCAAATACATTTGAAAAATAACAGCTTTTTTTTGTGGTAGGAAGGAGCTCAGACCAAGCACAAAAAATAAGGGGGCTAGTCTGGGATGTGGGACCAATACAAAGCAAAAGGGAACGTGTTTTTGGGGGGGTTGTATGGAGGAGATAGACTGTCATTTGGTGGGGGCATAGTGACACAGGAGAGAAGAAGAGTCCTGAACTATGGAAAGTCAAGAAACTTGAGGAAAAGAACTAATCTTTTGGTTTTTAACTGTAATTTCCACTGTTAGCTAGAGACAAGACAGAGTTTTCTAGAATCTTTCCCTTTTTTTTTTTCTGTGTTTGCTTTCATTTCAATGTATCCCAGAAAGGCAGATGGCAAAAGTCATGGTCTCTATGTGATTATAGCTCTGGAAATAAGTTTCCTTAAACCACTGAAACCTGGGAGTCAGCACTGCCTTTGGGGATCTACAGCAGATGGGGCATCATATATAATTTTCCCTGAAGGGGTCAGAAACACCTGTGTCTAGGAAATGTGCAAAGGAAGCAAAGAAAAAGACAATATCACAGCTTATTTTAACTGGGGGAAACTTTGGAAAATGCAGTCCTAACACAGCTGGCATTACACTTGCACACGCTTGTGAGGGTGTGCGTGAATGCAGCCGTACATGAGTGCACTTCAGAAACTAAAAAAAAGTCATATTAAGAAACTCAGCCTGTGCTTTTATTACAGCCAATTTGTAACATGTACAGCCATTGTCACTCCCCTGTTTCTAGACAGTCTGTGGTGAAGTCATTCTACTACCAAACACGAACAATTTAATCCTGCCTTTGTGATAATACAGAAGGGGGGTTTTGCCACTGTTTTGAGAAGCAGGTCTGCTTCCAGTAAAGAGCTTCTCCAGCTGAGCCCATGCTCTGAAGGTAGCAATCTGCTTCCCTAGTTTTGTGGGTGCATTGCTGGGAGGCAGGAGGCACGGATTTCCTTATGTGTTGCAAGATTTCTGAAGCCGTGTAGCACTCTCCTGCCCTGCTAGTAGCACAGGCAACTGCATTTGTTTGTTTCTTTTCCCAAAAGCTGCTAATTGCTAGCTATGGCAAAATGGTGATAAATAATCCTGAATGAATAATGGAGTGAGCAAACAAAGCAGCAGAATCTGTTTAATGAAGCACTCTTTCACTTTTGGTACAGCCTGGCCACTTCATAACATCCCCTCCCCAGTGACATGTTTTGCAGAGCGCTAATTAACGGCTGAGGCCTCAGCTCGGTGCTCAGTGCCACAATCTGGAGGATTTTGTAAGCACCCTGTTGCACACACAGCTGCACGTGTGTGCTTGCACGCACAGGGGAGAGCAGGCAGCTCATTAACACAGCAGCAGCTCCCGTTGGCACCACGGGAGAAATCCAGTGCTGCTTCTCTCCCCGGATCCAACCCCAGCTGCTGTGTGGGTGCAGAGTGGGAGTGGCAGCAGAGCAGTTGGCTTCTAGATAGGATTGGGAACAGGGCTGGTATGGAAAGGAGTGGGAAAACATTTGAAAGACCTGTTGGAGCATCTTAGGCTGACTGCTGCAGAGTACAAAAGAAACTCCTTCAACACGAGCTAGCAGCAGAGCAGAGATTGATGCACATCTGTAAGTCATTGCAAGTTAAGAAGTCCCACATGTCTTACCCTTTCTCTATCCAATTTCTTTTTAACCTTCACAAGTCCCAACACAGGATCAACCGAAAATTCATTGTCTTGATCCCCATTCACTATGGAAAAATGAATCTGGCCATTGGGAGGACTGTCCAGATCTTCTGCTATCAACTTTTTTTGAGAGAAGAATAAAAAATTAGAGAAACAAATATTAAGTGATCTGTATGGTACGTTAGTTGCCCAACACTCCAAAAAGTAAACTTCATTTTCCATCAGACCAGTTACATCTGAACTGCACACCTCTACAGCATCAATCCAATAGGGCTCTGTTAGGAGGTTTCACTTGGGCCTTTTCAAAATTCTAGTCTGAAAACATACAGAATATTTTAATCTTAATATTCCATCACTTTCTCTCTGGATGCTCAAGTTGCAAGATGAGTATACTGTGAGGTTTGGGGATGGCACACTGCATGCCAGACTATACAAATACTATGTATTTGGAGATCTGAGCAACCTGGTGCAGTAAAAGGTGTCCCTTTTCACAGCAGAGGGGTTGGAAGTAGATGATCTTTAAGATCTCATCCAACCCTATGACTCTCAGACTGTTTCACTGAAAAGTTGAATTCTGCCTTTCTATTAAAACCTGTTTCTTTCTAGCTGACTCATGAAATGCAACACCTTAAATATGCCATTGCTCTTTGACAGCATAACAGGGTTAAAAAGAAATAGTCAGTACCACTACTACTTCCTTCTTTTGGGGAGAAACTGACAGCAGCTTGGAGAGCAGTAGCAGACACAGAGTATTGGCTAAAAAACAGTTTGGGGGATTCAAGATGTAGAAATTATCATTATTAACCAGTGCAGCATTTGATTAGGGACAGAGGGCTTCACTGCACCTGAATGCCATGCAGGGCCCCACTCACCATGACCACGGAGTCCCCGACGGCCGCGTCCTCACTGATGACGGCGCTGTAGACAGCCTGGCTGAACGTGGGCGCGTTGTCGTTGACGTCCGTCACGTTCACGTTCACCGTCGTAACCGCGCTCAGGGCTGGAGTTCCTCCATCCTTTGCTTCCACTACTAAGTAGAAGTCCTTGCACGATTCAAAATCCAGAGTTTCAAAAATGGAAATCACTCCTTTGAAGCAAAAGGAGGGAATGTCAACAGCCAGTAAAAACCAAATAATGCCGCGGAGTAAGGGATTTGACTGTAGTAAACAGTACAGCATGCTATTTATCACCATGGCACACATACAACACTAACTGTAAGACTGCCCAATCCAATAAAAATGCTTATTCAGGTTTCTACTGCTGTTGTTTGATTAAAGAATGATGCCAATTGCGCTTGGGTTGCCTCTGCAGAAAGGACCTTTACAAGGCATGAAGCAATGAAGGGTTCCTCATGAAAATAGCTTTCATTATAGGAGTATCATAGATGAAGAAGTGGGGGCCATATCCACCAATTTACCATTTCATTCACAGAGCCTTTGGGAGAACTGGATGCTGACTCTGGAAATCAGCCCTGACAAGTCAACAGAAATTCACTCCCACACAATTAACTTCTCATGAATTAAATACAAATGAATGGGATATGAATACCTTTGAGAAATCAGTTGTCTATCATTTAAGTGATTAAACAGAGACTTCCCCACTCAACTAGGTTTATAAATTTTGTGTTACTTCACCACACAACCAAAATTAAGATTCTCTGTAACTTGACTGACTCCATGCACCCAGACTCCCTCTAGGACAGGAACCATCTGATTTCTAGTGTTCATATAAACCTCCAACAATATCAGTTTCCTAACTTTCTTAGGAAATGTATTTCAGGACTTTATGACCATGACAGGTAGGAATTTCTTCCTATCAGTAAGCCAAAATAATTAAAATGTAATTTAAGCCCATTCACAACTTCTTTTCTTACGACTCGGCATGGAGTACAGTTTATTTCCCTCTTCTTCACAGGTACTTTCTACAGGCATGAAAACTAACAACATTTCTTTTCTAGCTTAAACAGCCTTAATTCCTTCAGTCGTTCCTGGTAAGTCACATTTTACAGACCTCAGATCATTCCTCTTAATCTTGTCTGGGTTCTCTCCAAATGAATTCTACCTTTCAGCATGACTTGCTGAAAGCAGGAGCCCTGAAGAGAAGCTTCCAAGTGGTTAGCAGAGAGTTCCCACTGATAAATGGTGTGAAGGACATTATTTTTCAAGCTCTGAGCAGGCATGCTACATCACCACTCTGCTGTCTAGAAACTGAGCTCCTGCCTCTAAACTGATAATAACGGAGCTGTCACACATTAATGAATAATATATAGTTTTAGTTTTGGTTTTTTTTACCCTGTGTGATTAAGCTCCATTATGGGTTTTTATTGATTTATTTCCTTGGCTTCATTGTCAAACGTGAAGTTAAGTATCGCTGCCTAGGCGTATTTATGTTTAAATTTTGCTAGCACTAATCAACATGATGAAGATGACGGACAACACACAGTTATGTTAAGTCCCTCACACGAGAGGCAGCAGTCTCTGCAGAGTGAAGAGCCATTTTTGCACACAATTATATAAATGACACGATACATAATTTTGAGATTTTTCATGGTATTTCATGGTTATTACAGCTGCACTCAAACAAGTGTTTCAAAATCAAGACTGCTTTGCTCTCAGACTCTGGTGGCAGATTTGTCCTGGACATCCTGACTGTTATGAGAATAAGAGAATCCACTACAGGAAGCATAGAAGAATGCTTACTGATGACAGAATAAAAACTCAGTGAGGATAAAAAATATATCCCACTAAGGAAAACCAAAGAAAATGAGACATTTACACCAAATATGATAGTTTTCCTTGGTCTTAAAGAGAAGCAGTGGTGAATTTCTAAAATTTGTGATGTATAACCAAAAAGACCTCAACCCAAGCCATGGGTGAAGTCAAAAAGACAAATCAGAGCAACCTAAGTCAGGGAAGCTACATAAAACTACATAAATGGCAATCTCATATTAGGACTGAATTGGTCCTAACAGATCCTGGTAGCACTGTTTATTGCTTTCTAAGGGGCAGACAGTCGAGGCTGTACTCAGCTGCTAAGCAAGTAAACATTGCAAGTGTTCAGAAGTGTTTGCACAGTTTGGCTAATAGGTTGTCACATCTATATTGGCTTCAACAGACCTACTAATGGAGAAAAGTATTCTCCACTTGGGCTGGGGCAGCCAAGTGTGACCGTAATTGACATCACTCTCCAACCTAAAATTGCTTTTTAACTGTGTAGTTAATTACACAATGACAAGCTGTGAGTCTCTGGCCTTGGGAATCTTTTGGTCCCAGAGCCTTCCCCAAAGCATTCATGTTTTTCTGATGCTTTCATTTAGCATTGCAAGTAAGAGGCACTTTACAAACCTGTTTTTGAGTTAATCCTGAACTTCCCTTTCTCATTCCCTGACCTGATGAGATAGGCAATCTCAGCATTTGTACCAATGTCTTGGCTTGTAGCAAAAACAGAAAGGACCTCGGTGCCAGGTGAGGTGTCTTCAGGTACTGTCACCAGATAATCTCTTCTTTCAAACACAGGGGGGTTGTCATTAATGTCTAGCACTGTAATGGTAACAGTGGCAAACGAGGATAAGGTCAGCACAATGCTTTGATCTGAAGCCTTTACAGTGATGTTATAAGAAGACTGAAGCTCTCTATCAAGTGGATGCTCCAAAATAATGATTCCTGATGACCGGTCAACGGAGAAGTAACCATCTGCAGAGTCTGACAGGGAATAGGTGACTTTTCTGTTCACGCCTGAAAGAGAAGCAAATGGGAAAATGATAATGTGAAACAAAGAAAACAAAAATCTCTTCCCATCTCATGGAAACCCTAAGCAAAATCTGCTATCACACTGAGCATTTCCAGTGGGAGTAGAGGTAGGAGTGCCTGTATTGCTGAACGTTTGGGAGATCAGGACATGCTCTTCTCACATGACAAATGCCTGTGGATAAGTTCCTTCCCTCATCACGATACTTTTTAAAACAGATTTCTTTGCAGCACTGCTGTGTATTGAAACTTGAAAGCAGAATCCAGATATGGTCCTTGCCCAGAACAGCTTATAATTGAATTAGATGAGACAGGCAGAATGCTGAAATTGGAAATGCCTCAGAGCACCTCTTGAAGGAATAGAAATGTACATAAGGGGAAAATAAACCCACAGAAATACATCAGGTGGCACAGAATGTACTTGCTACCTGTGCTGCCATGATTCCACTGTTCAGCAGAAAAATACTATCATAAAATGATACCTGTTAAACAAAAGCTGCATCAAAACCTCCTGACAGAATATGAACATTTTAAAAAGGAAAGTCCCTCAGTCCCCCAACCTGAGAGCAAAAATTGAGTTGTACGAAAAATATCCCGTGTTTTTAAAATCCTGCCCGTCTTTCCCAATACAAAGCACCTACCCACCCGACTGCTGAATATGCAGATCCACGCTAAGGTTGTTGTCAGTAATAAGGCCTGAGGGGATGGTACTGACTTGGTTTCTGCACTACTGTGGGATAGCCATTTCAAATCTAATTAAAAGTGAGCACAGATATAAGCTAATTCAACTCCCTTGATGCTAGCTGATTCTGTGATTTTGTCCTGGGTGCTTCAGTAAGAGATTATAACTAAAACACAAAGATCCACTAAAATGGAGAGTCTCTGTTTTTAACATCTCCCACTTGAGCATTTGCTGCTGTTTTTCTTGGGGAACAGACTTTACAAGCCTGACATTAATCAGATGAACAAGAGCTACCAATCCCTCCTAGGCATATTTTGTTAATTTAAAATTTGTGACAGTATTATTCTGCTTTCCAGCAGCAAAGCATTGTAGAAATGTCTGATCAAAAGCAGCACAAATCACAGTTGTTTTCTGCTTGATGTAGCAGGAGTTGAGCATCCACA
This sequence comes from Ifrita kowaldi, assembly GCA_013398055.1. NCBI lineage: Eukaryota > Metazoa > Chordata > Aves > Passeriformes > Cinclosomatidae > Ifrita > Ifrita kowaldi. The sequence goes on along the minus strand of VZRS01002789.1, from coordinate 1,230,143 downwards.
CAAGGGGGAGCTGGGAGACTCTTTGTTCAATCACACACACATAAAAGCTAGAGCAACTACAAAGTCCCAGACCCTACTTGAAGGGCATAAGGAATTACTATTTGGCTCTTCAGAGAATAAAGTTTTTATGCAGTGCTTGAGATACCAGAGTGTATTTAAAAGGTTCAAATGTCTTTAAAATACGGAACAAATTAAATGGCAATATTGCAATGAACCAGGCTGTTAGGTTTCTTGTGTTATTTTGTTTTGGTTTTTTAATCACAGCAGAGCCTCTCTATCCACCACGGCATCACAAATGTGAAAAATAAAAAGTCCCACCTTCAGCAAAACAGCAAGGTAGTCAAGGAGGTGACTCTTGCCCTACAGATGAGGAACTGAGCTCAGCCCACAAACTCGCTGGAGATTCCTTCATCCTGAAACACGTAGGCTCTGAATACCCTACAGCTGCTGGAGAGCACACTCACCCTTTCCCTCAGTCTCTTGATACACACATCCAAACACTCTGTCAGCTGACAGTCAACCAAACTGACAAACATTAAAAAGGAGTAAAGCCCTCTAGAAAGCGGAAGATTTTCAGGGTCTGAATGGTTGGAGATGTCTACATTTCCAGCTGGGGAGGCTCTCCTTCAGCTAGACATCCTCTGTGAACTTCCACTTACAAAAAAAGGACAGACCCAACTATAACAATTAATGAGTTAGTAATTACTGATGATCCTTAGGGATGTTGGAAAAAGGGATTTCCCCCCCGCCCTGATTCAGAGTGTGCAGTAGAACACTCAACTCACACAAGTTTTAACTGTAAAACTATTCAGCATTCTGCACCAGCCGCTCTTGGTGCCTGCCAGTTTCTAAACAGCATTAAACACTTCCCTGAGGCAGGGGCCTTAGCACACACCTTCTACACGTCTGCGGCTGCAGGAGAGCTTTAGCCCGGTTTGCACTTTTCTCTGGCACAAACTCCCCATACTCACTACAGCACACCTGGGCACAAGACAGAAGATTCAGATGCCACAGTCTTTAAGGGCACAAATAGCTAGAAAGGAGATGGCCAACATGAAACTACAGCAAGAGTATCTTGCAATGGAGAATGGGGAGAGAGAATTTGGTGCGTATGTCACCACGGACGGTGAGTTTACGTACAGGATGTGATAACTCCAGTCGTGAATGCAATCTGACATATAATCCAGCCCTTCTTCTTGTATTCTCCTTCCTAAAAGTGATGTCCATGAATTAACAAAATATTAATAACAAAATAATTTTTTGCAAGCAACTACTAGTGACCCTACAATGGAGAAAAAGCAGATATAGATTATGGTGTTCTGGTTGCTCACTCTAATACATGAGATTCTTAGGCAGAAACAGAGAAAGTAAAATCTTGAAGGTAAGTGCTCTATTTTTGCTTCCTGGAAAATGAGAGAGGAATACAGACGTTCCAGAGATGTAGGTTATCTTGCACCAGTCCAGTATGATGAAAAGAACAGTCTTATTCTTCCCACAGGACGTGAAAGAAAAGCTCTTACAGGTGAAAGTGCCATTTTATGCAAGGAGAGACAGAAGATTAGGTCAGAAGACCTGAGTTGGGATACAGATACCAACCCTTGGTGGCTTTTGGCCCAAACGCTGAAAGGAGAAAAAAAGAAGGAGAAATACAGAGGGAGATCTTAGCTCTGTGCTGACCCTCTCACAGAATGTTTTGAGGGGGGGAATTACATACTTGCTTCTTAGGGGCAAAATCAGTGAAAAACTGTGGCAGAAACAGCACTTTGAAGAAAGTGTTGTGTTATATCAATAGCTGTTTCCACTCAGCTTTCTGACCCAAGGCTGGAAGAGAAATGGGCATGAGGCAAAGGGGAAGTAGGAAGCTATTTCTACTGAAATTCAAAATTCCTAAGTCCAGAGGTTAACCTCTGCTGAGAGAGAAGCGTCCACTAGTGCTTGTCAGTGGCATCCCTGCCACAGAGGCGATGGTAAATTCTGCTGTGACTATAGAGGAGATGCCTTCTGTGGAAAGGAAACAACTGCTTCAATACCATGGTTCCTGCACTGGTAAAGACAGCAATCCTCCCACACTGCTTGCCTACAGCTGTTGGGGGATTAATGTTTGCAAACTGTGTTGTGTCAACTCACTTACTCACTTAAACTTCTCAGATTTCTAAGGTGCCAATCATGAACATGAGATATTTGAAGACAGAAAGCCTTTGCAGGAATCACTATTACAATAAGAGAATTGCAGTACATTTTTTTTTAAATAAAGGAATAAGGTAGCACATTTTCTATTTAGACTTGTATTAGCATATGATAGAATATTGCCCTTTGCCAAATCTCTGGAGTGAAGAGCTTGTGAAACATACACCCGCCTAGTACCATCAAATGCCATTCTTAAAATAGGCTTTTATTCTTGGTTTCTTCAGTACTAAAACAAAGAGGCATGCACTGAATGTCACATCATGACAACTCCTAGGTCATTACTACTTTAAATAGCATCAAGAATGGATAGTAACTTCGCTTCATAATTCAACACTTTCAATATCCTTCTTGTATAAAGCACAGAATCACAGAATCATTCAGGTTGGAAAGGACCTTTGAGATCATCGATTAGCCCTGCACTGCCAAGCCCTCCACTAAACCATGTCCCTGTCTGTCACATCTACACATCTTTTAAATACTTTGCAAGATTGTAACTCAACCACTTCCTTGGGCAGCCTGTTTCAGGGCTTGACAATGCTTTCAGAGAAGAAGTTTTTCCTGCTCTCCAGTCTAAACCTCCCATGGCTTAACTTTCTGCCATTTCCTATTGTCCTATTGCTTGTTACTTTGGAAAGAGGTTTTCTATTCCACTACAACCTTCCTTTAAGCTGCTGTAGAGAGAGAGAGAGAGAAGGTCCCCCCCCGAGCCTCCCTTTCTCCAGAATAAACACCCCAGCTCCCTCAGGTGCCCCTCACAGGACTTGTGCTCCAGACCCTTCCCCAGCTCCGTTGCCCTTCTCTGGACACGCTCCAGCCCCTCAATGTCTTTCCTGTAGTGAGGGGCCCAGAACTGAACACAGGATTGGAGGTGCAACTCAACTGAAAATGGTGGAGTTATAACACATTTTGATCCAGACTGACACCAATTAAAAGGCTGAACATTAACACAACGGGCACAATCCCCAAATGATAGTAAGTTTCTGCAGTGGGCAATACCTTTATGCATCACACATAAAGTAAAAGTTACGCATATTAAAGGTCACATACAGTGTTTCTCCTCTCTGTTTTAATCCGTCACCCTGAACTCATTATTTAATGTGTTTCTCCAAGTACAGCTATACCACTCATTTTTGTTTGTCTGAAAAATTGTGATTAACTTTGTCATCTGCTCATTTTCATCTTGAAAACCTATGCAAAGAAAAGTAATAGCAAGTATTAAAAATAAACAAACAAGATGTAGACCAGAAAGCAAGCTGTAAAAAATTTATTTTTCAGTTTACCAATGATTTGCAAACATACAAAGCAAGCTATCTGATTATTGTGCTTCCTCTTGCCTCTTTTATGGTGTGATGATTAACACTGGTGTGTACCTATGACCTTTCCTGACTACCCAAATGTTAACCACAAGGCCAATTACTAGAAGATAAAAGTCCACAACTTCATTAACAGCAAAAAACACAAAAGATGAATTCTAAACCAGATTTTATAGTACTCTACTCCATCATTTTGAGATGAAAGAGAAATCTTGCCTGAAGTACCTTGTTGAACTGTAGAAGAATATATAGCCCCATAGGGAAAGTATTTCAAGTGATTTTTACAACTTAAGCAGAAAACCTGGCCGAGTTCAATCCATAACACCTCTACCAAGAGATGCTTTCACTGTTTTTCCCTTTTCTGAGGGAAAAAAGTAGCCTTAACCCCAAAGGCCTTTATTCACACCACTGCTCCAATGGAGTCAGGGTACCATGGGATGAGGGCAGGGCAGAGCTGAAGATAATCAACCCCTTACTGAAGGGAAATACTGAACAGAAATGGGAGGCATAAACTGTTAGCAGTATGAGACCACCCAGGGTGCCTAAAACCCTGCTTTCCATTTCAGCTGGGTCAGGTGTTGTCTTTTTTGGTGGGAAGCGGAGATTTGGATAGTTGGCTCACCCTCTGTCTCTTTCCTGTCAGACATTTACATTTCCCTGGGTACTGGCTGACATCACTTGACATGCATACTTGTTTTCTTCAGTGCTCCTGAGTCAATTTCTCTGAAGTCAGGATTTTGGCTATACCTGATTTAGGGTTACACATTGCAGCTGGCAACATAGAGAAACATAACCAGAAGCAGTGAAATGAACATGTAGAGAGAGATAAAAATCATATATATATATATAAAAGCATGAATAGAACCATGAAGGTTGAAAAAGACCTCTAAGATCATTTAGTCCAACTGTCAACCCAGCTCCAAACCATGCCCTCAAGCAGCACATCCATGCACATTTTGAACACTTCCAGGGGTAGTAATTCCACCCTAGACAGCCTATGCTAAAGTCTGTGAAGAAATTTTTCCTAATATTCTATTTAAACCTTTCCTGGCAAAACTTAAGGCCATCTCTTCTCATCCTTTCACTTGCTACCTGAGAGATGAGACCAACCCCTACCTCGCTACAAGCTCCTTTTAGGTAGTTGTTAAGAGCAAGGTCCCCTCTCAGTCTCCTTTTCTCCAGGCTAAACAACCCCAGCTCCCTTAGCCACTCCTCATCAGACTTGTGCTCAAATAGTTTGCATTATATATATACATACACACCGTATTTACATACATATATGTGCTCAAATGTGTCTCTGTATGTGTATATATATATATATATATACATACATAAACATGCACACATATATATGTATGTTTCAGTGATCCAGTTTAAATACAGGGTTTATTCAGTCAACATAATCCAAGAGGTACAGTTCTCCTTCATCCAGTTCTTTGCCTCTATGTTGTTCCCAATGTCTTGGAAATCTCAAAAATTAAAGAAACTACTAGAAATGAGAGAGTGTAAAGAGAGCCAGAATCTTGAGAGATCATCTAATTTATCCCTGCACAAAGACAAGACGGATGCAATTTATCCCCAAACACAGGCCTATCCTTTGATCAGGAACTTGCATAACCTCCTTGGGTAACACACCCCAGTGCCTCGCTTTTCTTACAACTAAAAATCTTGTTCTGACTTTTTGCCGAGATTGAATAAAATTAATAAAAGGCAAGGGGAGAAAAAACAGAACAAGGGTCAATTTCCTTCCTCAGAGCTACTTATCTGATAGCTGAAGACTGTTACACTTCATCATCTCAACTCTTTTTTCCCTGGCAGACTCTCTCAACTGTTTCAATATTTCCTGACTTTTCTTCCAGACTTGTGGTCTTTTTTGTCAATCTTCTACATCTTCCTGGAAGATGTAGCCCACATCATCTTGGAAGTGCTGCACCCAAAACAGCACAGCCTTTCAGGGCAGGATTTGCTGACACCAAATAAACAGAAAGAACTACTTCTATTTTCCAGCATTACTCTGGTTTACCCATCTCATTTGTATTTGCCTTTCCACACTAATATGAAAGTGTAAATACCTTCAGCCCGTGGGTCACAGTAACACAGCTGCATCTCTGCAGTTCTGCTGCCCAGTCACTACCCAGACACCACCAGTGCACTTGGTTTTCTTGCCTAAACATGGAAAGTCACATTTATCTTAATGACTTGCACTGGGTTTTTCCATACTCCTCATCCAACTGTTAAACACCACAACTGCAGCTTCGACACTATCCAGGGAAACTTGCAGCACCACTCTGCTTTCTGACATTTAGCAATACAGTCCTTACGCCTACTTATGTATTCAGGAATCAAAATAGGAGCCATGCTGCACCCAGTACCTTTCGTAACTTACCCCTCCAGTGTAATGGTTATTACGAACTCCCCTGATAACAGTTTGGTGCAGATCATGTTTCCCTGGCTTGCACATAAAAATATTGTGCAGTACAATGTCAAAAAACTCACTAGACCTAAGCCATTAACACCCATAATATTTATTTCTATATGGCCTCCTCACATGTTGCAGAAGGAAAATGAGATTGGTTTGATGACTGCCAGTTGCTGAGCACAAACGAGCTTTTAGTCAGCTCGACACACACATCTCATTATTTTAATACAAGGAGGGTGACTGCATTCCCCTGACTACCTACCTGAAGCTTTAAAAATCTGGCTCTCTGAAGGATTCAACAGGGTCATGATGTATGTTTTGATAGAGGTTTTCTATAAAAATCCCCAAATACCTTCTTTATTTACCTCCTAACAATAGGTCAGTCTAAACTCCAAAGAGCCTATTATTTTTTTACACAAAAAACACCTTTCCAGAGAGAAGGAGTACAAGGGTACATCATCATGGACTATTACTACTCATTGAATAGGCTCTGAGGAGCAGAGCCCAGAAGCAAAGTAACTCACTAGGCTATAGAGCAATGCTCACTCATGCCTTTTGTGTGGGTTTTCTTTTATTTTTTTTTCTTTGTTTGTTTTGTTTTGTTTGGTTGATTTTTTTCTTCCGTGGCTGATTCCTGAATTCTTTCTGAAAACAGCTCCAGTGACAGTGGAAAGGCCTCCCTACTTCACCTATACCCCTTACTTATGCAATGCTGTTTTGGATTGCTAGAGTAAAAGGAATTAATAATTCACGTCTCCTTCATATCCTGCATTAGAGCCCTAACCCCGGTACTATTTTAAAAGTTTGTGAGGCAATGATGTGGGTGAAGATATAGGAAGCACCATGTATATTTTAAAGTGAATGAGTCATCCTCTGTAAAGTATCTTGCAATATTTATTTTACAAAAACTCAGACAATACCCAGAAATGCCATCTAGCTGGCCTCATTGACAAAGTTAACTACCTATTGGCTGCTGAGTTTTAGCAAATCTTCTGTCCTATTATCTCTGTTATTCTTCTTATTCATGTTTCGATCCCTCCTTTCGTCTTTTTCAGATCCTGAATGCCCCAGAAGTTTCTAGATCCATTTTAAGGGACATGCCCAACATTAACAGAGGTTTGCTGTGTACTGGGTCTAACAGAAAATGCAAAAATCAGTATCTGCTTCAGCATTTCTATTATTTTGTTACTCACCATTACACATCATTCAGAGAGCTGCTCTCCAATCAAGCTGTGACTGTCTTGCACTTCCTTCTGACACTTCTGCAATCTCACCCGGCAACACTTTACACTTCTCCAAGCCCAGCTGTGAGGCAGCTGTGACTGCAACAGGCTCAGTTGCCCTAATTCCTTCAAGAGCAAAGCCCACCACTGACAAGGCTGAAGTCTGTACTCTAGCTCCACGCGTGTATTCTTGAAAGTGGTGACCCATTGGTCTGAGTGATTTTTTTCCATGCTGGGCTCACCAGCATCTTGACGCCTCTTTCTAAAAACCAGTGATAAGCCTCAGAGAACCATTGATATTCCTTGGTTGCTATTTCTGATAGATAGTTTATTTTTATTGCTCTAGCTGTTTCTCCTTTTTTTTTCCTCATTGACACAAAGAGAGGACAGGAAGAAAAAGGAGATAAAATATGCTTGCTTCCCCATCCTCTTGGACGTAGGTGCACTCTAAGCTGGACTGGCTGAAACCTGAGGGAGAACTCATATTACCATTCTTCCCTAGGAAAGACATTTCTTATTTCCTGTGCACTTGCCTTATGAGCACACATGGTAAGGGCTTGGGTTTGGGCTTTTTTGCACAAAGCAAGTATTTATTGAAACATCAAAATCAGTGAGGTCAAACCTTGCAGGAAAAATATCAGTTTTGTTACAGATTTGTTTGAAATCCAAGATAAAATTTTCCATCAGAAGCTGAAAGAAAATGTCACTCCTCACCCCAGTTTGCCAGTTTCCCCACCTATTCTTGGTGGAGAAGTCTGGGTTTAGGAAGCAGAAGTCTCCTCCTGAGAAGGTCAAACAACTTCCCCCAGAAGGGCTGAGTCTCTTCTGCTGCAGCTTTTCCACTTTTTGTGAAAAGGTGAATAATTAGCTCCCCACACCAAGAATCAGACTGATTAGAGACTTGATTGATTTAAACTCTCCAGATTAAACACAAATGCACTAATCGGGTGACAATTGAGTCCTTCTCATAAATCCTGGCCCAAATAATATTTAACTCGATACAACTGCTTAAAGAACACAATCAAACTCAAGTACAACTAACCCATATAACCTGGCTGTATAAACATATCTGTGGTAGAGTCTCAGATCTTACCCTGGCTTCCTGAATTAGGTTTTCAACACCCATTTTTTCTCTCACACCCACCTAAGTACCAAAGCTTCAAATGCTAAGAACAAAGAACAGAAATCCAGGCTCACCATTCAAATCTACTGACCCCCACACTAGCTGGATGTTTCTTTCTAAATTGGTGAATAAACCTTAGACCATTCTGCTCATGAGGCTACAAGCCCTGCAGAAGCTGGGACACAACTGAAACTCTGGGCAACCTATGCACAAAAGCGAGAAAACACTTTGAATAAAGTAGCACACTGCTTATTGTTTTTCTAGGTTGCATTACTCAGTGCTATTAAATCTGCTGTAAGATATGGGAGGGTATTTCCCCAAGCTACAGTTTTTTTTTAACGTACAACAGATCATGGCGAGGATGTTACACAGTTTTCTGTATTCACAATGCAGGTCTCTGGTTATTCCCAGAGGACCTCCAGGGTGCTCATGCTGCACAGCACTCAATCCTTGGAGGACAGAATTCTCTATCCTTGGAGGCAGCAAAAAGCCATCTGGACTGAGTCCCAGATAACCTGCCGTAGGTGTCCCTGCTTGAGCAGGCTGGTTGGACAAGATGCCTGCTATTCAAGGAAGAAGCAGATCAGTCTCATCAGTGACTCTGAGAAGCTCCTAGATTTGCCTTCCCAAACCAAAACATGGATATCAGATGGCTCTAGCAGCATGCACGTTACCACAGCTCCTGTGTGATGCATGGGCAAGGGCCCTGGGCTGGGGAAGGGCTTTGGGGGTGAGGGGCAGCTGAGCACAGAGCAGGGCAGTCTGGACACTGCACGAACTCTGCAACCAAATAAAGGCCACTCCTGCCAATTTTTTACCTACATGCCTGTGTTCTCCTGCACGTTGGCTGCATGCAATACAAGGTGCTGGCTCCAAGATGGCCCAGTCCATCTATACTGGCTGATTGTGCAGGAAATGGGGAGGATCTGCCTGATGACTACCAGCCATGGCTTTAAACGCAGGCTAACGCAGTGGCAGGCAAGACAGAGCTGCCTGACAAGGCTATTCCCATTTTGAGCAGAATTAGAACCTCATATTCATCATAAACCCAGAAAAAAAAAAATCAATCGGTCAGTGAGATCACTAAACTGACTACACATCTGGACGGCTGATCTGATGCCCCAGTGGTGATGAAGAAGACTGCAGAAGGATGGATAATGCACTGTTCATTTTTAGTGCAGTAAGTGCTCATGCCTTCGGTAGACTACACCATCAATCATCCTGGAAACAGGCCTGAGCATGGAGGTCATTCACAAAGTGCAGCATCTGCAAGCGAGGCAGGATTTAACCATCGCTTAAAGCACTGCTGAGCTTGGATGAGGCTGTCATTCATTCTTGTACTGTGTGAGCGAGGCCACAACTCTTTGTGCATGCAGAAAAGACGAGCAGCACTGGAAATGAGTACATGTCTGCACCTCAGGTTTGGGCTCCACATTTAATCTGAAGTTTATCAATTTTTTAACATCATACTTGCCACAAAGTCCCGTGTAGGTTTCCTCAGAGTTGCTGCCCTAGCATGACCCTAATTTCTTTGAAACAGGGTGATATTGTAGTTGTCTGATGGGTTTGCTCAGGTAATTACACCTCAGAATTCATTCCAGCTCTTCTTGTGCCTTAATTTGAACAAAATGGAGTAATTTGGCACTTTGCTTTGGAGACAGTGGGAGGTGAAAAATTCACTGCTTCCTGTGAATCTCTTGAAAAAATGAAAAACCAGCATTTCACTTTCATTTCTTAGTTTGAACATTTCCAAACCTGCTGGTGGTGAGTAAGTAGCAAATACCATATTGTGGAAATACCAAAAATTTCCAGTCGCAGAAGTATGGGAGAAAGAACTGCTTTCAATTAAAACTACTAAAATATCCTAACAAATAGACCTCTTCCTTCAGGAGACCATGTAATTTAAGATGCCCAGCTGCATATAGAGGTTATGGAAAATAAACTTGTGTGCTACTGAACAGTTAAAGCTGTTTTCTTCTGTTGAACACTGTGAAGAAGGATCACAATTCTCCCTCAGTGTGTCCAGCTGGTTCAGATAGTTTCTAACTATGTATCCAAATTATAAATATATTAAACAGAAATTTATGGTCAAGTGCTGTAATTTCACAGGATATTATGAGATCAGAAACTTCAACAGATATCAAAGGCACAAGGCAGATGTAACACTATTTTTCTCTTAACTGGAAATTGTCATAATTATCCAGCAGTGCCTGACCACAGTATTTTCAGGATTCTGTTAAACTGCATTTAGTTGTGGGCCACAAAGGGACTTCTCTCAAGTTTTCTCGCAATGGCTTCAATACTCATGCTCCTGTCCTTACAGTACACAGTCCTTCAAGCCCAAAGCAGAGCGGGAAAACTCGAAGGCTGATTGCAAGATGTTCCCTGGATGTTAAAAATTTATTTGTATGATGATTACTGCCTCCACTGATGTTTTCAGGATAACACCGCAAACAGCCTTAGAGGAATAGCACAGCCCATCAGGAATATCAATAATACATTTTTCTCTCATGGGAACGTTACCTGAACTCATTCATTATCTAGCAATAGCGAATCAGTGATTTTAGTAGGGACTAACAGAACATTAATTAGAACAAAATCCAGTTTCACGGACTTTTTAAAAGTCACCTTCTTATGATACAATGTATGGTTTGATTTTCAGGTCTAAGCATTAAGGAAGTACACAGCCCCTTCTCATTTGTCACGTGCATCCCTCCACTTAATTTCTCTGGTTTCAAAAGGAAGGTACAGCAACTAGCTCATGGTTTGTGGTTTTTTTTTCATTGCTAACCATCTTATTATGTAAAGTTGGTGCTAGCAAGAAATTTTATTGACAAGTTTTTATTTTAATTCTGTGTCACCTCTCTCCTTGAATGTCATCTCACCTACAAGAAAAATGGTAATTAACACAACAGTGGAAAATAACAACACTGTCTCTTCAGATGGTTCAGTAGTTTACCACCAGTAATTGGCTTTTCACTGTAGGACAGTATCATAATTTTAACAGTGAGTTTTCAACCATAGCATATAATGCAGCTCTTCATAGATACATTAATGAATGTTTTCTGCTCCTTTATGAATTCCTGTATATCGAAACTATCAGCCTCACAAATAACTGAGACTTCCAGCATGCACTGTACTCAGGGAAAAATTTTTTTTTTTCCATTGAATGAAAGATCTGCTTTCTATGTGAAACTACTCAGGCCATAGTTTTTACAAAACATCTCCAAAACACAGGAAGGAAAAAAAACCACAACAAACTGAGGGATTTATTTCTTTCAACTCAAGTGAATGACCTAAAAAATTTTCTAATATTCAGTAGGTTTTACCACTGTATCATGCACAAAGACATCCCCTTTAAATATTTATAATTGGGCCCAGATTTCAAGGCTAAGATCCTCATATAATAAACTATTACACTTTCAAAGAATGTGCAGTTAAATAACCACAACATTTATAATGTACATTGCCAGTGTACAATAGTTTTATGTTAAAGTAACCAGCTGGAACAAATGGGAGCTAGTGCAGTACAAAACTCTAGAAAAACTGTGATTAATCAGGAATAGGCCCCTGTGGCATGTAACTATATTATTTGTATAAATAGAGGTATGGGTACTCAAAATCATGGCTCAAGAAAAGAGGTGAGACCACTGAAGGAAGAAAGTCACAATTTAGGCCCAAAATAATAATTTCCTCCTAAACATAGCTATTGCAAATCAAGAGAAGACTACATGCTTCTGTGGCTGCTGCAATGCTTTTCTGTTTGTAACACCATTATGTCAAGCTCAGACACAAGCATTGTGATGTAACGAAAGAGAAGAGGAAGAAATGGGGAGGATAAAGAAGCAGGAGGAGAAGAAAATGAAGAAATTTAGCAATAGTAAAATGAATCTGCGTAGTAATTCCACCAACCCACGGAGTTTCCATGAACATTAATTATTTTTTGCAATGCTGTCCACTTACCAACATCAGGATCAGTTGCTTGGACTCTTGTTAGCAAAGCTTTAGTGGCTGTGTTCTCATAGACACAAGCAGTGTAGTGGTCAGATGAAAACACTGGTGGATTATCATTAACATCTTCTAAAATAAGATGGATTTCTGACTGGCAAAACCTGCCACCACCATCAGTGGCTCGGGCAACCAAGTTGTAAGCAGGGATTTTTTCTCGGTCGAGTGGGGCCAAAGATTTCAGCTCACCTGAAATTGTTTAAAAGCAGCAGCTGTCATTGTTATTGTACCAACATCACTAATTCTAGACAGCCTAACTGTCTCAAAATCACGTGTTTCCCAGAAACAGGAAAGAGAAAACAAAACCAACATTGCTTATTCCAATGAATGGATTAAAAATTCACAGCAGTGAGTTCCCCTTCCTCTTCACCCAAAAAAGTGAGGTGACATATGAGTGCAGGGATGACAAGCCATTCATGGTGGCTTTACAGCAGCCGACAGTTTTACCCATACGAACACCACCAGGTTTTTCCAAGTCTGTCTTTCTGTCACTCTCAAGATTATATTATAGACTCCTAGACACAGAAACACATCCTTTTTAGCAGTACCTGCTGTGATATGACAAAGGGTAATGGTTTTAAATTAAAAGAGGGTAGATTTAGTACTAGATATAAGGAAGAAATTTTTTATGATTAGGATGGTGAAAAACTGGCACAGGTTGCCCAAGGAACTTTTAACTGGATGGGTCTCTGACCAGCATGATCTATTTGAAGATGACTCTGCATATGGCAAGGGGGTTGGCCTAGATGACCATCAAAGTTCTCTTCTAGCCCAAAATATCTACGATAAATCTCTGATCTAACTTGAAGTCTGCAGGGAAACAAAAGGATCAATACCCATTGTTCTGGTTATAACAACCAACCTGACCAACAAAGACATCCCTCTTTCTCCCTCCTGACACCACCATTCAAATGGTCACCCACACCTGCCAGAACTGGACTGGCTGATAGCCAAGTGTAACCTAACTCTAATTAAGGAAACCAGCACTCAGATATTGAGGGATTAAGGCTATTCAGAAACATTTGGTTGTCATCTTACCATTTTCTGGATCTAAGAAAAATTTATTGTTCCCAGAACCATAAAGAGAATAGCGAATTTCACCATTGGACCCAATGTCAGCATCTTTAGCGCTGATTTTAAGAATTACTTTGTTTGATGGAATGTCTTCAGGAAACAATGCTGTGTATGCAACCTAGAGTCAAAAACAAGACATGTAAGCTATGCTGTAGCAGTATTTTACAGTCTTTGTACAGCCTTTTTTTTAAACCTATTTGTAGTTCATCTTTCTATACAGGAAACAATTTTCCTTCACACAACACATTCCTAGAAATTCAAATCACTGTTAAGCTTTGAGGTGTCACAGAAACAATGCCAAATTATGACTCTGAATAGAGCTCATCTTAGGTGTTTAATGTGATACCGTTTTGTATCTCCTGTTTATTCCATTGACACCCATGAAATGAAAATTTTGATGAGCGTGCTAACAGACACAACTGTTTTTATCACCTCATCCAGCAGTTTTGAGGGAAATACAGATTGTGATTCCCCAGAGTAGTAGAACAGTTCTTGCAATGATAGTAATCCATCAGTGAGTGATAATGTAACGAAGGGAATTATACGAGTACATGCACACACACACACACACAAACACACATATATATTTATTTTCTGTGAGTAGTACCAGTAAGGAACTCTGGATTTTATCATGTCTTTTCTTTCACACAGACCTTTCTATTGCACTAACATCAGTTCCCCGGATTGCCTTTCCACAGAATACATGACAGCTAGCACTGTGAAAGCTGTGGTCAGGCCACACTGCATGCATTCCCAACAACAGGACAGCAAGCTACATTCTTCCGCCTTTTCCACTGGACGTCTGGCATCTGGAAAGTGGAGGAAAGCTGGACTTAAACTAGACTGATGACATTTCCACATGGGCTGTGAAGGGAGAGCCCTTTCTTTTCTGCAGGGAAGGAGCAGCTGCCCAACGCCACCTCACAACACTTGTTGTAAAGCCAGCTAAGGCCACTGTATACAAGACTCCTTTGCAAGCTTTATAAGATCCTTCAATCTTGGCTTCACAGGAATGCTTTATCCTGCTTCTCTCCCAGATCACTGCACGTTCTTCAACTAAGACCATAAGGATGAAAATCAGCATTGCATATGAATACTTCGGATACTTGCACACAGCAAGAGACACCCATAGGGAAAGCATCGCTCCCAACACAGCGGCTGATCGCCATGGGTGGTGTTAACTCACCTGTTCACAAACTGGATTATTATCATTAACATCAGTGACAGTCACTTCCACAGCAGCCTGGGTCACAAAGAGGCCATCTGTGGCAGTGATGTTCAGATAATAAATGTCTTGCTCTTCCCGATCCAGAGGCCTTTTAACATAAACTTTCCACTCATTCTGAACCAGTCCCAGAGCGAACTTCCCTTTGGGATTCCCTCCTGCAACAAGACAAGCAACACACAATGAGCTGTGGTGTCCCTTCAGAGCTCCCACTGGGTTTAAACACAGACACACATCACAGAGGACCTGAACTAAGCAGCTATCATTTCTTTCACAGCTTTTGGTGCTTCCAAACTTGCAGACTCAGGAAATCTGTAATGAAATTACACTCCCTGTGTTGACTGCCTGCCGAATGCCCTGTATGAAAGTGAACTGATAACTTTCAGTGGAAAAAAAATCCATTTAGCAGAGCTGAAGATGATCTCTTGTTCAGTTCTCCGTAAGGGTAATCAAATTCACACTGTGAACAATCAATAGTCCTCTTGGGCTGGTACAATTGTCTTTCCACTTACTCTCGGGAGAGGATGTAATACACCGTAGCTCTTGTTACCAAGACAATTTCATTAGCTGTTGATTATGCAATCAAGGACTGGAAGTGGGTTCTATTAAGGAATCCTCTAATGAAAGCTTTATCATACAGCTGTGCCATTCTTGCGCTTATTAAAATTCTAGTTTTTAAAAAAGTTTACATGACACAGGAAGACACATTAGTATTAAATAGTCCTAACAAGAGGTCATTTGAGGAACAGTTGGAAGATAAGCACTACAAATAGATCAAATGTATCCAAGAGTGAAAGCTGGTGCAAGGCATGCAGGAGATAAAGCAGAAGAGTTTTTTACTGTGCCGTAACAGTGACACTGAAACTGGCAATGTTGCTCTTCCACACCATTAAATTGCCTGGTGACAAAAAGAGGTTGGGAGAGGGGAAGTTTTGGTCCACATCATCCTCAGGAAGGAAGGAAGGAGGAAAGGAAGGAAGGAAGGAAGGAAGGAAGGAAGGAAGGAAGGACGGACATGTCACATGCAGAAGCATGCCATAATTAAGGCAGGCACAGTCATTAATGTTTCCAACAGTTATTTACTCTTTTATCAGAAATGGTACAGTCTTCTGCCTGGTACATGAAGAAAACACCTTCAATCACCTTTCTCTGAGTCTGATCCAAATCTCCTGTCAGATCAGATAGTAAAATCTTTTAAACCAATGTTATGACTTAACTGTGCTAGTCAGCTCAGACCCACACAGCCGCTTGCTCATTTCTTCCCCAGTGGGAATGGGAAGAGAATCTGAAGGGTAAAAGTAAGAAAACTCATGGGACAAAGACAGTTCAATGGGTAAAGCAAAAGCTCTTGTATAAGCAAAAAAAAAAAGGAATTCATGGCAGGTGTTCAGGCATCTCCAAGAAAGCAGGGCTCTGTCACCCTGACAGTTACTTGGGAAAAAAAATGCCATTAACTCTGAACATTGCCCCTTTCTCCTTCTTCCCTCAGCTTTTATATGCTGAGCATGTTGCCATATGGTGTGGAATATCCCTGTGGTCAGCTGGGGTCAGCTGTCCCGGTTGTGTCTCTTCCCAACTCCTTGTGTGCCCCCATCCTCTTCACTGGTGGGGTGGGATGAGGAGCAGACAAGGCCTTGACTCTGTGTAAGCTCTTCTCAGCAGTGACTAAAACATCCCTGTGACATCACAAATCCAAATCATAGCTCCATAGCAGATTCTACTTAGAAAATTAATTCTACCCCAGCCAAAGCCAGTAAAGCCAACTACCCAGTCTTCTGTAAAAACTTGGTCTGTAAAAACGTATCTGCACATTTAAAAATTTAAGATAGAGCACTGTAGTCATAGCAAACTCCTGTGCTACAGAAACTGAGTGAGGACATATTAAAAAGCACCATGATGCTCCACTGGGTGAACTGTAATTGCAGTTAACCCACTACTATCTCTTTGCCCACCATATTAAGCTTTCTCCTATGCTCTCCGTGCAGGAATTCAATTTGAGAACTACTTTTCATGTTGCCCATGTTTAAAAGTGGTATAAAACTATTAAGGAAATGCTTATTCTTTCTTGCAACACGTTCAAGAATGTCAAACATGCTAGTGTGCATTTCTTACAAATTAATCAGGGTTGTGACATGTGTCATGGGATCTGTACAAGCTGGATGGAAAGACCAGGCTCTTAAACCTTCCCCTCTAGTATTGGCACTGAATGATTGCATAAGTAAGTACTAAAAAAAAATAAAAATAATCCAAAGCTGAATTTATTTGTGTTGACTCTGCTGTCACACAATTAGTGTCTCTGATGTTGCTTCTGTTGTCACAATTCTGTCAGTTCTCAGGGACCTTTGTGGCAAAATAAGAATGCAGACGAGGTCTGAACTCGAAGCTGAGCTTAAAACCAACCAAAAAAGCCTAATGTCCATTCCATACCTTCTTTCTACATCAAAAAGCAGAAAAGAGGTCACAGGCTCTAATCTATGCCTTGTTCATTAACTACCAGTGACAAGCTAGACTGGTTTCTATTTAATATGAAAACTAAGTCAGTTGAGTCAGGCTGAGCAAATCTTTCTTGTTAAGAGTCACCATTTGTGCTAGCTGAGACTGTGCCAAAAAAAAGTAAGTTGTAATGAATAAGATTTCCAGAAAATTAGTCAGATAGGCGTTATAATTATAAAAGGCTTTTGAATCATACAGAGCACTAAACTCATGTATCAAATACAGATATTTTCTGTTGATAGAACAACACCCTTTTTGATCAGAAAACCAAGCAGTTTTCCCACTGATTTCTATGACAGTCTGGAATAACCACCAGAGGACACATTGTTTAATCTGTTGTGTCATATAAACACACATTTCTTCTAAAGAGGGTTACACAGAGTGTTGATGTGTACTACTGGCCAGATCTGAACACAATCCAAGGAAATGAGAATCTGTCCACTGACTTCAGTCTGAATGTGACTTCAAAGAAGGCAGACCCCTGCTGATTGACATTAAATTCCCTCTATTCATTTCAATGCCAGCAGAAAAAAAGCTTAACTCCCCTTTATAAAAGGCTGTAATCTTGTCATAGTGAGTTTAATGTTGTAAACCATTAATAAAAATAGACTTAAATATTCTTATTTTGCTTCATGATACTAATCAGGGCTTTCCTGCATATTAGTCCTTTTGTAAAAGGAAATGATTAACTGTCCTGACCAACTAGGAAGCAACACACTCAAGGTATGGGCATCCCAATGCTTAGAAAAGAGGAAAGGTAAAATCTAATTAAAATCAGCTGGTGGCTTTTATGGTTAGCAGTAACACTACCTTGGGGCAATTCACTGTTGCTTTGTTGCTAATGGAATGGCTTTTAAATCATACCTAGGAATTTGGGGAATATGCATAAAGAAATGGTCCTTGGGATGTCTTTTCCTCCCCTTTACTCCAACAGAAAAGAATCAATCTGAATGACCAAGAAACCTGTGCAATAAGCAGGAGTAGTGGTTTATCTGCATGTCTTTTTCATTAGCTTTTTTTTTTTTGTTTTTTACATCTCAGGACTGGCTCTATACTTTGTTGATGGAAGGCAAAGGTGGACTACCAGAGAGGTGGACTGTAAGAGAAATCATGATATATAAAACTAAAATACCATCAAGGAAATATTCTTAAAAATGGAAAGGCAAAAAAATCCACACTGTGGCCCAGGAAACCATTTCCTACTACTTACACATATGTCTTGATGCAGATCTCGTTCTGCAGTGATTAATTAACTTTTTCACTAATATATGCAAGCAGATTCAGTTTCCTAGGGGCATTCTAATTAATTAGTTTTTCACTCTGAATAATGTAGCTTTTCTAAACGGAAGCCTCCTGACTACATGTATTAATGGATTCTTTAAAATCTTTTGGCAGTTTTCTTATGTTCTACTTTGAATGTCACAACAGTGAAGTGCTAGCTACAAAAAACACTCCAGTAACTTTTTAGAAAGACTTTGAGGCTAAAAGAATCAGCAGTATCTTTTATCTTTTGTTACTTGAAGTTTAAATAATGCTCTCCCTCCCTCCCTCCCTAGTCAGCAAATAGTACAAAGGCAAATCAAGCTCAAGTTTAAGTAAAGAAAGAGAACAGCCAGACACAAATGAAATGCAGAGACACAGTGATCCAAAATAAACAAATCCTGACACACATCATTACTAAAGCACACACAGAGGCCATTATAGCAGCTAAAAGGGAATGGAAAACTAGAAGCCAAGAGCATCAGTTTTCACTGCAATGTCCCCATCTGGGAGGGGGAACTGAATATTTACTAACTTATTTATTTAGCTTCTGTCTTACACTTATGCATTTATTTAGGTACTTTCAATTCCCCGTTAGAACTCTAGGCATTTGCATCACACAAAATCAATAGGTTTATCCTCCACTCCCAGTTTAAGACGTTGCATGTTTACTGAGCTTCTGAAATGGCAAATCCAATCCTCTTAGCTTTACTACCATAAAATTGCAGTGGCAACACAAGGCCTTCCCAAATGCTGAAACATCCATTTCTCCACAACTCCAGTATCTCAAACATACAATAAAAACTAACAAAAGCCACACCTTTGCTCATACTGGACAATCAACCCAGCAAATAACCTACTGCGTACAATACAACTTCTTTCTTCCAAAACACACTGTCCATCTTCCTTGTATTCAGCTGAACCAAGCTTAAAGACTATAGACTCCCTAGCTTTATGTGCCTGATGAAGCCTAATTAACATCACTGAGGAACACAAAACACTTTACTGTACCAGTGTCTTGGCAGCTGACATTTTTCTGGTGGCTTTTCATGGTTCGCCACTCTTAAATCTCAGTAATATCTGCCTGGGTGTAGGTTAGCTGGACATCAGAAGAGCCCTTGTTTTAGGCAAACTGCCTCAAATGATATAGGCAATGACCTCAAATGAGCCTTCAAAAGAAAACTATTGTGCTTCCTAAGTGCATTTGTGCCATCTGCACTTCCTATTGATTTTCTATTAAGATTTATGTTTAGTGCTTTTGCTTTGCGAACATCTACAGCTGCTATTGAACTACAAGTAACGAAGGGTAAGTGCAAAATTTTTTTCCCTCACCATCAAATGCAAATGAAGGTGGATTTGAAAATGGCAACTACTTGCCAGTAATCATGGAAAAAAATCCTAAACTAAAGGAATCCAAGCAGAATATTTATTTATCCACCAGAATGTATCTACCCCTTTTCAAGATTGACCAGAAGACTGCAATAGGCATTTGTATTTCTCAAAAGAGCACAAAGGACTCTTCAGTAACCACATCTGACCCTGAATGTTTATTTCTCTTATCTTCTAAATGATGATTTCTTCCATCTATCGTCTGTGTGCTACTTTTCTCCAGATGCATTTTCACAAAGCTGTTTTTGGTGGATCCAAATGACAGCCTCATAATTTGTTTTCTTCTTCCTTTTTGTTAATGTACCATTTTTCCTCAGAGTTTACTGTATTCACAGAAGTTTCTATGAATCAAAATGCCTCCAGAAAGCCACAGATTTTGAATAACTGTCTAGCTAATCTGATTCCATGAAATACTCAAGAGCACTTCCTGAGATCAACTTGAGGTAAAGTGTGAATAGACTATTTTGTGAGTGAAACTATATTTTAACATGTTTTGACATTTTAATCAAAAGAACCTAATTTCTCCTTGTGCATTTCCCAAGCTCAAATGATATATTCAAAGGAAGTGGAATTTCTGAGCCCATGTGCTTTAGTAATTGTACAGTAGGAATTAAAGGAAGTTTTGGGCTTTGACATCTAATGTTTTCAGAAGCTAATAGAACAGTGAAGTATTTGTCATATTTTGAACTGTGACAGAAACTAAGGTACAGAATGACCTGTAATTTTTGAGTCACATCTGACAGTTGTTATTCAAAAGTCCAGTTTTTGCTAAATTAACAGCACAGGTATGTGGAGAAAAAATACTATGTAACTAAAAGTGTAATTCATTATAAGAGATGACTGTGAGACTTCAGAACAAAGCCAATGATCACAATGCACTAACATATCATTGTTACAAACATAAAGGTTTTAATTTCCCAAGGTACTTTCTACACTGGGATTCCCAAACTCCTTCAAATATCCCAAAATCCCTAGTATGAGGCACTACTTATTTACTTCTACGTATGTGGGGACTGGGCCACCAGCAGCCAATGCACCTTGCCCAAAGCCTCTAAATCCTGACATTTACCCACAGGACTACTTTTGCCCCCACTTCTAATACCCTACAACACATTACACTATAAACACGTAAGTCTCTGCAAACCTTTAAAGTGAATGCAAAACTGCAAGTTACAATTAATCAACAAATTTCTGGTTGTTTTGAAAATGATGCTACTTCTGATGTGTAACACAGGCAGTCTGAGGCTAACTGGAGTGTCACACCTCTCTCTACCCATTATCCCACAGACATTTTCATTCTGACAGCTAACAAAGGGGTAGGAGCCTTGCCCTCCAGAGGAAAATACACAAACTATTTTCCCATTAGTTAAGTCATTTTTGCCCACAGCCTGCTTCCTACATGTGGTCTTATATATGTCAAATCCCATCCAGTGAGAAAAATGTGAATTTTTCCAATAATTTGTTTATTACTAGGTAGTTAATACTAGCTCTTGAATTGCTAAGGTTGGGGGGAATGACAAAGTTGTTCCCTAACAAAATCTATTGGACAATGCAAGATGGAGGCAGAAAAATAACTGCAGCACTCATCACACATAACATACTTACACAAAAGCCAGGCTGAATCTAGGAGAAAAGAATGATAATAAATATTACACAATAGGAAAGAGCAACGTTACTATGCTTTGAAAAATGTGTGAGTAATGTAATCAAAATTGCCTTATGCTGTATATAACAATGCATGGCAGCTAACCAGTGCTTCTAAGTATATTACTGTTTCCCTGGCCAGAAATCTGCGCTGATAAGAAATGGCATCCTCTCACTCCATAATGTAAAATTCATCCATGTCGCCCCCACTCCCCATTCCAAACAGTGGTATTTCGAAGTGGCTCAAACATCTACCTTCCTATCTCAAAAAGAAAAACATTATTTCAAAAAAAAAGAAAAAAAGCTTGGATATATAAGGATTTTCTCTGTAAGAACAAAATTTTCCTTTTCCCTTGTTTGAAACATTAAGTCATGATGGTTTCCAAGCTGACATATCAATTATGATGTGTTGATGGTTACACTACATTGCACTGCAGCAAATCAGGAAGCATTCCTCTTGGAAAATTTAGAGAGTAACACAGACACAAAGACACACACACATTCCTCTCCCTCTTTTCAGCTTTGCTGCAAATTCTGTCAAAAAAAAAAAAGGCAATGTAATTGACTCATTCACAATGATAATTTAGCTGAAAGCCTGCTAAACATTAACCTAAAACTGGACACATGTACAGTTTTTCAGTAAGCTGGTTATGGGAAGAAAGTATGCAAGCTGTTTCTTACCTGTAATATGGTAGCTAACCTGCCGATTGACATCAGACGTGTCTTCATCCCAGGTGCTAAGAACAGCTACAACTTCCCCTGGAGGGTCACTCTCCTTCACTGACCCTCTGTACACCTCGTGCTCAAAGACAGGTGCATTATCGTTGATATCTGTCACAGTAACTGAGACCAAGGTGGTTGAAGACAAGGACAAAGCTTCCCCCAAATCTGAGGCCACCACTGCAAACGTGAAAGCAGAATCCTTCTCATGGTCCAGATCCTTCAGTGTACTGATCCAGCCACTGTTGCTATCAATGGTGAATGCTTCTGTGATCCTCTCCAGTTCTGATTCCACTGCAAGTGTGTATGTGACCTGCCCGTTCGCACTTGAATCTGCATCAACCGCTTTAACTTGCATAAGTTTTGTTCCTATAGGCATCCCTTCCATTATTATAGCATCATAGCTAGCTGTTTCAAACACAGGCTTGTTGTCATTTACATCCAACACCTTCACCTCCACATCCACAGTCAACACGACGTCTACTTTGTCTAACTGAATCGTGGCTGCAACTTTGAAGTGAAAAGCGGGATTTATTTCGTGGTCAAGTCTCTTATCCAATTTTATGAGGCCCGTGTCTTTCTCTATGATGAAAACCCCATCTTTGTTGTTTTCAGGTAGCTTACCATTAACCGTGCTATACAAAGCACCCTGATTGGGCAAAACATGCAGAATGTCAATAGTACTGCCTATGAGGGTGTCTTCTGCCACTGTAAAAGAATACTGGGGTTGAGAAAAAGAAGGCAAAATGGTTTCTGGCGGTAAAACATGGATGTAAACAGGAATGAGGGAATGCTTTACAGGAATGCCACCATCAACTGCTTTGACATAGAATGACAGAACTGTGTTTTTCCGCTGGTTAAAGCTACCCTTGGTGACCATCCATCCATTATCTGGATCTATTTCAAGCAGATCAGGTACTGACACAGAGGCTTCACTATACAGAGAATAGGTAATTCTGGAATTGGCTCCATCATCTGGATCTACTGCTTGCACTTGCGTCACCAAGTAACCTTTCCCAACATCTGCTTTGACACTTGCTCTGTATTCAACCGTCATAAATTCAGGAGCATTGTCATTCTCATCCACTACTATCACTCTCACAGTGCAAAATGTAGTCCTGCCACCTCCATCGAGGGCTCTCAAGAATATATTGATATCACTTTCCAGTGGGTTCTCACGGTCCAACCTCTCAGTTGTCAGAATCTGCCCATTGCCATCAATCGAAAATCGGTCCTTGGCGAAGTCATTTATTATGGAGTAGCTGATCTGGCCATATACACCTGAATCCCCATCTGTCGCCTTCACATGGATTACCTTTGTTCCAGGAGCAGTGTTTTCTCTAACCTCTGCAACATAAATGCTCTGTGAAAACACAGGGCTGTAGAGGTTGGCCCCAAGGATCAGTATGTGCACCTGAGCCGTGCTGGTGAACAGCCCGTCTGACACAGACACGTTTAGGCTGTACATGGGCTCCATCCTCTGCTTGCGATGGTTGGAAAGAGTGATAACACCGCTCCTGCTGTCCATGATAAAACTGGTCCGATCATTTCCTGATAGGATGCTGTACTCCAGTCTGTCAAAATCAGAGCTGTCGGCATCAGAAGCTTGGACACAAGTCACAAAATGACCCCGAGGTGCCAGTTCACTCACGTACGATTCATATATTAACTGGTTAAAAACTGGAGGGTTGTCATTCATATCTGTTATTGTGATACTAACGAGAACCTCACTGCTCAGTGGTGGGAACCCATTATCGGTTGCTCTGACCTTCAAGCTGCACTGCTGTATGAGTTCATGATCCAGCATCCGGGCTGTCAAAATTAGGCCACTGCTGCTGTCTATATGGAAATAGTCAGTGCTGTTAAAGGTGTCCTGGACTACCTGATACTGTACAATCTTGTTATTGTCAGAGTCAGCATCAGTAGCAACAACCTGCAGTACAGGAGTCCCAATCAAAGAAGCTTCAGACAGAGTAGCATTATAAGCTGACTGATCAAAAACTGGAGGATTATCATTTACATCATTAATGATCAAGTCCACAGTTACCTCAGCACGAGCGCCAGTGAGGGCATCGCTGGCTCGCACCAGCAGCTTGAAAAGGGAATTTATTTCATAGTCCAGTGGGCTGATGACACTCAGAACTCCAGTATCAAAGTCGATATTAAACTGGTTGTAGGGATCTCCATCGACAATGATATAAATGATACCCTGGCCTTCAGGACTGGTTGCATTTATGCTTAAAATCGGCGTGTGCATTTCTACATCTTCATTCACGGAAGCTGTATAGAAGGGCTTGTCAAACACAGGCATTGCTTTGTTAACAATAGTAATGGGGAGCTCTACCAACGCAGACAATGATGGGTTACCACCATCTTTGGCAAGAATGACAACCAAGTACTCTATATTAGACAAATCAGAATTGAAGGCTTCTTTTAAAGTGACGCTACCAGATCCTCTATCAATTTCAAAATGTCCATAGTCTTCCTTCAGCAGGTATGATACCTCACCATTGTCACCCTTGTCTTTATCAATAGCTGTCACTCGATAGATCAGGGTACCAGGTTCAGCATCAACCTGCACAGCAGCATAGTATGGAAGTCCTACAAACACCGGGGCATTGTCATTTATGTCCTCAATGTAAACTCTCACCACGACTCGAGCGACACGGAGGTGATCTAGCTCTCGGCTTGCTTCCACCACCAGCTCATACAGCTCCTGTTCCTCTCGGTCAAAGGGGATGCCAGTGGTCTGAATGACTCCTGAGGTGGATTTGATTTTAAATTTGTTTCCAGGGTTTAATATGCTGTATTTCAAAGGCTCGTTGAGGCGGTTGCCAACAGCATTCACCACAGCAATCTTTGTGATATTGGTGCTGTTTTCTGAGATAGAAGTGGAATAAAAATTTTGTGTGAAATGGAGTCCACTATCCATGGCTTCTTTTACCATTATTGTAACCATAGCAGTGCTATAAAATTTCCCGTCAGATACTCTTACTATTAGCATATAATGGTCTTTGGAGAGACTATTGTTTTTAATGGTGAGTACCCCCGTGCTTGAGTCAATTAAAAAATGGTCCATATTGCCTTCAATTATACTAAACGTTAGTTCAGGAGGAATCTCTGAATCTGGGTCTGAAGCTTTGACTTTGAGAACCTCAACACCAATATACGTGGGCAGGAGCAAAACTGTCTCAAATACGGCCTGGCTGAAGACTGGTGGGTTGTCATTAACATCAGTAACCTCAATGGTCACTTCAACTGGGCTCTCTGCTGTAAGCTGGGGATTCCCACTGTCTCTAACATGAACATGGAAATGGAAGTGGGCTATTGTTTCATGATCTAAATTTGCAATTGTTCTGATTGCACCTGTGCTGGAATCTACCGTGAAATACTTTTTTGCAGTCGATTCAACAATCTGGTAGACAAGCAAAGCGTTCTGGTTGCTGTCAGCATCGGTGGCACGTATGACGAGGGGACTGTTATTCGCACTCCGGACCACGCTGTTCACAGGAGCAGCTTCGCTTATGCTGCCCGAGTATTGAGAGGAGAGAAAAACTGGTGGGTTATCATTTTCATCAACAACCTGAATGTTCACAGTGGCATTTGATGCCATGCCTGCCATGTTTGTTGCCTGTATGATGAGCTGATAGGAGGAAGTACGTTCGTAATCAAGGGCCTTTTGACTGGTGATCACTCCAGAATATGGGTTTATGGTGAAGACTCCATCAACATTGCCATCTTTAACCTCATACACTAATGTGGACTGACTGATTGCAGAGAGAGAAATGACAGAAGTACCAATATCCATATTTTCATTAACCTCTGCTTGGTATTCTTTCGGAGTAAACTTAGGGTGGGAGTTATCTGCCATCGTCACAGATATCCGCACAATTGCTGTTGCAGACAGAGCTGGAGAACCTTGATCAGTCACTTTGACTGACAAAACAAACTGTCCCATTGTGGTTAAGTCTGGCTCCTTGAGTAATGTAATGATGCCTAAAACTGGTTCAATCTTGAATGTGTTTCCCGTGTTTCCTAAAACACAAATATTGGAATGAGATTAGAAATGAAATATGACTCACTTGATGACAACTTAAACCAGGAACAATAAGCTGCATTTTTAAAGGCAGTTACTAAAACAAAACCCAACGTATAAGTATTCTAAAGGCCCTTCCAGCCTTTCTTTCTGCCAATCAGAGAGCTCAGTAGATGGTATAGGTATTCAAAGCATCAGAAACTCAAGTGCTGCTACCTCTATCTTGATTCTGCGTACCACCATCTGAGCAAGACCTGCATGTACAGTACTCCTACTGAAGTAAGGAAAAGCATCCCTAAATTACAGAAATTAGTCAAATACATGTACACCTAAGGCAAAGAAATGAGATCAGAGGCTAACAAGCCAATTACATGACTAATGGATAACGACACAGGCTCCTAATTGAATGGGATATTAAGAAACCATACAGGAGATTACAGTAGTTCAAGACTCAAAGAACTGAATATAAAAAGGTTAAAGTGGCATTTAGAAAAAATAAAACAGAGCAAATAGCATAGAAAAGAGATTCAAGTGTCTTGTGGCCCAAAGGTTTATCATATGATCTCTGAGGAGGATGAATCCAGATGAATGAGATTTAGTAGAAAATGTCATGAAATGCCTGTTACAACATGAAAGCACGGATATCATTGCATAAAGGTGAAAACAGTAAGTTTGGCTCAGAGAACTTTTTGGGGGCCTTTTTTTCTTTCTGGTCTTTTTGCCAATCTCTTCTCCAGCAAGACAGGTTCAAAACTTTCAATACGTATTCATTCTTACCCTGTAATTAGAGACCACCTTTAATTAGTAATCCATATTTTGCTGTTTTATTGAGTGCTTGCTTAAAGTATAGGATGTTTCATATGTATATGGCATATATAAGCATACAGACTCTATTTCTGAATTTGATTCTAAATGCAAACAGCATATACTATTGCAATCCATATCTTAAAATCTAGAACTGCTTCCAATCTACAGTCAAGCATCCATCCAAGTCTTGGAGAGAAATATATCTCAGGTGATAAAGAAGAGATTTTTTTTTTAATAGTGATTGTTACAGGTGCTGTGCATGGAGCAATAAATGTGTAAATTGTAGTTGGAATGCCAAATACATGGAATACTAAATGAAGTGAGGTAATGAGAACTATTTTTAAGATATGATTCACTATCTGTTGTAAATTCCATTGTAAATTCTGGAGGCTAATTTAAGCTACATACTACTCTATGTAGTTCAATACTGGTAGTGGCTTTCTATTTATATCTCCTTCCTTTCAGATCAGTAAAGTTTACTCTACTAGCTAAACCAAAAATTGTGCTATTCACCCAGGAGCTGAGAGTCTTCCAGAGCTACAAATTCTCATAAAAATCACAGTATCTGTCACATTTACAGGCACTACAAATGCTGCTGCAGTTATTTTGTCAGTGCTTGCTAATACAAATAATTTTGAGCCACTGACTGCCTCCTGCAAGGCCAGAGCTGGTTCTTCTCCTTTAGGAATTTCTTATAAAATTACACAAAAACTAATTTTCTTACCAATTGCTCTCTTCAGAGCAATGTAAGATGAGGTGAGTAATTCCCCTGAATGAAAGGGCTGTGTACAATCTGAATTCTGCAGTTAAAATCAATATCCTCAACTGCAGATTTTATGGATCATAGAAACTACAGCAAGAGAATACTGAATTTTGATGCATCTGAGCTTGGGACACCAGTGGATAACGAAACTGGAGGAGTGTGAGGCTTACAGTAAACGGAAGTTTGAGGTCTGACCTTGCAGAGAGAGCTCATGATGAAACAGAAACAGGCTGTAATGAAAAAGAGAGTCTCTAGAAATAATCTAATAGCTAAAGCATCTTTTCTAATAATAATATTTTTCTGTCTGCATCATATCTGATTCTATTACCAGTGTAATGGGAACCATACTCCTAAGATGTCAGGATGCTCTTTACATTGTGGTGGCACCGCTACATGATTGGGAGCCCATAACAGTAATAAGGTGTCAAGAAAAAGCTGGGAACAGTCTTGAAAAACATTGCCCCAGGAACCTGATCTAGTCTGCTCCGTGTTTGTTTCATAAGGCACAGCATTGTCCTGTCTGGACATGTGTAAGATTGCCCCTAATCTAAGTTAAAGGCCACTGGAGAATACTGAGACATAACTGCTAAGACCAAATGCAGTGCATAAAGGAAATATTTGGTTTGGAGTGCTAACATCTTCCTCGCTTTAAGTTCAACACTTTCAGCTGCAAAAGACTTCACCTTCTGGTTTGCTGAAGGTAATCTCCTTCCACAGAGCATACACGATAATGAGAGAAAAATGGTTCCTTGGGTCTTCTCTAAACTTCAGGTTGTATTGTCTTAATTTAAGGTGTGAGCTTGAATTATATGAAGCTAAATCAGTATGAGATGGTGCAGATATTCTTATTTCATTACTTATTTGTCATTTAGCCTGTTCCTAATTGACATAAGCTATCCTAGCTAGTAACAAGTCTTTATAATAATACAGGGATAAACAATAATCCAGTAGGATCAGAGCCTAATGCTGGGAAAGGCTTGTGATCTGCCTAATACGGGGACAATCTGAAGTACCTGTGACTTCTTTTTACAGCAATGTAAGTTTCAAGTTTTGCTATTATTACAGTGGAAAGATTCATATTATGAATAAAACCCCCTAAATAGAAATGAAACATTACAAAATTCAAAGGTTATCAATTTCTAATTGTTTCTCTCTTTTTCCAGGCACCCCCCTTATATATCTGCCAATAGTTTATCTCAAAGATAATTCTTAACTTCAGATTCATGTGACTCAGAGAAACCTACATTCACTTGCACGCGTGTCAGAGATAATGCAAACGCTTTACTACTGTGCTGTTGCACCAGGAGAAGAATGCTTTTGCTGGTACAGATTATGTGCTGAATGTAAATATACAGAGTTTAACAGCAAAAGTGATTTTCATCTGGTATCATCACGCCCTCCCTTAGTTTCAAGAGACCTTGTGCCATTAAAATGCTGTGGCAGAAGTTTTAGCACAGCCCTGTTACGTTATGTTAAGCCCTGTCCATGTGCTCCTCTGGTCCCAATACTGGCAAAGATATCAGGACATACCAGCTGTTGTGGCATTTTCTTATGGAGGATCCACTGTGCACTAGTCTGAAACCAGAACCCTGAAAACAAGTCACTGGCTGCAGTTTCGAATAACTATTTTCTGTGATGGCTTTGACCCAATGGCTTAAGAGGTAACAGGCTCTGTAGCCATCTGGTGAATAAGAATCAGTCATAGAATAACAGAATGGTTGGGCTTGAAAGGGACCACTGGAGAGCATCAGGTCCAACTTCCCTGCTAAAGCAGGTTCACCTACGGCAGGTTGCACAGGATCACGTGGGGTTCTGAATGTCTCCAGAAAAGGAGACTCCATAACCTCTCTTGGGCAACCTATTCCAGAATGAGTTTGTTCTGACAGGTTTTGGGTATAGCAGCTTCAAAACAAAATTTAAAAAAAACCCAACAAAACAACAAGAAGGTGTCTACTTTTCACATCTGCACAGCAGAAAGTAGATCAAAGAAGCTGAATTGTGTGTCAAGATAGATCACCATAACAGCACTGTTCTGTGTCTGGCATGACCCGTGATATTTCATTTTTGGCCTCTGTCCTAACCTGCTTCAATAGTATAGGTAAGCTCTGCATTTTCTCCTTTGTCTTTGTCCAGAGCTGTGACCTGCAACACTGCTGATCCAACTGCTGCTGATTCAAACACCGAGGCTTCGTACAACGGGCTGGTGAAGTAGGGACTGTGGTCATTGGAGTCTTCCACATTTATGATGACTCTGGCCAGGTTTCTTCTATAAGGGAATTCTTGATCCCGGACCTACAGAACAAGTGCATAACACACAACTTGATAGTCATCTAGTAAAACTTCACAAATATTACTCATCTGAGTGTGAAAACTACTTTCAGTTCTATTTAATATAAAGCAATAAAAAAATCCATTTGTCCCAAAGAACACTGAAATATATTTACACACAGGATGGCAAATAGAAAAATAAATGAAACAGGAAAGAACTTAAGGAGTTTTTTTTCTTAAATGTGAAAAAATGCATTGCAACCAACCATCACGGCATGAATTTTTGAAGTGGCAACCGCATGAGATCTTAAATTTGGATTGAGGTTTGCAAGAAATACTTTTTTTTTTTAAATACTTGCTGAATGCTCATGTCTTTATCTTGCCATTGCCTGCTTTACAGCATATAGCATGTCAGTCTAGTGCTTGTAGCTGCTAATTGACTACTTCATGACTGTAAATGTACACACCTTTTTGAAGATGATACCAATAGTAAATAGAGTAGGAATTACCTTATGAAGTGCTTGCTGATAACTGCCAACAGAGGTGTAAATTACCACACCTGTCTCAATCCCATACAAACTACCTTAGCACTGCTCCACTGATAATCCTGCCACCACTATCCCCAAAAGTTTGGTTCTTCTTAAACAGAGGAAAAGATCTACTGTATCAGGTGGAGATCAAAACCAAGCACCAGGGAATTACCTCTGTCAGTCATGTGTTTCTGTGGTTCAGTTTATAGCTATTTCTCAGTCTGCTTGCCAAAGGGCTTGCAACATTTTACTCTGTGAGCGGAGACCACACTCAGCTGCTGCATGTTGCATCTCACAGCAGCTTTTTGCTGCCTAGGGTGCCCTGCCAAAGATGCCCCTGTACCTAACACACCATGAGTAGCTCCTTAGAAGGCCTCTGATGCAGAAGTCTTAAATGGTTAAAGAAGATAGTGGACTACAATGTTTAAACTAACACAAATTTTTTTTTTCTTTTAATTAAAAAAAAATTATATGTCCATGATATACAATCTCCACTTGAAAACAGACAGATTTATGTTCTGTAGTTTAGGCACACCAAGCAAAAATTGGTAATTAACTTTTTTCTGCATACCCAAAGATTTGGAAATGTAGATAAAAGAAAGCTATTTTGTATATCAACAGTTTATGTACTGAAATAAATCCACAAAAGCAAGCTATAAATGAGGCTTGTATTCAGAAAGGCTGTAGTGTTGTCCATGGTAAGAAAGCAGTTATCTCCCTGTGAATAGCTTCTCAAATAACTTTCAGCCTCAGTTCAGAAACTCTGAAAATTACCTTGAGGGAGAGGACCAGATGCCAAGAGATTAAATAATTTCCCGCTTGCTCTCCCTTGAGATAGTGAATCATATCACATTCCATACAATGAATTCACAATAAAGTATCCCAAAAAGCCGAAATAAAAACTGTGAAATAAATACGCAGCAGGGCAGGCAAGATTAAATTAGTGGCTACTTATTGCACTGAGTCCTTTGCCCACACAAAGACTACGCCATGCATGTACCTGAAGCAGCCATGACTGTCCTGACCCAAGGGAATATTGCATTCTTACCATGACATTAAGGATATGCTTATCTTGAGCTTCGTGGTCTAATCTCTCAGCCGTATAGAGAACCCCGGTGTTGGGATCAATTCTGAATTTTCTCATGCTGACTGTATCGATGCTGCTGTGAATAGTGTAGCTCAGCTTATGCTTTTCGTCTCTGTCTATAGCTTCAATTTGCAGAATTTCAGTATCAGGGAGGATGTCCTCTGAAATGGTGACATCGTAACTTGGCTGAGAGAATTCTGGGCCATTATCATTGTTATCCAACACTTTGATAAGAACCTACAGTTAATAAAAAATAAACATTCAAAGTTATTGAAGGCTGGTCAGACTACTGAATAAGCACCTAGAGAAACGCAATTTACTTTGACTGGCTGAAGATCTTATGCTGCTGCATGGTGGGACTGAGAAACGTTATTTAATATTAAATGCTTACTTTTCAGATCAAAAGAAATAGAAAGGATTTGACTTTGGAAGTAAAATGTTCCTAACTGTAAGGCCTACTCAGAGCCTGGTAAAGAAGTCCACATCTTCAGTATGTATAGACTGGAAAATATTTCTACAATGGTCATAAGGAAAGGTTTTGTCCTTCCTTGTAACTGCTTTGGTTACAAGAGACTTTCAGAGCTATTACATAATTTGCTTTCCCCTTCACTATTAATAAGGCTATAAAAGAATCCTTTTCATGTCACTTAAATCTGCTTTTTATACAATCAAGATTCAGCTGAATCCTGTTTTCTACCCAGTGTATTGCACTGGGCCTTACTGGCAACATCAAATTGTGACAGCATTGGAGACTTCAAGTTTTTCTAACACCTCAGATTGCTCTTACACCACTTGAGTTGGGCACAGGAGAAACAATCTCACTACCACGCAAGCCCACCCCACACAGATCAATACGTACAACCAAGGACAGGTGATCTTAGGCCACTGGGGACAGAGAAGGATTATTTTTTTTGTTACATCCTTGCTTTTCCTTTGCCAGTGACAGCTACCTTTACTGCCAACCAATTCACTTTCCCCTCCAACACCTATTTGCCTCCTTGCTGTTGCAGTTTATGAATGGTAGGACGCTAAAAATGTGAAAGAATGCCGTGCTCAAATGAATGTGTGCTTCAAATCTGCCTTTAAAACCTCAGTATTGATCCTTAAGGAAACATGGAGAGAGGGAAAACAGGCCAGGGTGCTGCCCTCGCTGCCTATTACACCCATTTCAATGTATCACAAGCTGACCCTGCTAACTAATAAGAATCACTATTTTCCAAGCTTTGCCTTTCACAAGTTACGTTAGGCATGTGTCACTCTGATAACATTTTGTGGGTTTTGCCATTGCAGAGGAAAATGTGCTTTCTAGACTTTGTATGCCATAGATTGCTGGTGTGGCAGCAAAACCCCTGACAAACCGTGTAATACTGAAAGCTGAAATGTGAAGAGTTGACTCTTTTTCAGTGCTAGAAACAAAAAGTATCTTTTGCAGAATATCCCTGTGAAAGCACACATCTAATTTTGCAGTAAGTGAGACGGAACTTTATTCAAAAGCCTTTTTATTCAAAGGCTTTGAAATAAGAAATAATCCAATGAATGACTTGGGAAAGGCCATGCACAGGACTCTTTGGTCAGACTAAGCGATTGGACTCATTATATTTTCTTTGTTGCTTTGAAAAGTACTTGGCTCTTTTTAAAGCAAGTATTTTATTATTTTGCTTGATCAAGCCCTGTTCACCCATACTTTTTTAACAGAAGAAAAATACACCTATACTTTTACTGCAATATTGCACAAACAGATGTTGGCCTCAGAGAGAAATGAAACTTTAGATTTCCATGATATGTGGAAGGGTTTGCAGAATACATTACCAGGAGGAACATGAGCAGTTTTAAGAAGCAGTTGTAATGAACTAGCCTGGGAACTGTTTAAAAGACAGCTGAAATAAAATGCTCTGTAAGTTAAATGGCATAAGACTTGCATTCCATACAATTTCATTTTCACCAGATTACTGCATGTCAGAGTGAAGCAGGGTGAAGCCTACATTAAGTTATGCTTCAGTCTTGGACAGATAGCAATAAAATTGGGGGGAAATACACATTGCTAGGCCTATAATAATGATGAAGAGTTACTTAGCTTTTTATACTTTTATTGTTGCTATGATATATCAAGGCATGTTTCTGATCTGACTGAGGAAAAAAAGAAACCCAAACCTACATCTTAAAAATATCTGAAGAAACTAGTTGTAACATGAAAGAAAGCCTGGGAGAAGATTAAAGACTTGACCTCTAATCTAATGGGACACAGAGCCAGTGCTGAACCACATTTTTTAGTGTAAGGAAGAGACACAGAAGCAATAGGAGTTGGAGATAATCAGTGTTTAATACTTATAGATATCCTCCTTGAGCAGTTTTGATACTCTCAGTCCTTGACAGGTACCACTGTAACATGACTGGATTATTTTACTGCTGCACTGTTAACACAGATAATTTATTTTTCTTTTAATTCATGGCCAAAAACTTTCTCATGTGTCATTTTAGACAGTCCAACAGAGAAGTAAAAACTTTTCAAATGGATTGAAAACACCAAGAGGGTTTTACTCTGCTGATGCTAGTACAGCACAGCCTACCTTGAACAAGTAAGCTTCCATGTGAGGGACAGGCCTGTATCTGTGAATTTATTTTTAAAATTGGTGTGTGGAAGCTGAAACTGTTCCAGAAGACAAAAAATAGATATACAGAAGCACACCAATGTGTCTTAAAAGTACTGCTACAGAAGTGACATGCTATGTTGTTTGCATGGTATATAATCATTGCAGAGCAGGGATTCACTTCCTACAGTATCTAATGCATTTTGGGATCACTAGCAAATTGAGAAAGCAGAGGAGGGCATAAAGGTTTATCCATCCCAAAGCTTGCACTGTGACTGTCCAAGCCACGGCTCCATGATTTTTGCCTTCACTAGACTGCACAAACTACACAGGGTGAGATTGGATCAGCATCAGAGACCAAGGGTAACCCGTGAGACTGTGGAAATTACAGCACAGATTCACAGAGCAGCGTTTCTTCCCACTGAAAAAGGTGTAAGTCATTGCCATGACACACTTACGGACATGACTGTGCTTGGGGAGTGAGAGGCACGGAAAGGGGGAAAGATAAAAAAATTGAGGACCTCATTCGCTGTGATCAGCAAACTTACAGGGAGCTACGCACTTAAAATTGCTTTGATCATTGCCAGAAAAAACCCTTATTTTTCCTTGTTTTTCTTTTCTCTCTTTCACTTTACATCTACTGTAAAACTGATCAAGTGCCAGTTTAAGTGGCAGGCATCTTCCTCCCTAGAGATGACAGTATTTTCATGATTTGTCAAGCGATCCACATTGAAATACACATTATTTATTACATACTTTGCACTTCAACAGCCACTTCCATCTGGAAATGGAAGGCGGTGGGTTAGAGATGCTAATGAATAAAGAAGTCATTATTGATTCACAATTTTTTCTATTTAAGCAGTTAGGAGTATTTCTAATTTTTGTCAGCTGTCCCTCAAAATTCCCAAGAGTCAAATGTAATTTTAACATTTCTCTCCTTTAATAGAGGGGGGTGTATTTTCCTTGCAACAGAAGAAAGTTAGGTTATATATGGGAATGCTGATTATACAGAGCTCTGTTAAACCGATCCATGGAACTCTTTAATGTTCTTAAAAATTGAACTATCTTGAGAGGTACTTGAAACACAACCAGGTAAAAGAAAATGGAGCGTAAGTCCCATTTTAAATAGGTATTAGTCCCTCAGTTCTTATATTTTTAAGGAGCAAGTGACTGTTGTCCCCATATTTTGCCCAAGGAAACAATGCCTTGCAGCAAGGTTACCAAAACCACGGGTGAAGTGCAGTGGTAAAGCTGGGGAAGGAGTTTTAAGGTTATTTTTGAGCCACATGCCTTTTATTAGGTCACCTTAAAATGCCATCCTTCCTATGCAGATTTCCTGCTCCAGCAGGATAACTTCTAGTAAGATGTTACTTAAAAAGAGGGACCTTTTTCTTCAATAAAGGAAAATGTGACACTGACATGAACACCAGGTTCATAGAAAACCTGATACTACAAATATATGTGAAGTTGAGTAAACTGAGTGCCGCCAGATTGTTAATATGAGGAAAGTTTCTCAAATTCATTTAATGGCTGCCAACTTTAGGCATAAAATCTTGGTTCTACTGGCAAATTTCCTCTTGACTTCAAAAGGGTCAGCAAAAGGATCCCTGAAGTCTTATGCTTTAGCCAGCTGGTAGCACATCTTTCACCTCAAATCAAGTGTTGTACTACTGAAGTGACTCAAAGACTCCCAGTGTCTGTGTAATTTAATATTTCCTACATATTTACTTCCAAATGGAAGATATGGCAAGAATGAGCTCTGTGGCATAAATATCCTTTATTACTGCATAGGTGCCTGGGGTGTTAAGCTGTGACAATACTCATTGTGTGGAATCAAAGCCAGGCTTTAAAAGTTTTCCAACACATCTCCAAAAGGTGACGAATGGAAATGTTTACTATTTGTTGGCTGCTAAGTAGGGATTCCTCTTTGCTGAGGACTGTTCAAGATTACTGACCGAACTACTCTTCATTGACAAACACTAGTTGCAAGTCTTTTTTCCATGCTCATAAAGCAAACATGCAGCAAACCAGTCTCTGCCTGGCTCTTCTTGAAAGCCCGTATCTTTTCCAGAGCATTGTGGGCTTCAGAAAGGCAGGCTTGCCTCCTTCTGCGTCCATTGTGTGGAGCCTAATTTATAGTCTGAACAAGCGTCTTGCTATAAAAGACTTGCTTTTCCCTGCTCACTTCCTATTTCCCACAGTTAAAGCAAGTTTCAAATAAAGGAATCACGGGCCTCCAAGATTACAAATTAGGCAAAGTAACACTCAGAGCATTAGCAAAGACTTTGTACTCAAAATGGTAAGTGAAAGGCCTAGAGAAATACAATCAAATCAAAGCAGGACAAAACCTAATGCAGGAAGTCTCTCCAAAGCTGTTTTTAATGTTGCCCATAACAAACACCTCTGGTTTAGGCACAGACGTATTTGAGTGGAAACTGGGTAAATGCCAGCAGCTGCTTTACAGACATTTGAAGCTGGAAGAATCTGCTTGGCTAATTGCTTGGTCTGGGCACAGTGTTGTAGTACAACCTATTAAGCGCCTGAATTATTTAAATTCAGGCTACACTTCTGTACAGGTTTTGAAACCTATTTTGATTTAATACTACTTTCAATAGTGTTACCACATAGCTTTATTTTCTACTCCCTGACAAGTCTTTCTTTCCTCCAAATTCCAAACTTAACACAAAAATTCAGTTTCCCTACCAACCTCAGTGGCCAGTTATTTATACTTTACTGTGTTCTTTGTGTTACGCTAAAATTGAAGGAAAGATTTTTGCTTCACAGGCAAGGCAGTGCTGAGATGGCTGGATGTGACAGACAAAAAAATCAAGGATTGGATTGGTTATAGTTTGGAGGAAATGTTCAACAGAGCAAAAGTGAAAAACTGAATTGAATCCCCACATCTCTTTTTCTGCCCTAGAAGAATCCACAGCCAGAACTACTTCTGGCAGGCTCTAATGTCTTATCTACATTTTGGCCATGGTCCTCTAAGAAGAGCTTTTCACCATTCCTTTAAAGAGAACCACCCTCACTCAGACTGATCAGCTCCTCTTAAGAAAATGATGTAAATAAAAGGTGATCTCTGAAAGGTGAGACAGAAACTCAGAGTTAAAAGTCAATCCTCAGCATAAGAACAAATGAAAGTCCGAAACCCTCTACAAGGAGAGACAGAAAGGGGCAATGAACAGTAACTTTTTCTGTCTGCTCTTCCAGTCTGGTTGGCTCCAGCAGAATGTACTGTAAGCGAACATGTATTGATCTGCAAAAACTTTTCAGAGGGAATTGAATGTTACCCTCTGAGTGCCCACTCTGCGGGGAAATAGGTGGTTTTGCAACAAGTGAAACGGAGGCTCTTTTTGCCTCCTAGCTTGGAAGCAACAGCCTTCGTGCTCTAGCACATCTTTTCTGTAGAAGTTAGGATGATGAGAAAGAAGGAGAAGGTAGGAAAATAAGCAAGGAGTAAAACCATCTTTTTCACATAATAACATCACTCCAGAGGTTCTTCTTAGAAAAACGTAATTATCTGCTAGGACAACATTCTCAATAACACTGAAATGTTATAATAACTTACATGGTAGTTCAATGAGTCCCCCCTGTACTCTGCTGCTGTGGGTATTCTAGAAAAACTCAAGAGTATGCACTACAAATAAATAAATAAATGTTATTATATTCCTCTGCTCAGCTTGTATGTAAAAGATCTGAGCTGTTCAGTAAAAAAAAAAGGGGGTTGGGATAAACCTGACTCATGACCAGGAGAATTCCTAATGTTGCACACTCAGTTAGTCAAAATTGTGGCATTAGTAGGCATTTAGATACCATTACAATGATTCCTTGTTGGGAGAGACCTCTCTCTGCTCAAGCAAGGGCACAAGACCCTTTTGCAGCCCAAAGGGTGGTGATGGCTGTGGCAAGGAGCAGAGTCACTGCACAGAGCTGCTGTCCTGGCTCTCTCTCCAGCACATGGGATACAGAAGCCCTGATCCCTCTGCAAGGCCAACAGCTCGCCTGGCAGTTGCAGGACTTGTGTTTCGTGGGAATTTAAGGCAAATGTATGCCTTCAGCCTTTAATAAATGACTGCGTGGCCTCAAGTAATGATGGATAAAAGAAAGGGAAAAAGCAAAAGCTCTCCCTGGCTAAGTCCTGAGACTTAGCCATCCTAGAAGTGAATCACCGTGACTGAAGTTTTATACCCACACTTCAAATATACAAATCAAACAAGCCAACATTTCTTCGTATTTTGCTTTCTCCATCCCTTCTCATCCCAACTGCAGCCTGGATGGTTCAGGCGTAGGTGGGTGGGCAGCATGGTGAGTGGCAGTGGCTCAACAAATCCTGGCACTTTGGTATTCACTTTGGAGACTGTATTTCTTTGGAAACCTTGATCATGCCCAAAACAAATAAGCTTTTGGTTACACAGAAAGTTTGTAACTTTTTTTTTTTTGTTAATACTCCATATGTTCTTTTTGCCTCTTTTCACAACAGTGAAACCATTGTTACAACAGATGTAACTTTTAAATCAAAATGCTTTCCTTCCTCTCATAGTACAGTAATGAACCGTGTGCACAGTAAGGCATGAAGGAAGTGAACAGTTCATTGGAGTTAAAGGCATGCAGGAACATTGATGAAGAAACTTCACCAAGTCCATGCCAGGGATCACGTTACCCAAACAAAAATCTTCGGCATATTTATGCTGTATTTTACCACCTCCAACTGTGTAACAGACAAAAGGCCAGGAAGAGATAAAGGAAAACAGCTGGGGTGGAATAAAAAGCAAGAGTGTTCCATTGCACATGGTGATCATCAGCTGCTTCATAATAAACCATCATTCCAGAGGATGTGTTTACAAAATTGCTTTCTGCCTGCTTCATCTTCTACCATATCTTCCTGCAGCTACAGTTAAAAATGCAGGTGGTATATGGAAGAAAATTCTTACAATGTTGTTTTATCAAAACTCAGAATAAGGCCACTGAGTGTCATCAGTAAATGACCTACTCCATGACTTTTTAAAATTAAACCTATCAGTTTTACTTTGTTTTTATTCATTATTTTTCTAAAAGGCAATTAAGATGAGGAAGGTAACCAAAGCCTCCCAACTATACCCAAAAATACAGTAGGGAAGTTTTGCAAAACGGAGCAATAAATAGGCAGGCCATAATTCTGGTAGTTTTGAGATAACGATGGCTTTTGAAATCTCTGTTGTGAAGACCAAAAGAGACACATGCACGGATGCCCTGGCCACAATTAAATAATTAAACAGTATTCACACAGAGAGAAGAAGGTGGGGGAAGGAAGGGTCTGAACCCACCAGTGATCATCAATGCTATACCATTGCAATCTGAAACCATCTTACATTCCCAAATGGGTCACATCACTGTTAAAAAGAATGCTCAGGCTTCTTTTAGAATGCAACAGCTTTAGTGAAATATGTTTTCACCATATGTTTTAATTAAAAATGCAGGCGTTTCATCCAAATAGGTTTTGAGGACTGTTATGTGGGTCAATTTATTAAATCAAAAGCAGCAGAAACAATAAATGCAATGTCCATGAGAAGAGAAATTACTTTTATCCAGCATGGTTGAAATTCCCTCAGCTTTTTAATATTTTTTTGGCTGAAATGTTTGCAAGAAACAAAAAAGGTCACATTAGGCATTCAACGCCATCTGAAATGTGGACTGAGAGTGTAGTCAAGATTAAAAAACGCAGCATAACAATAAAACTACTCAAGAGTTGAAGAAAATGCCTTATGGAAAGGGAACATAAAGAGGTCAGCCATTCTCCTTTGCTTGTCTATCGGAAGACTGGGAGGTGATTTGAGTATTGTGAGTGCCTTCCTGGGGAGAAAATAGTGGTTTTTAAAGAGTTCCTTATTTGAGCAGAGAAAGGCATAACAGGGAACATGGGCCAGATATAATCAAGCTTAAAGTAAGGGATGTTTTTAGCAGAGATGCAATTAATTCTGAAACTAACAGAGAAAAACAGTGGATTTCCTATCACCTGACTTACTATCAACTGATGTTTTCTTACCAAGGTGGATTATTGGCAGAAATTATCAGATATTTTAGGGCTGGTTATAAACAGAAATGCAGAATGAGAAAGCACTCAATGATTTAACAATTTCTTAGGAAAGCTGGTGTTGTGGCTCAGTGAATACAGGTTTACATCCAAAGCATTTGAGCAAAAAGGCAAGGTACAACAGAAACATCTGCATGTGCAGGCATATACATAAACATAAAAAAAAGTTCAGGCCTTCCTTCTGCATTATAAAGAAGCAAGTAACATCACAAACCTATATTTCTTTTTCATTTCCGCTTGGGGAGTAACTCAGCTGTAGAATTTCAGGCCCTAAGTAATCTATAGCCCACGACTCCACCTCATATAGAAGGACTTTGCTGTTTGAAGTCTTCCTGGTGCTGCCTGGACCTCAGAGTCCCTGTCCCTGTGCCATGACCCAGTTCCAGACTGGTTCCCACTGAACAGATACCCAGGCTCTGCGTCAGGGTCTCTTCTGCAAGGATGTGTCAGAGCCAGCATTACCCCAGCCCTTCACGTTTATCTGGCCCAACCTTTAATCAATGGAAGGCACCGAGCCTGATAAGCAAGCCTGGTTTTAAAAGGTTCAGTGGGGCTGTTTCACAGAAGACAATGTACTTGCAGGCAGTGACACTAATGGAGGGATTCTTTGAATTTTAAGTTTTGCCTCTGAACCATTTCTTTTCTGAACAATTGATCCTGTGTCCCACATTTGGGTCTTTGGAGGATGAGAGGTATAAGCTCCATTTAACACAATCAGTAGCAATATTCCCCAACACCACGGAAGCACTATTGTATTTTGGACCATTATGGGGAGACACAATTGTCAAAATCTAGGCTTTGCTGCCTGTGATAGGGACTCCCTCAGCTGGAGGAAGGCAAATTACTTTCATGTGAGCAGGAAGAGAACAAAAGGAGGAATCACTCTTTGAAACATTCAACAGCCGATTCTTTACAGCCAGATGGAAAGGCTCTGAAAAATATCCCCTCCATTCGTTATTGGCGGTCTCAAAGGATGAGGTTTCACTTGAATGGAAAAATTATTAATTTTCATAGCATATACATTCCAGTAACAAATGAGTAACTTGCCAAGAAAGGAATGTGGTATTCTACCTGAGTTGAGGCAATGTTTGTTCCATCGGTGACCTCCACAGTCATATTATACATTGACCTCTGCTCTGCATCCAGGGGCTTTGCAACGACAATAGTGCCCGCTCCCTTGTCCGCGTCGAAAGAACTATCATAATTCCCTCCTAATTGTTGCACAAAAACACAATCAAATTAGCCATCTCTGGAGAACTTCCACTGCAGATATTCCTAAAAGGGGGCATATCTGTTTCGTGCTGTTCAGTATAACGGCCTGCCTAACGGCCTGCCTTAGCATACACAGTACGTCTAGTGATACTTCTTTGTTCATACCTCATTTATATTTCAAAGCACAGTTTGTATATTGAAAAGCAGATATCATTAAAATGCATTGCCAAAAAGAAAGAATAAAAATCTAGCAGTACATTTAAGTAAAACATAGCTGAATCTATAAAAAGAATCAAATGGCTATAAGCCCCTAAGATGTGTGCCCTTGTAGTTTGAATAATGAACAAGAATAATTATCTTTTTGTATAAAAGTCATTTCAAGAAGGTTTTATTCTGCAAATTTTATTTTCAGGAAATTCTCACTGATGCTTCTGGGTGCAAATACCATCATCTGAGTTTTTAAAAATTACAGTTATAACCAATTTTAAAAATGCAAATAGAGATTTGTTATGTTAATACCAAGGACAATGATAATTACTGGCAGCAAAGGTCAAATCCTGATAGTCTTTTACGAATTATTCAAATAGATCTGACAGGATACACATGCTAAATTCTCTTCAATAAAAAAAACCCTCACAAAGCACTGTTCTAATATTAACATCCCCTTTTCCTGTCACACACTGAAAGATGCAGCATTGGGAAAACCCTGCTGAGTATTGAGTGAAAGAAAGAAAAGAAAAAGAAAAAAAATCTATCAAAAAGTAAAAGAAGGCTATAAATAATATAATCTCAAGTATAATTTGAGATTGAAGGGTTACAAGATCTGTCAGCCACAGCTATAGTTTATAAACTTGAACCACTCATTATTTTCAAAAGCAAAGCACACACTCCCTGATGATAAGCTGTTTTCTTACTCACTCATCTATAAAGTGTAATTTAGTATTAGTTAAGTCTGAAATTTTTGGAGGCTAGGGACAGGGAGAGGTGGGACACAACACCGCTGACAAACAAACTCTTAAGGTATATTCATCACACAGCAACTCAATGCCACTAGCTACATTCTCTGACAACCCAGTTCTACAGAGAGGAAAAGCCCTTCAAACCCCACTGGTTATGAGACTTGTGTAACAGCTGCTCAAACCTCTTGCTATGAGGTCCACAGGTAGAAAAACATCCATCCCATTGACTTAGCTCTGGTACGATGTATATAAAGAGAGATAGATGTGAATGGCTGGTAGTGTCACAAATTGGGTCTTGAAATTTTAGGGCTGGGGACTGAATAGAGAAGAGGAGAGTCTTCCGTGCTCTCTCATCTGCATGGTTTGCTGACCAGGAACTGGCATTATTCTCAGAAGCAGTCGTGCATTTAGTGAGAGAGGAAGGTTTTGGCATTTGAAAAAGTTCAAGATTAGGGGGAATCACAGCAAAATCACAGCCCCTGAATTCCTTAATGCGATGGAACCCTCACTTCTACCTCTTGCACAGGCTATTGCAAAGAAAGGGTAAGCTGGAGGAAGCACTGCTCTGTCCATTTTTGCCTTGAAAGACATTCAGGGATGAGTAGATGAAAATGGGATGAAGAATAAGAATGCAGTTGACTGCTGCAGAGGAAAGGCAGAACTGGTGAACTTCTGCCCACTGAAGTGATCCAAATCCAGTAATTTCAGATATGCCATCAGACTTCCACAAGTTGAATAGACGTATGTACATATATAGAGGTCTAAGCCTAATAGATGAAGTCGTGGTTTTCCAGGAAAGCACTGCCACTGGATCTGTTGTCATTTATGGTGGATAGAAACATTGCTTATTCCTTACCCTCATTCTGCAAGCTGTCCTTAATATTTAAGCAATAGCAAGGTATTTGAACATTGATTATATCTTCAATGCTCTTTTTTTTTTTTTAAAGTTAGTATGGAAGAAAAATGAATGTTTCAAATTGAATTACTTGAGAAAAATTGCACCATGAAAACCTCCTTTGAAGAAAAGAACTTGAGATTCATGCAAGGAAATTTCAGCTGAAATGAAACTAGCCTTGGGACAGTAGGCACTTTACAAAGAGAATGTTTCATACTGATAACCATGAAAACAAAGTGAAAGTCTATACTTTGAGATACTTAATAACCATCTTAATGAGCAATCAAAAATGATATGCTATCAACTGGCACACACTTCCAAAAAAACCTGCCTTTAAAACTTCCAAGAAGTAACATAGAAGGATTAGCAATAAATGTTTTGAATGACCTTCTGCTGGCTCAGAGAACCACATAGTCTATTGCAAACCTGCTGGTTTTCAGGGCACCACATAGTCTGTTGCAAATAGACTGACTTCTTCAAGCCATTTCCATTAAGCGAAGTATATACTCTTCCCCTAAAATAAGAACTGAATCCATCATGTGAATTTTTACACATTATTCACATCTTCCAAGTTGGTCTAGTGACAAACAAATTAATCTTGGTTGCCAGCTACCACAGCCTTCACCTGTAAGTAACCAGGCAATGCAGTTCCTCTTACATTGAATTATTTTCTATTAAACAAGGCAGAAATTGCATCAAACACTGAGGCAGAGATGGATCAGAGAACAGTCTGCTGTGAGATTTGTGATTATAAACTATTTTGGAGGGAAACCCTGAATTATTCATTATTCAGTCTTCTACATTTTAACGGACAGAAGAAGAACTATGCAGATGGATGAACTTCTGGGAATACTGCCTGAGATACTGGATCCTGCCTCTCATCTGCAGTACTAGAGGCAGTCTGCAAATGGTTCGTGCTGCTCCTCGGCCTCCGTATACACTCAAAACAGGTCCTTGTATGATAAATGCTTCTGAAGCTGCACTAAACACTGAAGAATCAATGAATTACATATAAATGCTATAAAAGTTAAACATTAAGAGTCTTACAGATGTGTTAAATCTATGCAAGGCCTACTATGAAGCACCCAGAGAAGCATCCACCACAATCATCTTTGAAAGATGGGCGCTGGAGTTGCACAAAAAGAGAGGTATCATTCTTGTGTAAAAACAAACAGGAATCTTTTCATTACTCTTGCAGCTAGGAACTCCACATGAAACCACTTCCCTCTGAAGGTGCCCCTGTAGAGGTTGGAGGGCTGAGGCACTAGGAGGTAACAGCTGAGAAGGTGTTGGCTACTGGAGGCTGTTTTTGAAAGCCTGATGCTGTGTCTGTACCAACCCTTTTGAAGTGAGCTTGTCTGCAGTGCTGTAAGATCCCACAGAGTCAGTTTTAACAATTTCACTATTGTCCATTTAACAGTTTCTTTGATCACGATCTTCAGCTAAGGATGATGACATTTTGTTCAGCTGCTCAGTTTTATTAATGTGAATTTTCATTACTTAT
This sequence comes from Ifrita kowaldi, assembly GCA_013398055.1. Classification (NCBI taxonomy): domain Eukaryota; kingdom Metazoa; phylum Chordata; class Aves; order Passeriformes; family Cinclosomatidae; genus Ifrita; species Ifrita kowaldi. The sequence goes on along the minus strand of VZRS01002789.1, from coordinate 1,185,343 downwards.
TCCACTTTCCAGCATTTGGCACATGCTTTCCTTTTCATTGTCTACTAAACCCTGCTTTCAGATACAAGATATGTAGAAGCTGTCTTTGCTAATGTGCTTGCAATTGCATTAGGAAAGAAATATTCCAAATGAAGATAATACATTGTGAGTTCCTCAGGCACTTTGGGAAAACCAGTGACAAAGAAAGCAAGATGATTGAACTGACAATTTGGCTAGACAGGTTGTCCTGAGAAAGCATTTTAATACTGAATAACCCCAGAGAGATGTGGATTAGCTGTTGTCTACGGTATCATTTCAGCTAAAATGTAAAGCTGATAACGTCTTCAATACAGATGAAAGACTTCCCTTAAAATAATCTGATTAGACTGAAGCACTCTGAGTAGGATTTCATGAAAAGTCCACATCTACTTTAAATGCCATCTTTGGATGAGAAGACTTATCAGGTTGGAATGATAAAAACTCATCCAGAAAGTACTTTTTCTCTCTAATTTGTTGTTAAGATTCCCAAAGTCACCTAGCAAAGATACTTACGTCTACACTTCGGACACCTGAAGTTAAGTGAGATGATTTCCACCTTTACTTTCTTGAGGTTGATCTTAATGCTTTTGCATAAGCCCTGGAAGCATTAAATTTTTAGAACTAGTAATTTTTTATGTCATCTGAAAGCGTGTTATCGTTTACACAGGATTTTTCAATTCCAGCTGTTATCAGGATAGCTGTAGAAACAGCCCCTGTTACAAAAGATCTTATTAGCTGGCCCTCACTCCAACTTTCTAGAACAGCCCTGATTCTCAGTTTAATAGATGGCATAGTACAGTTAAGGAGGAGATCTCAGGAAATTGAACTGAGACACACCTGATCCAAAAGACACTAAGTTGTTGTTCTTGGTATAGAGTTGGTTACGTTTTCTGGCTGAATCCGGAGTGTTACCTTCGTTCTCAGCTTATTTCTTGGCTTCATAGTCACTATGAACCATTTTTCTTCTGACAAAAGTCCTGTATGCTTTGGAAATAATTAATTTTCCTTCTTATAAAAAAGATACCTAAAAAACCCCAAACCACTGAACCTTGTGAGGCTAACAAGAGAGGTGCAATTGACAGGCCAAGGAAAACTTGAACTAATAAAAAGGATTTCTGGGGGTCAGCTGAAGAATTTGCCTAAGGCAAGACACAATCCAGATCTTACATTCTCACAGGATGTGGGCTCTGCATCTGTGTCTCCTTCTAATTTCAGTGTTGGGGTTTTTAATTTTCAAGCATGTTCTTCTTATATTGCATTTTGCTGTGAGCATTTAATTTTTTTGGTAGAGCTTTTCCTAGATGTGGTTCCTTTTTGATAAGATGCTGAGCCTGCCAGTGTTCCTATCAGTTGCTGATACACAGTTTAAGATGGGATCATGCTGCTGGGAAAAAGCATTTTCTCCTCTGAGAAGAAAACATATCAGCAAATCTGGAGGATTTGTAGACAAATGAGTCCCATATGAAGACCTTTTCCCACATTTTCCAGTGGGATGATCAAAAAGGCTGGGATTGAATACCATCTCAGAAATATCTGATGAGTGCAGAGAACCAGACCTGCTCAGTCTTAGACGCAAAGATGGATCACACAATTCTGGAGGACACATCCCCAGTTCAAACACTGCTAAAACCTGGCAGGAGCCTTCCTTCACTGGTAGATAGCAAACAGCACACAGTGTTCCACGCTCAAACTTAACAGAGCCAGCATCCATGGAGATCCTCACACAAAGTCTCATTTGTCCATGCCATAATGGACAAATGGAGGAAAGAAAAACAGGAGATTATCTGAGTTAGAGAACAGTCCTTTAAACCACATTTTCTCAGTGCAGAGAAGATTCTTACTTGCCTTGTCCCAAAGAAAGCTGACAGCAGTGAACAGTGATGATAAATTGGGCCAATTGCTACAATTCTCACATTGCTCAGAGAAGAGAATCAGAGCAAAGCGCAGGAAACTAATTCATCCTGAAACCCAAAGGTGAGGCTAAAGTACCTCTAGGATTTTCAGAAAAAAGAAGCAAAGCCAAAATTTTCATTCCTTTTGTTCTCAAAGAAGATTAAATAAACTTAATGACTGTCTCGAGAAACAAAAATTCAACCACAGATTTTGTTAATAATAATAAATATTAGTAAAATAACATGCAAATATGTATTCTTTTATGTACTATATCATACTAAGAAGAAAGTAATGCAGACTCTGAATTTTAGATAAAACTACTGTAAAGACAGTCAAAGCCTTGAGTTTGCTGCTAAGAAGCTGAAAGCAAGGGCATAAAAAGCAAAAAAGAAATCAGGAAGGTATTTTAGATAGTTCTCAGAGAAGATTAGGGAGCTACATGTTTTTGACATCAATGAAAACTTGCAGCACTATGAATTAAATGTGCAATTAAATAAAATTGATAGATACTAAAAATATTGCCATTTAAGCGCTCTTGGTAAAAACTTCTGATGTGCTTTCAAAGCTTGGCTGCTCTCATAAAGGCACAGGCTGGGGGAGGAAGGAAAGATAGAGGGAGGACTGTTTGGAGAACCAGAGAGATGTTGTGCAACATGCTACTTAAGCAGAAACTAGCACCATGCAGCTTAGCTCCAGTGTTAAAGTAGACATCCCACCATTCCCACCAGTTACAAAGGAAAAAAACAAAAAGGGCTCAATTTACCTGGTACAAATAAAGGTCTCTGACTAGTCTTGGAGTTCCCATTGAAAATTAGTTTCTCATTAATGACTGAATAAATTTAATACCACTGATAGAACTTATGTGTTTCACATTGTGGGATCTGCATGAATTGAGAATGGCATTGAATGCAGTCTGAACACAGAAACCAGGTATGACATCTCAACTATTGCCAATTAAAGAAACAAACAATCATCCAAGTATCCTGTTCCTCTCTAGTCCGTCAACGGAAGATGACCTTCCTGCCTGTGAAGCATCTTCCTCTCTTGGAGATGATTAACTCAAGAACTTAAACAGCTACCTAAAATATGTATAATTTAGGTGCAAAGTTAGACAGACAGAATACTTTACAGCCAAACTTCATCTGCTTTCCCTCTCTTTTTTTTTGAGCTGGGAGAAAGTGCATGTTATGCATTGAAAAAGAGATCCTCTGGAATTCCAGTGCCCATTTAGTTTGAAAAGGTCATAAAGATAAAGGTCAAGCTGCAAACTCTATATTAAACCATGCCTCTACATAAGCCTTCAGGGGTTTTGTTGACATTACTGTGAACTATGCACAGAGGTACAGAATCACAAAATACCAGATGGAGCAGGATCAGGTCTGGCTTTACAACAGCACAGAAACCATCTCTTGCATCAGCAGTCCCATACAGCTTTCTCTATATGACAATTAACTTCTACAAATACCCCCTGCGTCTTTCATTGGGCTTTTCTACACCAGACCTCAATGTTGATCATATTGAGGAACAATGAGAAAAAGTGGGGTTTGACACTGTCTAAAGGCAGCAACAGTGATCTAAATACACAGTGTTCTGTCTGTAAAGCTCTCTCAGGATGGGTTTTGTCTTTGCTCCTTGCATGCCAAGTGTCTGGAAGAACAGGCTCTTCTGCATTCCCAGGATTGCCAGCTATTTCTGTTGCAGAAATGGGTGCTGTTGGGAGTGCTATTATTTGCAACAGCAGCAATATTTAATGAAAACATTCATATGGTAACAGCACCGAACTGGACGGTCAGGGTCACTGATTTCTCATTAAATCTAGGAAAGCTCTGTCTCAGAGACCCTCTGCAGTGATGCAGCATCTTGCACCTTCAGAAGCTACAGCCTAGAGGGAAACCATTAGAATTGTTTAAATAGGGAAAATCTTCTAAACCATTTGAACTAGTTTAGGTATAAAGGTCACATTAAATGACAAAGGCTAAAATTTCCTAATGTTCTCCCTATCATCTCTGTCTGGTGGGCAAAAATCAAATATCATTACAAGGTGTTGCTTGATTGAAAGTGACTCTAATAATGAAAAAGAACGTAGCAGAAGAGCAGGGGCTTCTCTGAGGGCAGAATTTTAATGACAGTTGGTCAAGTTGCCATGGAAAGGACCAAAAGAAGTCCAGCAAAAGGTTCAAACAGGAAAAAGCCTGTCAATAACATCAAAAAAGATGGATTTGTCCCAGGAGGAAAGGGTCAGTGAGAACGGGAACGAAAATGTAAACATTAGCTAATAAATTGCATGTAGCACACCGAAGCAACTGAGGAAATGGCAGGAAAACGGTAGGAAACATATGCTGTCCTCCCCCAGGGACTAGCAGGAACCCCAGTATGTGATAGTAGCTTTGGGTTTAATTTTAATATGATTGGCACATCAGAAACCGTGCCACAAATTCAAAGACGAAATGTTGCTGCTTCTGTCTTTCATCTGCACAAACTGGCAAAAAAAGGTGGATGAAAACAACTCTGACAGATCCTTTCTCCTGTGGTCCCCATCCTTCCTGTTGGCTAAACCCATTTGCAAATAACTATGCTGAAATGAGAGCCAGGCTCAATCCCTGTAAATAAAGACTGCTGATGCACACTTTCTGCTAAGTCCATGGCAAAGGCTTTTTGTTTCTCTAATCTTTCATATAGCATTTGCTTTAGAACCCTTCATTTAAAAAACTCCGCTTTGTGCAGATGCACTGTTTTACATCCAAAGGTATGCAAACATTATGTACAAGCATCTGCAAATACTAAGAAGCACAATAATTTTACAGGGGGAATTCTCACTTTTGAGATTTAAATGAGTTATTTTAAATGACATTAACTGAATCAGCAGCAGAAGTGGGAAAGAAATGCTTAGGAACATTGACTCCCATTTCTCTACTGCAATCAAGCAAGACCCTTTGCTCCCTGTTGTTTTGGCAGCTAAAGGCATTTCCCTGTGATTTTTAGACTTCTACAGCTTCTCCTCCTTTTTACTAAGGATACTTCTCCCTCCCTATTTTTATAAGAAATTTTATGTAAGGCATTTTTGTGGTTGAAATCTCACATCAAAACACATTTCTCTGTTTCAGCTTGCATTCAAGACAAACTCTTGGTGGCTCCATTTGTAACCCATATGTTGAGGCATCCCATTCTGTTTCACAGTTAAATGGATGGCACTGGACTGTGAAGAGTTTGAATTAATTATTTGTGATAAACTGTGGAAAATCCGTGAATAAAATGATAATAATTGGACACAAATACGGTAAAAGCTGTCATAGAAAGAAATGCAGCACATCCATGTGTCGCATCGCATCCTGTCACAGGCACTTATGAAAGATGTAATATAAATTGTCTCAAAAAACTTGCAAAAATAAAAGGCAGCCTGGATAGTTGTATTTTAGCAAATGTGTTTGCACTAAGGGTACCTTCTGTTGAACAGTTCTGCCCACAAGCTGTCTGTAGAATATAGAACATCTCTCGAGCATGCTTGCCACCTTGAAGCAGGGCAGTCGGAAGCAGAAAAAAAAGAACAGAATGCAGAAAAAAAGGTGAAGAAAGAGAGAAATGAGGGACAGCAAGTCTAAGTACCATAAATACATTTAGAAATGAGATTAGCAAAGTATGACAATAGAATTTAAATGACAGACAACATTAAGATTGCAGTAAATAACATAGTATGAAAAAAAAACAATTCAGCCATACAGCGCTCTTTTTTAAGCTTAGCTAAGGAGTCATAACAAAAGCAGGAATATTATTACTATTATTATTGTTATCACAATATTAAAATAGCACTGTAATCTCATAATTAGAAAAGTGGATTTAATTGCGGGGGGGGGAGGTGGGGAGACAGTTCATGGTTAGTTTTCTTGCTGTCAAAACCACACGTCCATATGCTTTGCTTCGGAAGCATCCTCCTCGCACCACTGGCTCCCAACTTACCCACAATATCAAACCAGAGGGGGATGTTCGAGGGCTGCACAGAGACCACCCCGACCATCTCGGTCACTTTGTCGCTCTCCATGATGGTGAAGTTGTAAAAGGGTTCATCGAACGTCAGGGGCACGGGTGAGGGCGCAGGCTTTTTTATCCACTCAATGTGGAGACGTGCAGTCGAAGATTTTTGGGGCCGGCCATTGTCCACTGCTTTTATCTGGCAGGCACAAAGGAAAGAGGTCTCAGGCTGAGCATCCCAGCTCGGTAGTTCAGACCTAATTCTATCGCAGTGTGATGACTGCTTGGAAAATGGCCTTTGTAATCCCATATGTAAAATCCCATGAAAAAAGAGGAAGATAAGCACTTATTTCTCAGTTCTCACTTTTTTTTTTTTTTTTCCGCATAATGCTTTGACTTTTCACTGAAAAAGCTGATTTTAAACTGAAATGTTTTGTTTAAGAAATGCTGCTGTGAGGCCTCCTGCAGACGCAATTCAAACACTCCCCACCCAGATCCTCTTCTTCAGAACCAGCTTCCTTCTCTGATTTCATCTTGCACCCAGGTCTCTCTTGCAGCAAAGCTGGAAGCTTTGTAAGGGCGCTGTGTGAGACCATGTATTTGCAAAACATGCTCACTCAGGGCATGCTTGACTGCTTTCAGGTGGCATGTGTGTTGCAGATAAGTATTCCTTGTATTGCCTTCCTCAGGATCTTTAACTGAATTAAATAAGTTTCAGGTCATTTCCCTCATTCTCCATAATACATCAAATTTAAAATTTTGTCAAATTTTCTTTTCTTTCTCCTCTCTGTCATGTTCATTAAGAGCTGCTTTGCTTGGTGCTAATTTTTTTTATTATAAAGTCCTCCAGAAAGATGGAGAGACTTGATATTTGTGTGGCAAGCTTTATAGATTTAGCACAGCGAACACAGGATGAGCAGCAACAAACAGTGGGCTTAAGAAAAGGCTGAATGCAGGTTACAAAATGGGTGCTTTGGCGGGTAACATCAACGTTAACCAAAGGGCTTTTTTTAAAAAAAAAAAGGTAATGTTTCTGGCTAGATAGGACAACTGGTGTAAATATGCTGCTATATTACCTTTTAAAAATGGGAAATAACTTTTTTCTGAAATATCATGCCCTATTTCTTCCTCTGGAAATGCGTTAAGTGGGTTTGATGCTAACACTTGTCACCCTGCTCCATTCCAGGCAGGCAGGCCCTTTGTTAAAAGATGCTGAGGGTGTGATGAGCAGTTTCTAGGTAGAAAACCTTCAGTTGGTGCATTATAAGAAGGCTCAGATCTCAGACATGACTTTGAGGTCTCTGGAGGGAAAAGTACTCACTCACTCAAAGGCTGCTCTACTCTGAATCCTAGGTATTTCTCAACAATTTCTTCTTTATTCATTTTCCAACATTATGAAGGTAACCCACTTCTGTAAGAGACATCACTTCCAGATGTCAGACCATGGATCTCTGATATTTTTATTTCAACTCCTGAACTACAACTCGTTGGCTTATTTCTGTAGATGAAGAGCACACATTCCAGTCTTATATGGCTTTATATCAACCTAACCATATTTTATTCTCCCTTTCTTTGACTTTCACTCTATGGTTAGAATTCTGAAAAAAGAGTTTGACTGAGATTTCTTTTAACTGAAATTGCTCCCACAACTCAGAGTACACAATACTCCTCCTCTGGTAGGTGCAGCCACCTAACTGGGACAGTTGGTGCCCTCTGTAAGGGCAAAAAATTGTGTCCACACAAAAAGTAAGTACCCATTTGTAGCTGTATCTGCCCATGCCATCCAGATACAGCTCTGGGAGCATACAAGTGCTTGGTTTTCATTTCTGCATATTCAAGGGAACGGCTTATGCTAACAATTTGCAGGTTGACTTAACACTCAGAGAATACTTTATGACCTGCAAAAGCACGAATGATCTCTCAGACTCAATTTGTTGGCAGTAGTTGTATATGAATACTAGATCTTAATTTAGGTCATACATATAGGGCATACAGTAAACACCGTCATACATCCCTCTTTATACAGGAGGACCTGTTTCTTAAAAAAAAAAAAAAAAGTCAGTTAAATCATGGGTTTGTATGTCAGTGAAAGAGTGCTTACTGTTAAGATGTCATAACTTCCTGCTGTGAACTGCTTTCTGGAAGAAACCATCCCTGTTTTGGGATCAATGAAAAACTTTCCATCATCATTCCCATCCACAATGCTGTAGGAGATTTCTGCATTAGGGCCTTCGTCTTTGTCAAAAGCAAAAGCTCTGTAGATTGGCTCCCCTCTTTTCTTACGGTCCCTCTCTGGCAGCTTGATCTGATAGACTTTCTCTGGAAACTGTGGTTTGTTATCATTCTCATCCAGAACCTGGACCACCACCCAAACGGAGGATTGCTTGGGAGATGCGCCCCCATCTGAGACGGTCACCTGAAAAACAGCAGGACAAGTTACTGTCAACAGCTACAGTGGGACTTCATGAATTGCAGAAACACATAAAACATAAGCAAACACCTTGCCCTCCCCAAAGCTAACCTGCAGTTTACAAAATCTTGTATGTATGCAACACATGATCACTATAAACATGTTTAGTGCTTAAATCAATTTGTCCACAATGGCAAATCCAGGAATCCAGAAGATTTTTTACTTCTGAGATGAACGTGGAATAAGGAACCTGCAGGCTAGGAGGCCATTTCTCAAAACATAAAATCCTTTAATCTCAGATTCTGCAAGTTTATCTCAGATGAGAGAACTGGAATTAACCCATTAATCAGGATCCCTGCATTTTTTGCATACATATTTTAAAGTTTCTTCTGTCGTGGAAAGAATTTGAAAGATGCATTTCTTTTTAAACCCTAAAAGAACCTCTGTCATTTTTTTCCCATTAATTATTTGGAATTTCTTAAACAACAAAAGGATTTCTGTCAGTTCTTTTCATTCATTGCCCAAGATGTGACAGCTCATTAATTCCAAACCTGCTTTATAAGATTGTAAGGAGCACAGAGAGGCAGGTAACAAAAAAATTCTGCTGCATTGTGTAGAGAGTGCACTGCGCTGCCAGAAACATGTAAGAAATAAAATCTTTGAGATGAAAGTTAATTAGTAATTTAGCTGCAACTTAAACAGAATTACTAATAATTTTCAATCTGAAACACTATGAAAATGAAATGATTCAAGACCAACAAGCCCTCAAGAGATTTAATAATATGCTTTCAAAATGAAATCAATATGTTTCAAACTTCTCCCTCAATATTTCGACCACATTTTTAATGAGAAAGAAATAAGGCAGAAAGTTATTTCTGTTTGCATGAAAGAAGTTCAAATTTCATTTTCAGCTACATATGGTAACATGCCAAATCCCACAGTAGCAATTTCTGATGATAGTGAGCCAAGATATTACATACCCTTCCCTGCTCATACTGATCACTGCACATCGATTGGTTTGCTGGTAACTTCTTGGTGTTTTATTTTTCCTTAAAAGTTTCTGTACTCCTTTGCAAATCCTACAGTCCTGAAGTCCAATCCTTAGGCAAAGCAAAATTTTCTGGGAACAACACCCCTTGGCACTGTCCCACCCTTGTGTAAAGAAGTCTAAACTTAGGGTAACCCCAGTTTAACACTGGGATCAGCAGAAAAAACATATTTTCTATGAGAAAGGTAAAAGACATTATCCCTTTCCTGTATTTAACAATATGTTCAAAAACTGATGCAGTGGAAGGAAGCAGACTGACAGCCCCAGGGACTGAAACAGCTCATTTACAGAAAAGTGAGTGGTATGGCAACATATAGGGGCAATGTAAATTCCCTAGAACAGCCCAGAACCCATTTGCAGAGCAGAGCCTGCCCTCCCAACAACACGTACCAGTCTCAGGCCTCTTTCTCCCAAGACTGGAGTAGAGTCTCCTAAGTGCTGAGTAGCTTTGGCAATCAGCAGTTGTTGGGACCACCTCTCCCGTGATGGGCACAACTGTTTGCAGAGTGCTGGATGGGGATCAGACCCACCCTGCAAAGCCACCAACGTGACATCTGGCAGTCACAAGCACAGGGGTGTGGGAAGAGCACCCACATCATTACCAGTGTGCTCAGCCATCCAGTTTGCACTACCAACACTTTCCAAAACACCATTTTTAATGCTGCAAGGCTATACACACATCTCTGAATCTGCCTTTCCACTTGGTGAGAGCCACACCACCAGGGACCTCAGCCTCTCCACTTCACTTATGTTCCCCTCTATTTCTGTTCTACTCCATTGCAACTGGCCAAGAACTTGGCCAGACCACAGGTTAACAAAGCAAAACCTTTTTTGGATTTCTCCAGAGATAAAATAATCAATGATGACAAGCAGTACGGGCTGTATTGCATAGACACTATCAGAGACACACTAATCCAAACTCAAAAAATATCAACAAAATGCTTTCTTAGGGGGTAATGTTCTTGCATTAAAAAATATTAGTGAGATTCTGGAAACTCTTGCTCTCTGAACAAATACGAATTGTGGGGTTTTTTTTTTAAGACATTTTCTTCAACGTGCTAGCAGCAATCTACAAAAAACGTGTGTGTGTGTGTGAGAAAAAGAGTTTACAACCAACAACAGTAAAATCTATGAAAACCACAGAAGTATAAACAGTCAAGCAACTATGATGAAAAACCCTACTAAGTCAAAGAACTGCTCAAGAAGTGAAGCATTCTCCTGTCTTACCAGTACAGTCTCACAGTTTGTTAGGTTACTGCTGAAATCCTGACTAACACAGAGTTGTGGTAGTAAATACTGGAATCCATTTGTTTGTTTTTGTAAGCCCAGACTTGGGAGAAATCTATTCAATAACAGAAAAGTTGCACTGAAAATATCTGCTGCCAGCTAACAGAAAAGAGTAACAGCTATAACACAAAATGACAGCTAATTAATAAAAATTAACAAAGAATGCCAGAAGCTAGTCAATTCTGCTTGGGCTAAAACTTTACATCCCCAGAGAGGAAAATGTCAGGTACCAGCTAAGCCTTTTTCTCTGGGTGACACTCAGAACTTTGCAAAACCACAGGATGCAGCTCCACTCAAAAGGCACTGAGTGCCAGACACGGGAGCTGAAGTTCTCTCTTCGCAGGCATGCAAATTAATTAAGCTGCCCTCACACCAGTGATGTAATTATTTCCCTAACTGTAAATCTGCACCCTGGCTGACCTCTCTGCTGTGCTCCATCATCCTGACCCCAGCCTGGCTATTCAGGTTCCAGCCATAAACAAGGTAAAAGAGCTGCAAAAATTTCCTCTACCCCTACAGAAAAAAACCCCACCATGACAACACATTAAAACAAACCAACAAATTGCTGCTAGTACAGAATTGTTCCCAGACAAAAACAGAGAGAACTGGAGAGGTCATTCAGCACATTGCGCTGCAAATACCATTTCCATCAGGACACAGTATCACACCAGCACTTAGAGGCCCCTCTAACCAAGGCAATTTCAATTCAAACATTACCACGGTTCTTAGCAAAATCCTTGAACAGCTGGAAATTACAGTAAAAAGTAACCCAGGGAGTGGAGGGAGGTTAGGATGTTCATAGGACAAAGTTGATTTACAGCTGGTATCTCTGGAAATGCAAAAGGCAGATGTGCAAGGCACAGGAGAGCTTGCAGGAGAGAAGCTGTAATTTAGGACCAGTGAGGTTCTTTTGCTTAGAAACCTGCAGATAGCACGGTAGGTGAAAGGAAACAGAGAAGAAAGGTAATCCAGATGAATGACATCTGTCATTCATCTGTGAGTCCGAGACAGACTGTCTCAATACATGCTTGTCAAGATGTGCCATCAAAACCCCAACAAGAGGTGACTCTCACAGTAATCAATATGGGAAAAGGGTAAGGACAAAATCACGGCTTTCCCAGCAGAGATGAGGAACGGCTGCTTGGCCAGCATGTGCTTTCCTAAATGGTGAACACCTTCTCCTGTCCGTGTGATGAGTCTGGTGTCCGGATCCAACTGCTGCAGACAAGCTGCTGCTTGACCATGTGCAGCTGAGGTGGACCAGGTCAGCTACTGTCCCCTCCACTCCTCCGGTTAGATATTGCTGCTCATGCTGTGTCAGGACTGCCTAAACAGAGGATACAATCTCCCAAAGCTGGGATACAGCCATGAAAGCAGCTGAATTTGGACTCTCTGGCTAGTCAGACAAAGGGCTGGTCTATTCAGCAAGGGTGGAATGTCTTAAAAGGGATGTGATTGCATATTTAATAGGGCCTGAATGCAGCAGACACCAAAAATAATATGAACCATTATGTATTTTCACGGTGAAATCCTAAGCATTGCCGCTGTTTTCCCACAACCCACAGACAGTTCCACTACAATTTTCTCCATAAAATGAACATTTTCTGACAGGAATCTGTATTTACCCAGTGGCTTTAATGCTTATGACTTTACCCAAATATATCTGTCAATACACATATAGGTATTGGTTACCTGGGAATTTCTTTGCTGAAATAACAACAGTCACACTTCCCTTACAATATTTCCTTCAGCTGGATGGACTAGGATAAAGCCTCCTCAAATTCCCTCTACTTCTATCAGTTATGTATTTTCTGAGAGAAATGCACTAAAATATCTCCTTCTGCAGAGTAGGACAAATTCAGTGTAATAACAGAACTTCCTCTTCAAGTGAAATAGTTTTCACTTCTTCTGCAGGATCTGCTTCAGTAGGTTTGGTCTATAGACATTAACACTCCCTTTCCTACAGGACTGAGAGATATTCATTTTTATGTTCACATCCACGGAACAACTACAAAAAGATTTCCATAGCAGTGGACCTTCTCAGTGAAAATGAAGATTGACACTGACTGTTAATGCTGAACAGCTAGAATGTTATTTGTGAGAATTTCTTCTTTTTGTGACCATGGAGAAGGCATGGAGGAGACATCTACTGTGAAAGTATTGTCTGAAACACAGCATCCAGCCTAGCAGACCTCAGAGATGGTGACAAATGGAATTTTGCCGCGAGACAGTCACTTCTCCTGAGTCGGACTGTGACACTCAATTGCAGAAGGTGTAGTTCTTGAATCTTTCTGAATACAAATACAACTGTGAGGATCACCCTCCTGAATTAAGAGTACTATATTGAGTCTCATTAACAAAAGCTCATGACTTCCAAGATAATTATTAACTCAGCTGGAGGGAGCAGCTAGCAGGGATGTTACTTCAACAAGCACAAGACAATTAGCAGGTGTTTAATGTGAATCATCAAGCCTTGAGAAGAACAAGTATCTTCTTCCATATCGTTCTTTGGCAGGAGGAAGTACTCAGCCTACTCAATTTTTAAGTTATGAGAAGCTGCCACATTACTGTCATTAGCATTGCAAAAAGCTGAAGATGTCGTATTTGCTTATTTTTTTTAGTGTGATAACTCCTTAATGCAAAAAAAAGTGAGCTGAGATGCTTGTGCCTCATCAAAGGAGTGTGCATAACGAAGTTTTCAGGTAAAAGTCTCTCCCTTCCCCCAACAAGAAATGCTAATTTTGCTTCAGAAAACCTTAAAAAAGAGAATCTGGTTGAGTTACTGAAGACAGAAAAATGATCAAAGGGAGCAGGAGAGCTGAGGCATACCCCTGCTGTTAGTGACTAATGGGTTTGTTTCTTCTGCCAACGTGTAAACGAGCTGCAATACCTATTGTAAGTCTCTGGAATTCAGCCCAAGTAGGAGAAGTTAAAGATTATAAAGGAGAGCTCATCGAGGGATGAATAGAACTTTAAAATCAAATGCAGTGAATTACTATCTCTGCCTGCTTCAGAGAGAGACTAAATTCGTGGCTAAATTCTTACAAGGAAATATTTTTCTGAAACGCATGCTGTTACTGAACTATGTGTCAGATTATTGCTACAAAGTGAAGGCAGTGTAGCTCAAAGATATACAGAATACAAGAGAAAAATATACGTACATTGGGGTTTTTCTTTAGTTCAAAACAAATACTGAGTTAGCTGTAGCAAACTAGGTACCTTCTCTTTCTAATCCTTTATCTAGCAACTGTGGGAAAGAAATCAGTAGTGTTTATTTCACTTATTCTAATAGGATGTGGTGCTGTCCCAAAAGACAAATTACACTTCTTGTCCAAAAGAGTTCCAATCATATCAATACGATCCAGCTTTCCTTATTTCCTTTACAATGTGCTAATCTGAGAAATCTTGTTTCCAAATGTAAAAGAATTTAATACCTTCACTCCAGCCAGGTATGAGAAATAAATAGTTTAGAGTACATTTTAAATAGAGATTATTACTGACATAAACACTCATGGTGTTTGATTAGGAATGTCAATGGCTTCCAGCCACACTCAAGCTAGAAAACGATGCGTAATGGTCTGTTGAACCTTTTGAGAATTAACGATGACATCAGGTAATTTCAGCGCTGTATTGCCAAAAGACAGGAAGAAAGGAAGGAAGGAAGGAAGGCTTTTTCATTTGGAGTTAAATGCTCCCTGTAGTATTTGCAAACTTAAATATTAGAAGAGTGTACTGAAGAAAGCCTTAGAGGCTTCAAATCTTAACTTCTGTCAGACTCCGAGTGCTGAGACCAGTAGATGGTAATCAAAGGACCTGGCAGAATGAAATATCAGAATGGGTGACTTAAAAGTCCAAAAATGCTACCACTACTTCTACTACATTTATCCTGTGTCACACTTTATTCTACAAGCTTTTTGAAAACAGAAACTGTAAACAAGTCTCTGAAAAGAAACGAAAGACTTGTATTTCAGCTTTAGTAGCAATAAAAGGAAGAATCTGCATAGTTCTTGACAGTGACCCTCTAAAAGAAAAACAGCAATTTTCCACAGGCATTGCTTTTAAAGTTCATTACAGTTTGGAGATCCTGGCGACCCTTGTGCATCAGGCTTTATTTATAGTGTTCTTCAATCAATACATTCTAAGTGCGGAACCGACCATTTACTCCATCCGATTCCCAGGACAATAGAGCAGCCTGTCATGTGTTAAAGGAAACTCCTTCAGGCAATCTCAGAAAGCACCTTCCCCTTCCTTTGCCTGAGTAAAAAGAAAACTATAATCCTCAGGAATGTCAAGCTCACATAATTTGCTTTTGATGCAGTGTAGATTAAACTTGGTCCAGAAGTGACTCCAAGCCAGTCACTTTCCAAAAGTCCAGAAGCGCCTCCTACTTCCACTGGTGGAGTTAAATACAGAAAAGCTTTACCTTTACTGCTTAACTGTAGTATACAGTCACATAAGATCCAGCATAAATCCTCTGGTAAGGAAAAACATTGCTCAGCTAGGACTTTTTCAGACCTTCTAGGTGATAACAGCAGCTTGAAACTGCAACTATCACATCCCATGTTGGGAAGTTAGCAAAGTTTGCAAAGCTTGCAACAAGAAGATTAGAAAATCTGAGATGATCACAGTAAGAACATCAACCTCAGTCTCCAAACAACTGTAAAGGTCTTCTGAGTACATTATGAGCTTCCTCTCTTTGCTCATGAGGCTACAGTAATGAGTCTTGCTAAATACATAATGAAGAAAAAACTGGAAAGCAGAAGGATACACTCCAAACTGTCTCCTGATAATATCTGTCCAAGGACATTGACCCACCTTCAGACTGACACCTTCCAAACAAGATAAAGTATGATATGCAATTGCTTAAAAATATTTTTTTTAGGCGTATGAAACCTCTTGAGGAACAACCTATCACTAATCAGGAGTATAACTACCATCATAGCCCCTAAACGAGAAAGAAGATAAAAGTTGCTTATTGATCTTCACAGTAAACTTTGAAGAAGGTGTTTAGCTCCTGCTGACGGTGAAGATTACAATCTGGAAGTTTTGTGAACAGAAAATGAATAGTCAAATGTGAGAATATTTCACTTCAAGCAGATTTAAATAACATAAAGCTTGCAAATCAAGATATGCATGCAGTTTAATGTTAGTAGTACTCTTTACGTCAATTTTAATCTGATTCATACCTGAATATCTACTTCAGCCGTTTGTGGAGTTTGCTTTTCTTGTGATAAGAAACACCAGTGATTAAATATTGATAAGTCCCCCTCTATCAGATCTACCTCTACAGATAATGCCCTTCTCCAAAAATCTTATCTTAGCACTCAGGAAATACAGTAGCTCTTAGTTTTTGTGCTTCAAAAGAGGTGTGCATCAACTTCTAAGCTCACCACACAGCTGTTTTCTCAAAGATTCAATTACTCTTCATTTTCTATCCACAAAAGTCACTTGATTCTCATCTTCACTATAAGCAGAAACCAAACACCTTCTTCAGTTTCCCCAAAATGATGAAGATTGTTATACATCTCCAAACTTTCACTTTTTCATACTAGACCAGTCAATATGTGTAATCACGCGAGAAAAACACTCTGGCTGTCAATAAAGACACAATAAGTTATCCATGCTTCCAAGGTATTTTCCTAGTATTAATAATTCATGTTATGTTTTAACCATCAACAGACATGCCCTACTCAAAAAACATGTGCTGATTTATTGCCAGAATTTAATCAAGCTATATTACTAGTCACCATGGAGTTAACTAATCAGCAGTATTTACTTTACATCCTTGTGTGGGTGTGCAGCCGTGTCAGTTTGCAGCACAGGTCCCCAGATATGAAAACTGACATGGAATTACCTCCCAACTCTTTTAGCAGAAACTCTCAAATTCGGAGCAGGTGTGTGGCAATAGCCCTCCATCTATCTGGCAGTAAGTCAGCAGCACTGCCTCATGCTAACGCGGCACAAGCTGCTGGAAGTCCTCTAAGAAAAGGTATAGTGTAAAAGGGCTTGCTCTGCACACCCTTAAAAATACAGTGGCAGCAGCTTCTCTTATAACAAAGCATTAACTTCAACTAAAACTTTCAGTCTTCAAAGGAAATAATCATCTTGTGTCCTAAACTATAATATAAAAACCTACTTCTAAACAATTTTTGTCATGCTGACAGCCACTTCCTTCTGATGTTGGATGAAACATCCTCAGGTGAGACTCTGTGATGGTCAATCTTAAAACAATATTGCTGTTACTGAGGAGGTAAAATGTTTATTTGGCCAGCAATGAGATGAAAGATACACACTGTAGTTCCTTAGATTTGTTTATAGGTACACTGCATCCAAATTCTATGCTGCTATATAAAGCAGAACCAAGGATTTTCACAAGAAAGATAACACTTTCTTTTTTTTTTTCCCCCAAGCACCACTTGGTTGTGCCAACAGGGGATGACACCACCTTGTCTCTGACAGAAAGGCAGATTAAGATGCATCCAGCCCCGTCTCCAGCCCCTCCTCCAGCCATTTGTTCTTCCCCTGCTGCCCGTTTGCAGCCACCTCCACCCGCCAATAAACTGTTTGTGCATCTGTGCTATGAACAGGGCTACTGAAACAATCAGGGTTTAAAATGAACCGCCGAAAGAAAACAAGACCCCCCAAAAGGCAGATGGCCAGTGAGTGATGGCAATGACAGAGCAAAAGGAGGAGAGGCATGCCAGCTCCCCATGTCAGGCTGGGGGAATTTTACTAAGATGTTTGGCCATTGAAGGAACGTGCATTGTGCAACTACAATTTTGGTGATCAATTCTGCAATTTCACTACAGATAGAAACTTAGTCTCCACTCCCACGCTGCCCCTCATTCCCCCCCAAAATTATCTTTGAACTCATCACTTACCAACAAGCCTTTGATCAATACCAAAGCAGGCAAAGCCAGAAGTACTAATATTGACGTAAAAGACTTTGTGTCCCATCAGTAATGCTGAAAATATCCAAGTTTCATCTTACACTGTTTTTCTACAATACGCAAGAAATGAGTGCTCTCCATCCACACACAGAGGTAAAATGTTTCAAAGACAGTTTTACAGCTGATAGGCTGACGAGTAGCCTCTGATATTTAAATGCAATTTAGCTTTTTCGCAGTAAAAAATGAACCTTCCACAGTTTTATGTTCAAAATAAAGCTTACTGGTTAGAAAACTGATGAATAAAAAATTGATCTTGTAGATGGATAGAAAGCATATAAATCAGACTTTTAAGCGATACAGGCTGTTCCCAGTTTTTGAATATCCTGTAGAGATATCCTGAATTTACAAAGAGCAAAAATGTTTAGGCTTCAGAAATTTATCTGACTTTACTGAAGAGTTACTCAGGAAGATTGCAGTGACTGTTTTCATTAATCAAAAAGGAAAAAAAAAATGAAGATACGATTTTTTTTCTGTGATATTCAACTTATTTGATAGTCATTTCTTTGGTTATCAATGAGGTGCAAAGTAAAATTTTAATCAACTTAGAGGACAATATCATAGCAATTATTCATGCATATTTGAATAAAGTAATTTTTGGAGTCAGATGAGGATTCCACCCTAAAATATCTTACAAAATAGTATAAAAATTCTCAGAAAATCAGTATGAAAAGTAATTAAAATAAGGTGAAGGAGATAAGCATGAATAAGGAGGCTGGTTGTTGGGGTTCTTCCCAAGGCAGATTTTTTAATGACAATATCATCCTTTTTTTTGTTAGACCAGGTTAAAGTAAATCACATCAATAACTGCTTTGATTTTAGTAATAAAAAGTTCTATTTGACTTTTTGATGCCTACTTCACCACTTTCTGTTACAAATCAATTTTGGACAGATAACAGGCATTAATTGGGCCATATTTAATCACACTTTCATCTAATAGGCAACACAGACAAGCCTTATTATCTCAATCTCCACTTGTCTTTGATTTTTCATGTCCTGTAAATATCTACTACCCAATTTATATTGACATGGGGTCAATTTTACAAGCTGGTTGAGAATCAATCAGCATGGGAAAAAAGAGAAGATTCCAATTTTGAAGTAAAACTCATATTCTTGGACCGATCACCGTTTTCACTTTTTCCACAATGATTTCCAGCTTGGAAAACTCAACCTGGAAAAATGGGCTCAGGTGTTGTGTCCAGTACAAAAGACGTGAAGCTGAAGTTCAGGTAAGTGTTCTGGTGATGAAGGATGAGAGCCATCATCCCCTTCCCTGATGGGTGCAGTAAGACTCTGTGTTCACCAGACACAGGACAAACCTTGCTCTTTCTCACTGGACAGGAGTGACACAAGCTAAGTGTACCTTTAGGGACGGGTTCACTGTAACCCTCTTCTTCACGTACTTGGTTCAGTTTTCTTCTCAGCTCGGCTGAATCTCTAAAAACCTCCACAAACACCTGAGAATAGTCTCAGCCTCCCCAGCCATGCCGTGGACTGCAGGGTACACAGATACTGCACAACTGGAGACACACAGGGCAAGTCTAAAGACAAGTATTACCCTGCTGAACTGAGCTCATGTTGTCTGAGCAGCCAAATAATTACAGACACCTTCTTGGCAGAGAAGTACTGGCTCAGCAGTCCCTCAGACTTGGAAATCAATGGGAATTTTCCCATTGACTTTGGTGAGAACAGGGTGGCAATCCAGGGCTCAACAACCTAATTACAGGAGTTTTAATTCTCATTAAGCTTTTTCCCAGCCCTGGGCTTCAGTTGCACGAGTATCCAGAAGCTGTGAGCCTTCAGGTAAAGGGTAGGGAAGGTGTGCACCACTGTATGCCTGATAACTGACTGGGAATAATCTTATTTAGTACCCAGACAACTGTTGGATTTTCTGTTTGCTTTAAAGAAACAGCAATTTCACATGCAATTATTTTCTTTAGCATGACTTTTTTTTTTCCTATTGGTTCAATCTGTTACACACATAGCCAGTGATCCTGTGAACAGCGATGTATACGAATCATTTTCAGAATGTGTCAAGACCAGACTGCCAACACAAATAAGTACGTGTGTGTATGGGAACAAAGTCATTTTGGGGTAACGATACAACAGGAAAAGCCATCCCCAAGTTTTAATATCCCAAATGTGTTTTAATATCCCAAAAAAACCCATCCTGTCCCAAAACCTTAATTTCCCAGAGTAACGCTTGGAACGCATTAAAATGTTCAGGTTATTAATATTAATTAATCAATTAATACTATTATAATTAATTAATTGCATAGTGCCTGGAGTCCTGGAAAGGGATCTTTATGTGTTGGAATAATAATAAGATGGTATTCTACTCCTGCAGTGCTAAAAGATCACAACTTTTAAAATATTCTTAGCACTTTGATTCTTCTGCAGATTTAGTCTTTAACATGCATTTGGGTTTTGTAGCCACAGGATGGCATTCACTGCTGTGCAAAGGGTAAATAAAATGTAAAATATGAGTAGAGCTTAGGAAGCATACTTTTTATCTGTGGAAATATTTAATGAAAAATGATTAATATAAATTTACTGCTTTCTACTGATGACAGCCATTGATTCAAGAATGTAATATAGCAATCTTAATATGCATAGCCCTTAAGGTTCATGTTTTTACTGCATGGGCACCACAGCCCTCAATGTATAGATATCTTGCCTAACTCCAGTAAGCTGGGACACTCTAAAAATACAGAGCAGCAATTCCAGCCTGGGATACCAGCAACTGCATAAAGTGCTTCAGTTTCACTTCCATGGTTTACAGAGTCAAAGTCACTCTTTATTGGATTTATACAGGCTCATAATTTACTGTTTATTTTCCCATTAGGGCAGTGTATGGGGTAGGTGTTGACACATAGCATACCAATGGGAGGACAGTTGGACAGAACGAATGGCCAAGGTGACCGATAATTGGACTGCAAATGTCAAAGAGTGGGGTTGAAAAGACAGGTATATCAACCCACACATACTTTTCCCAGTTGTGAAATGAAAGTTAAGAGCAGAGGCAATCAGCTACAAGTAGTTAGAATTTAAAGAATTGGGTCTGAAGTCAGTGGCAAGCAGCACCCAATTAACGGCAGTAGAGACGTCTAAAGCGACTGGTGAAACGACTGGATTTAGAGTGATGAGCAGGAATGTTAGATGGAGAGAAAACCAAGTAATGCTATTAACCTTTGTGAGATTGCCTCGCCAGTAATGTGGTCTGGGGGACAATAAAACACTGCATGAGACAATATGCCCAATTTGGTAGTTGCAGGACTGATATATGGGAGAAGGTGGCGAATTTCCCTGGATTCATTTTATGGGCCTCCAATTAGCCCTCACTAGGTGAAGGGAGCGAAAGGAGGAAGCAGAAAGGGTCCCTCTAATGAGTTGCTTTGTTGGTTTGTAGCAGAGAAGAATGAAAAAGTAAAGTTTTAGGAGCTGTTTTGCTTTTGAGATTGTCTCAGGAGGTCCTAAAGGGGCAGGGTACTTTGTTGGAAATAGCCATGAGAAAGATCCTGATTTATGGGAGGTCTTGAACAGCACAAGTACATCCTGTCAGGAGCAGTGCAGGAGGCGTGATCCCTTGGCACAGGCAAATTGGATATGCCAGCCCCATGCACTAACCCCCATGGTTAGATGCTGGGTCACTACTGAGGATGTTCACTCACAATGTGGAGCCCTGTCTGACACTACCTAGAGATGCTGCCACTGCTCCCTTTGAGAAATTCCACACTAAATATAAACAAGCTTGTTCTCCAAAAGTGCATCCAGTTCTAGAAATAGAGTATTAGGAGCAGATCTAATTCACAGATTACTAATATGACAAAACATCTAAAACTGATTTACAGGCTTAGTGAGGCAAAGGCAGTTTGTCAGTCAAGTGAAGTTCAAGATGCAATTCCGGTTTTGCTTTGTAAGTGTGGTGAATGGGTGCTGAATAACCTCTAAAAAACAGAGCACGAATGTATAATTTATTCAGCTACTGGTTTTTAGGCATTCAAGATCTAGTGGAGTGTATTGCACTCCAGAGAAAGCAGGGGTGTGTCTCAAGTTAGGAAGTCATGAGGTACCTCTCAGCTACAACTTGGAGGAGAGGGAAGGGACACCAAATTAGCTCTGCAAGAACTGAACGAGGTACTGAAAACACAGCCCACAGCTCTGAGTTGGGTAATTTGCTTTGTCAGGAAGCAGGATAAATGACTGCCTCATGCTGAGCACTGTGCTGCAACAGCAAGGATTTCTTTTGGGACCTGAGCAGCTTGCTGGAAGTTGGGCATCCCATCACCACTGTGATCCATCATCAGGCACCCTCCCAGGGCTGCAGAAATAACACATCTTCTGTACACTTCAGACTTCTTTTTATTAAAAAAGCCACAGCTTTCAATTGATACTTTCACACTGAGAGTCGGATATTATGAGGATTGAATGCCTGAATAGAAGGCATTCAAAGAAAGTATTATTTTACTTTTTAAATGTCATTCCCCGGCTGAGGTGCTGCAGTGAAGACTGCACTCAGGCAGTACTTAGTGGATTGCAACAAAAATAGTGAAGGATCCTTAACTGTACATATACTTGGTAAATGCCCAGTGAAAAAGACAGAACAGGCTTTAGTATTCAATTCAATCCCACAAACATATGTCCAAAGCTACACAGACAGAGTTTGTGCAGGTCCATTTGAACAACAGGGTTTTGGTGAGGAGGATAAGGAGTAAATGCAAATTAACCTCACATGTCAGCTAATATTTTGATTCCTTCTGCTACAAATTATGGTCTATTGAGACCAAGCTAACACACATCTCTCACTGCCTTCTGTCCCTCTCAGTCAACAGAAATCATTCCATTTTGGCATACTTTGATGTATCAAATAATAAAGCATTATCTCTGCTTAGCTAAAATGTGTGGTCTAAAATTAATGATTTTGCAGAAATTTTCTAAGTGTTTTTTAAACCGTGGTCAAATGTTGGGGTTTTAAAAAAGTGTGGCAATGTAAAACCACGCGTTTATATTCCCCCTGCGTTTTTTTTTTTTTTTTTTCAAGAAAGTCTTTAAAATAACTGTCTGAGGCTTAAGAACACTTGTTTTAGTTCATACAACACCTTAAAAATTCTCTGGATGGATAGTGGAAGGAAACAAGATTCAAAGAGAAAACCAGATGTATTTGAGGCTCTGGAAGAAAACATTAAGTTATTTACCGGTATCTGGATTAAAGAGAACATGCTGGGCTCAGAAAAGTTGAAGCCATAAACTGACAGACTGCTATTAGCAATATTTGTATTTTTTACTTTCCCAGGGAATGTGAGAAAAAATAACTCATTATTTTGATTCTGACATTTTTGCACTCAAGTGCTCATGTTAATCCTTGATTTTGAATATTTAGAATATTCCTTGCCAAAGAAAGTATTATTTTTTGCCAAACCATAAAATGTACTCTAGGACTGCTATGATAATATTTTCAATGTCTCTGTATCATGAGAGATTAGCAAACAGCAATATTACATTTGAGAATGATGAGATTAATCTGTTTCTTGACAACAGAAATTTGTTAGGCTGTGAAAAGAGAATTACTGGTTTTGAGGGCAGATTTCTTTGCACTTGATGCTTCAGGGCCTTTGTACTTTTCTGTTTAAATCATATCTTCATAAAAAGAAAAATAACTATTTGGTCTCTGATTATTATCAAGTTGAAGTCAGATAAGAAAAACATTAGGATTCTTATGTTCTGTGATAATATATTTAGAGAGAAAAAAAGTGTCAATTATGCTTAGTAAACTGATTCTCAACCCGATTAGAGGTTTTCTTATCTCTAGGTATCTAGTAAATACCTTAATTTGTGTCATGGTACAAATTATGCTGAGAACTCCAATCTTATTTCAGCACATTTCACACAATGATGCACATTTGCTGTAACAAATTATTTTGAAAATGAAAAATTAAAAAACCCAAACCAAACAATTTTTTCAAAGTACCATGATTTTGCCTGACATTTTTCAATCCTGTCCAGTTGCTCAACATGAATGTTTAAGGATTATACAGTGGAGGGACAGTGTGGTGATGTGGGAAAGATCTGTAAGATCAGAAAAAGAGGGAAAATACAGTATATTGGAGGACATTACAGGCTGCAGTGAGAAGACTGTGAGATGCGATGAGGCTCAAAGAAAATGTTGTATATTCACTGTATATTGGGAAAAGGTTCTCACCAAGTGCACGGACTGGTGGGGGCAGTTTTGTGGAATGCTGAGTTTTATAATGTATCACAGCACTGGAAATTATAAACCCCTGAATAATAAAAGCACTAAGAAGGGAAAGACAAAAAAAAAAAAAAAAAGCACTGACAAAACCCAGATGATGTTACTCTAGATTACAGTTTGACTCAATGGACTGGACCTCAAGAATAAAGATTATCTTCACTGTCACGGTGAAAAGGCAGCTGTAGGGAAAGCAGTAAAATCTAAAAGAACTTGCAAAAGGAAAAGAGCTGTTCCAGTTATTCCCTTGTGGAGAGGCTGCCTGTAAGCCAAAGAGCTCACAAGTGAAGATGATATGAGGAAGGGACAGCTTAAGCAGTGGATGTCCTGGGAACCATCTCCAGTCAGACTCCATGGTCACTGCAACAGCCTGTGATCAAAGAGCACGTGGCAAACCAACCCAAAGGCCACTCAGGACAAAGGAACTGGAGATTTAGTGCTGGGATCCCTACACGATGTATTGCCGGGTGGTTGGATTTGGTGCCTGTAAATGATGTGGGGAAGTGAAGTTGCTGGCAAAAAAATCCCAGAATCAACTTTTTTTAGCAATAACAAGCCTGAATTTGGAACAGCTGAGTATAGATCACCCTGGGAGAAAGAACAAATGGATGCAAATCTTGTTTAAGGGCATTTTTCTAAATGATGGATTAATTAAAAGGCATACTAGGATTTCCTATGCCCAGAAAGGATTTTAGTACAGATGCAGTGCATTCCGAACCGGGAAAGAAGATGCTCCCCTGCCTTAAATACAACTCTCAGCTTCGTCTTAGCTTTGAAGGCAGAAAAATGAGACCTCTGGAAAATGTGTGTGTGTGTGCATGCATGTTTGTGTGCTCAAACATTGTAGACATAATTTAACAGTCTGGCAGCTGATGGGTATTACACATGCTACAAAAACCATGATATAGCACCAAAGCAGACATGCTTCACGTAACACAAAGGCTCTGTATATCTGAAATAGATTCAAATCATGTGAAAGATTTCCTGTGGCTTCTGCAGAAGATTAAAACATTGGTACATTCATAAAAAAATGCGAAGATTTAGCAAAGCAGTGCACCCTGCACAATGACTCTTTGTTTCACCAAGCACAGAGCCTGGCAAAAGAGACACCCTGAAAGAGTATATCCGACCAATTTGGGCTTGGTAGGTGGGCTTCAGCCCATAAAAAAGGGAGCTACAGATCTTAAGAAACATACAATGAAGAAAAAAACCTGTTAGCCCTGAGCTAATCTATGAGCTAATCCCTCAGTGAGAAAGCAACATTAGACCAAACTTCTAAATCCTGACTGAAAAGAAAAGCTTGATATAGATTAACCACAGAACCTGCCTGCACAAGCTTAGCATGAGGAATGATTTATAAAACAAGAAGGAAGACCATCCCTCTCTGTTTCAACAGCATTTAACACACGGCTGCAGACAAAATTTTCAAAGCATCCAATAATACTTGATGTTTTAATAATACTTTTCAACCCATTTGCATTGATCAAATGCTCTGCCATCTCATAGTTCTGCAAACAGAAGAGAGAGGTGTATTTTGAGCATATTTTAACTTGCTTTTCTCTCATGTATTCACTCACCCATTTCCAACACACCTGGGGAAATGCAGCCATGGGCACCACCGCTGAATTCTTTTATCCTTGGATTATTAGGGACAAATTTAGGAAAATCATTGCTACTGAAGCCAGACTAAGCACACCACTAAGGACAAGCAAAGGAATTGAGCTAGCCCCCAGCATAATACTTTCCCCTCTCCACAAAGACATCACGGATGTCTTAATATAACGTTAGTTAATCATAACTTTCTTGCACTACTCCACGATGCTGAGTCCAGTGAGATTTTAATTAGGGCCAGAGGGTCAAGGAAGTGCTGATACACCTCTAGGCTCCCAGTAGATACTCAGAACCTTGCAGGGTGGCTGACTGCAGGCTGGATTTCCTTCCTGGCACAATTGCATCTTGCCTGTTATGCCTTTAAAAGATTTGGAAAACGCCTGATAAGACAACACACAAAATCTATATGCTGAATATTTCCTTCCATGCTTCCATGCTATGAGATGCTTAGAGCCAAGACCTGCTGCTAGAATGCTGTGGGTCAACAACGAAAATTCTAAAAGAGGCATTTGATGCCCAGCATGAAAAAGCCCACAGAGCTGTGCTTTGCGGATATTGATTCCTTCATTTCATGACCCAACGGTTCAGGTCAGTGATTCACGAAATTTGTAAAACAAGCTCCCTCCCTCCGCAAATGTCAGATATATGCAAATCATGCCTTGACTAAGGCAAAGCTCTAGGCAATCAGAAATGTGATTTTTCTAATAAGACACAACCACCATGGTAGACAGCAGTGTGTGAACCAAAGCCCTAGCCCTGTATGGCTCTGATCTTGCTGTGCTCTTCAAAACATGAACCTGAACAAGCACCTGCAAAATCATCTGTATTTTTATACTGGGACAGGTTTTCGTCTAAATAGGTAATCAGTTTTTTATCCTGCATCATAACACCAATTGTTCCCTGCCCATTTCTAGCAGACTCACTGTCCAGTGAAACATGATTTTGTAAAAAATATATTTGTGGCAGTATTCCACTGTAGATGGTGAATCTCTCATCGTATGTTGGTGAACTGGGAAAATCAAATCTTTTCCATGAGCTGAGGAGGGAATAAATAATATATGAGCTGTGCTTTCTTATTTTAATACCAAATAAATTAACACAAGCTTACATTACATCTATAGAAGGTCTGCAAGCTATCTGGCTCATTCCTATAATCGTCAAGCATTCATAACAAAACCCACAATTTTGCATATGGAGTTATGAAGATTTTTTACTCAAGCAGCTCATTAAAGACAGAAAAGAAGACTGCTTTTCTTCATTACTATTGGTAACCCAAATCAATATAATAGATTAGCCAAACAAGTGTGAGATTTTTAATGCTGGACTGAAATCCTGCCATGTAAGAACTTCCAAACAGTATCAGATTAGCTGGATGGCTTAAATACTCTCCAAGAGAGGCCAGAATCAGATACTATGATATAAATGATGCACTAATTTAACTGTCAGTACTGTATTTGTCCTTGACATCATCCTGTTGTTAGCATGCACAAAACATTTTTAAGAGAATCAGACTAATCTTGAGAAACTGAAAAGAATGAGATTAATACTATCTAAAAAAAAAATAAAGATTGAAATCAGCCATTAGCATAAGCCAAAAAAGTAAACAAACAGCCTCAGGGTTGACTTAAAAGTCTACAAATTTTATGGAAATGTCACAGACATTCTTTGCACATCCAGTCTCTGAAGCCTATTGGTATTTCATTGAATAACTGAAATGAGCTGAGGGTCACTGCTACTATTTGATATACACAGACCCATTCTTGCCCTTCTCCTTTGGTATATTTATTGTGTCATCAGAATTGTGGGCACATTTTCCAATGGCTACCTGAATTTAACATGGAATACTAAGGACTTTAAACACAAAATTCTTTTTTTTTTTTTCAATCCAACCTTAATTTGCCCCATTATTATAAATTTATGAAGAGAGATTATTTTTTCTTATTTAATAAGAAAACAGAATTAAGATTCCACATGCATGAAGAAAAGTGTTATTAAATTCAGTTTTCCCAATGCTTAGGCTCTGTCACTTGTGTTACTTCTCAAGACGTTATCTAAAATAATGGGACATTTGGGAGCTGTTGAAATTTGCAATAAAAGAGAGTAATCTGTAAAAACATGATGCCTTAAATATTCTGCTGTTTAAAATTTCTCTCCCTATCTCTTGCACAGAGACCACTTCCTTTACAATGGAATTAGTAATATTTTCAGTGATGCACTTGCTAATTCTTCATCTTATCAGATCACATAAGTTAGAGACAACAGTCTAGCTGAGGAGACCACTTATCACTGCAGACAGATGAATCCCACCAGGACTTTTCCCATATTTTGCTGGGTAAGGCTTTCTGCCTGAATACACATGAGAAGCAGTGTGCAATGTCATATGTAAATCTGCCTCTGAAAGATAGTTTTAACCTCCAGTCACCTCCTGCCCTTGGAAAGTTGTTGGCTGTTTCTGAAAACCGCAGCTGAAGGACACAGGGTGCAGGATGGAAACCTGCATCATGGGGTGAGTGAGCTCAGTTTGTGCCTCCTAAGCCCAGACCTCATGTCTCCGCTAGATCTGCCACCACACTGGCCAGGTGGATTTCCCCTCTGCTGATAGCCCCAT
This sequence comes from Ifrita kowaldi, assembly GCA_013398055.1. Taxonomy (NCBI): domain Eukaryota; kingdom Metazoa; phylum Chordata; class Aves; order Passeriformes; family Cinclosomatidae; genus Ifrita; species Ifrita kowaldi. The sequence goes on along the minus strand of VZRS01002789.1, from coordinate 1,157,308 downwards.
GGCGAGGTAATATGAGATGAACGTGTTTCTGATTTTCTTTAGAACTGTTTGTTTCCTTCCCTTTCTTTCCTCCCCATCCTCTTTCTCTTCTTTTTCCCTTTCTTTCCTTTTTTTCCTTTTCTTTTTTCACCTTAACTTTGAAGCTGACATTAAAGTTCAGCGTGCCACCATTTGAAGATGACATTGATAGATCTTTCATTGTCTTTTTAGAAAGCTGAGTCCATAAACCAAATGTTCAACTAGAAATACTTTCAAGTGTCTTAGAAATAATTAAAATAGCTCTCTTATTTCCAGCAAGCACAACCAGTCATACTTTTCAAATTCAAAATGGAAAGAAGAGGCTGTTTACCTATTTTTTAAACTTCCCTTGCATTTTCCGATAGGTTTCAGTGTTAAAAAAGGGAAAGGCATGTGCCTTTGGTGCCATTTAAACCTCAGACAAAATGTTCAATCAGACACACTGCCTCATTTTTACACCATCACCAGCATGTCACTGAGAAAAAATGCAGCTTTCTCTGCCAAATGTGGGCAATGCTAAAGAACCATGAAACAAATGCTTACACAGACTTGTAATCCAGGATTTAAGCAATCAATGTGCTGTAGAGCACTATTCAGCTACATAAACCCAATGAACTTCAGCTTTTGTACTTCTCCTGTAAAAATATACATGAGCATATTGCCACACAGCTGCCTATACTCTTCAGAAAATGTTGCAGTTTCTCACAAAGGACCACTGACTTCAGGCATCGCCACTAGCAAAGGCTACAGCCCAACTGAGCAGGCTCAACAGCAAAACAAAGTTAAATTTGTCAAGTTCTGGTGTGGGAGATGCTGGAGGAAAAGAGGAGGATGGTGGAGAACACAGGCTGGTCCAATGCTGAACCACCAGTGTGGTGTTTGTGGGAAGAACTGAGAGGTAGTGCTATTTTTAAATGCCACTTTGCGAGTTCTTAAACTCCTTCTCCCCTGCAAACTGTGCCATAAACTTTCCAGCAGCAACTTCCCCTGTGATATTCTGGACCAAATTCCAAGTGGAATAAAATTATAATCCCTCTATCAACATTCCCCTCACATTTACAACTCCCCATTAAATGAGTGGAAATTTGAATTCTTTTTAGAAGGCTCCAATTACAGCAGATTATCATGTTTCCCTCTAATTACTGCATATAAATACATACCATGTAACACAGTTTATTGTACCCTTAGTGTACTCACAGTAAATAAAAACTAATATGCTTCATTCAGCCCATGTATTTTGACACTCACATCAGATTTAGCAATTTGTCTTCATTACAACCCCTTGCACTGTTACTGCCATCCTTCTCAGTGCTGTGCCTGAGCTGCGCAGCAGGAAGATTGATGAAGCTTGTGTATACTGATTTGTGAAAAAAGCAGGGCACTTGAGAGGCACTGTTACCATTCTGATAGCACTAAGTTGGCTAAAAATTAGCTGCACTAAGCCAATACTCTGCTCCCACTTCTCCTCCTCCTCAATTAGGGTACATGACTTGGACCTGTAAAGGCTAAGGCTGCTGTAACATTATTTTTAAACCTATTGCCTTCAGTTGCTTTGCCACTTCAGAAGAGATTTAAAGTTCTGAGCATGCTTATTAACAGCTACTTTTATTCTTTAGAGACACTTTGAACAGACAAGTTTTTCACCATGACAAATGTTAAAAGATATTTTCTGAATGAATCTACAGTGGTAAATTTAAATAGCTATTTTAGTGTTTTGGAGGAACAGGTACCATGGATACAATTTTCAAAACAGGCTAAATGTCTGAAGAACCCACACCACATGCGCTCATCAGGGAGAGACTAAACAGCCTCAGCACTTTAAAAGCACCAACTTATATTCCATTATCAAGAAGATGGAGAGGCCATCTCTCGCTACAGACAATTCACCCCTTCAATCATGAAGTTTCAAAGACTGTTGCTAGAATTGCACACTGAAGCCTGTAACTCTTCTGGCCCATTCTTCTGCTAAACACAGGTCTTGACACAGCAATTCCCAACAAGCTGAACTGCTCAGTGGTGGGTGCATTTTGCAGAGGCTTTCTGTGCTGGAAGCACAAGTAATGAAGCCTCTGCAACAGAGTGTTTAGAAACTGCTCAGGGTAAGAAAAACGTGCTCAGATCCACTTTCTGGGCTGAATGTGCAAGTCAATGAACTGCAGCCTGGATTCGATAATCCTCCCCCATGATGTTGCACATATACACTGGAAAGCAGACCAGGAACTATTCGTGTTCTGGACATCTCAGAATCAGCTGACACCACACAAGGGTGCAGATCCTGCATGAAATGGTTTAATTTTTATGCTTATTATCGGACCTCCACCACTCCTGCAGCTGTTTGCATAAAATCACACAGAAAAATCACTAGAGTTTGTAAAACTGTCAGCAGCATTAGGAGGCATCTACAAAACTGTGGGCAGAAAAAAACAGCCACTGTTTTTGTGGATTTTTTCCATAGCTCAAACTCCACTAACATTCTCCACTTCTAGCTTCTTCTTTTTAGTAAATTAGCGTAATACAAGAAAAGAGAGTGAAGTTTTTACATAAAAATTATTAGAAGACAACACATATGCAAACGATGAAGGAAGTAAAAGAAGGAAAGAAGAGGATAATGTATTCAATTATTGAAAGAAAAGAAAGCAAAATCACCTGAAACCTGCACCTCACTTGGAAATACATCACTATTCTCGTTCACTTGCAAAGTAAGCAGGTAGCTCTCAGGATTACCTTTCCTCTTTCAGATTTAAATACTTCATCCCAACTACAGAATCTTTGAGAAAGTCTGTGAAATGGAACAAATGCTTTTGTCTTGCTTCATGTGAGAAACTAATGTAATCAAGTGGTCATTTTCCTCCTATTTCAGGCAGATCTATTCCACTAATAAGAATCCACTAAAGCAAGAGACCATCCTGTATAAAATCCAGTGACGTCCAACTTAAACCTTAGCAGCAAAATTCTACCTGATAACAAGCACAGAATACAAGTTGCAGCTTTGCAAGGCATTATAAATGTCTCAGAAAAAAATTAAGCCCTCAACTTGGGAGCTTAAAAAAAAAGCATTGACAATATCACAACCAATTAAAAAACTGGGAGAAGCAATTATTTTTTTCCCCTCCTTCCAAAATGCCAAAACAAACAAACAAAAAACCAACCAAACAAAACCCAAACAATATCACCAAAGCAAAAGAAAATCTCAATGATTATAAAGGGGAGTCAATTTCTGAGTCTTTCATGCATCTTTTGGCTCAGGTTCTAGACATGTTTCTGCACTCCCTTTGGAACACACTCTTTGGTAAGTGGAAGTCCTGTGACAGCAGCCTGAGGTACCATTAAAAAAATCCATGTGGACACAGGTCCATACATCTAAAGGAGAAAGGAAGAAGAAATGCACATCTGACCTGCGGCTCGGTACTTACTTACTTTGCAACAGAATTCTTGTGCAACTTACAAGAAGAGTCACTTAGATTCACTCTTCCTAAGCATGGCAGCCTTAAAAATACACATCCTGTCACGGCTGGTAATTCATGTTTCCTCTGGTGCGGGCAGGGGCAGGCAGCTCGAGAAGAGCAACTCTAAGCCATCACACGTGGCGGTCTGGAGGCGAGCACTGGCACTCCACACAACTACAGCGACTAACCTCTTGCTGTCTTATTTCACTTCATTTTCCCCACAGCTTCAGTGAAAGAGGTGGAAATGCTGCTAACAATGAAATTTGCTAAGTAAATACTGGCAGGTACTTACAGGGTATAGCGTTTCTGTCAAAGTCAGTCTTATAACGAACAATTAAAAAGTTGTATCTAGGAAAGGTCTGTCAGTGCCTCACACACACACTGGGCCAAGAGGGGCAAGGGTTGCTAGGTCAAGTACTAATCAGAGCTTTTCAGAGGGAGTCAAGTTTGCGCTCCTTTACACCAGACAGGCTCCTGGAAGAAGGGTATGAAATGAAGCCGAAAGGGAAACACTGTACTACTGGGAAACCACGGCTGTCTGGGCAATTAAGGCCTCCCCAGGGGGTTAATTACACAGAGACAGACAGGCATTTTAGAAAACGTTTCTCAGTTTGCCACAAGAAAAAGCACAGCTTGACCAGCCCGGCTCTGGAACGCAGCCTGTGCACGGATGTGCAGCAGGAACGCGCCTCCCAGGAGGCAGCAGCGATGGGCAGAGTTTCAGCAGCAGCTCAAAGCGGCAATTTGACCACCACGGCTGTGTCTGCACCAGAGTCCAATTCCCCTTCCCACTCACTGTTCCCAGGTGGGCTTTACAATGTGGTGTTCTCTGCACTTCTACAGGACACCCTGCTTCCGTGTTTCTCTTCTCCGTAGCCTGCCCTCCGCTTTACTCCCCATTCACAAGCCTTCAAGCAGTGTATGACACAAATCTCCCTCTACTGCATCTTCAGCCCTCAAAATCTTGAAGATTGTTATTTTTTCAAGCAAGATGAAATTCAGGGGAAAGAATATATTAACTTGTATTGATGACTACAGCTGAATTCTCTAAGTAATTTTTTTCTCTTTGCTATTAATAGTAGCACTCCCCCATCTGTATGGGAATCCTTTGGAAAATGTGTATTTGGCATGTTTGACTGAGATCTCTGAGGCAAACAGATAAATCACAGAATTACAGAATCACAGAATGGTTGATGTTGGAAGGGACCTGTGGAGCTCATCTAGTCCAACCCCTGCTAAAGCACGTTCATCTACAGCTGGCTGTGCAGGATCACATCCAGGCAGGTTTTGAGTATCTCCAGAGAGAGAGACTCCACAACCTCTCTGTGCAACCTGTTCCAGAGCTCTGTCACCCTCAGATAAAAGAAGTTTTTCTCATATTCAGATGGAACTTCCTGTGTTTCATTTTGTGCTAGCTTGTTGTTCACCAGGATTACCTGGTCCTTCTCTGCAGAGCAAAGGAGACTTAGAGACCTCAAATTCTCATCAATAGACATATTTCAAAATCAATGCCCGTTTCATTACATTTGTGATCTTCACTGACAGTATAAATTGGAAAGCCTGAAGTTATTAGAACACATGATTACTTTACTAACTTTACAACTTAATAAATCCTAAAAAGGGAGAAATCCTTGTATTTCCCTCTATTTATTTATGACATGGAATGTCTAAAAATCTACAGTGAGTAATCAAGAAAAAAAACCCAACCCAAACTTGTACAGTAATAATCAACCTTTCTCTCCTGTGTTCTGCATTAACCAAATAATTTGGGATTTCTAGCTAATAAAAAACCTAATGAATATGCAAATATATATTTTACTACATTTTGCTGTCAGATAGTGATAGCATTAGGAACTATTGTGTCCAGATGTTTTTTAGCTTGTATGGATTTGAAGATAATTTCCTAAAACACATAGTAGGGATGATTGATTATGTGGGACAATATGGTTCTTTTTACTTGTACCCACAGGAATCAAGAGTTCCTTACTCCACAAACAGACAAAAGAACAGTGTCAAGGAACTTTTACCCAAAGGAAAAAAAACCACCACAGCATGGTGTACAGCAATGTTAAAGAAAACACATGTGGCAAAACCAGTAGTTTACAAGTATATCACTCCATATCCAACACATGTGAGCTACTTATAAAGAGAAACATTCATCACAAGGGCCAAGGGAATGGTTTAGATACTCTTTTTTAAAAGGCAATTTTTAACTTGAAAATTGTTGCTAACAGTCCCAATAAGTGAAAGCTAAAAAAAAATCATTGATTGTGATAATGCAGTGAACCTCAAAAGGTCAAAGTTTGCTTTCATCCAAATTACCAGTTTGCACATTAGATGCAAGATGCAAAACTTTAAACCTGTTTAACCTCAGAGACTAAAAATCTTGTCAGGGTTGGGGTCATTCCACCTGTTCTCTAAAAAACATTTCACTCTGGATATTTTAACTTTCTGTCACGAACAAAATTTAAGAACTACAATAAAAGACTTAACTGAAGTAGATTAGAGGTGGAAAACAACTGCTCAATTTTTGTTCAATTTTTTTCCTGCGCTTGTGAATTGCAAAATGTTTTATTTCTTCTGTAAAATCAGGCAATTCCCAGCTTTGTGTGAGACTATTATAAATGAAGAGAAGGGAGAATACCACTCTCCTGGAACAGGAAGAAGTGATTTTAAACTACAAAAATCAGCTAACCTCTTAACATATATTTCCACTTAAACGTACCTCTAAAAAATGTTCTGCTTGCTGTTCCCGATCCAATTTTCTTGATGTTGTGGTAATCAGACCTGTGAAAAAAGGATGATATTTGATTGTGAATACCCATTGAAAAATATGTATCTTTATCAACCTGAATACAAATTAATTTTTAAAACACTCAAAGGGAAAAAATCTACTTGAAGCTATATCAGACACAGATTTCTTGACATCTGTCAAGCATTTCATTTCTCAGTCCAACCATTATCACTTTCTGACCAGCAATAAATCTTTAAAGAAAAATGCTGTGAGAAAAGTAACTGAGTAACAGTTAACTGTGTGTCTACAGTTAACATGCTACATTTATTACAGTGAATGAAAAAAACTCACTGAAGAATCACTATTTGTCTTATGATTAAGAGTTTCAATGAATCATTTGCATTTGACTGAAATTCTTCCATAAAAAACCTCATTAAAGATTTCAGAGTTCTCAAACAATTAATGGGACAGGATGCTGATTACTTCCACACCAAGAATACTTGACAGAGAAGGTTATTTCTGTAATAACTACTTGTATACATAATGATTTCCAAATGTAATCATTCTAATGCATTAAAGGTTTTGTACTACAATTTCATCAATTTGTTCCATGTTCAAATTGAGTCTTTAAAATAAAATACCCTTTTGCATGAGGATGATCAAGAGATCTTTTATTTTAAGCAATGTACTTTCATGAATGATTAAACTCTTGTGAGATTTATACCAAGGAAAGAAAAAGAAACACTTCCAAAGTTCCCTCAAGAAAAATGATGCATATCTTCTAGGAACATAGCTTAGTTTTTTATTTTGTTCTTACTAGAGATTTAAAGGGCAGATTTGGGGTTTCCCTCATACAAAACATTTCTTTGGATAGGAAAATGCATCATGTGCTTGTTTTTTGATAGACCAACTTTTCCTAGAGATGAGGTTGATTTTGGAGACAATGCCCATGGGCCAAGTTGTTCTCAAGAATTTGTCATCTTTAAGATTACCAAGGGAAACAAGAAAATAAATTCTCCCTGGATTAACTATTCTACTTATTGAATAAATCAGACTAGCCAAGCATCTAAACACAAATCCATGATGACCCTGAATTCTTAAAAAAAACCTATCAGCAACACCTTACATCTACGTAAGACTTCTAGTCCCAGGAGGCTTCTACAGCTACAGCTCCTCATATACTATCACCTTCTCCTTGGAGGAATCTCTTTGCCTATTTTGGTGAAAAGGGGAGAAATACTGCTTGAAGTAATGGGATGAAATGAACAAAGGGAAGTGGACTCTCCTTCCAGGATTTCAGACTCATTACAAGATGTATCAGACCACAGAAGTGACACCCAAGGGGAGGTCACAGAAATTAAGAGTGCATCAGTACAATTACATGGAATAACCTAGTTCTGGCAAAAAGCTGAACAAACAAAACTGGTATTGCCTGCATCAAGCAGTTGTAAGTATTCAAAACTGTTTCACCATATGGGAGACATCTATCTACTCACTGCATGAGTTTAAACAGAAATGACAGCACAGATGATAAATTGGTGTCATTCACACAAGAACCTCCCCATGTCTAAAAAGAATGCAAAGATAGAGACAAGAAATTCCTAATTATGAAAGAAGTTCAGCCCCAATAAAATGATAAAGTAAAAATTTCCAATTTGAAATATCCCTATTCATCACATGCATAGTCACTATGGATATTTATCAAGCACAACCTAATCACAGTAAGGAATATGCTAAGTTTTATATAATCTTCCACTTCCTTCATTCCTAATGTGCCATTGTGAACTCTACCTACTATCTTCTTAAACAAGAGATCTCTAGCTGTAAATTATAGAAAGTCTCTGTCCTCATCATCTTCCAGCAGAGAAATTCACATTCCTTTTGAAGACCAAGAGCTAATATTTGAAACTGAGTATAGTGAACTCTTAGAATGAATAGTACTTGTCTTTCGTCAGTAAAACTAAAACTATGACTGCTGCTCCTCCTCACAAAACTACTGTTATCACAAAGGAGGTTTTTTGTTTCACTTTGTTTAATGCAGAGCCTTTCTGACTGCAGTAATTGTCAGAGTGCCTTCAGACCTGAATTTTCTTCTAAAAGAAGTATATGAACACACAGCAAGTCTCTACAACAGAACTGTCTGTATTTTCAATGTAGCAGATCTTAGAAGGTTTATCACTCAGATTCAACAGCCGATCCTAAAGGGCAGGTAGCAGACCATCACCATCAGCTCTGCAGACCTGATTGTGAAGTATGTTGATTGTGAACCACCACAACTGCTTGTTTTTGCTTTAAAGACAGCTCTACATACAATGCCCAATCTGGGCAGTTTCATCAGGCTGTTAAATTAATGTGTAGGAATAACTGTTCCTATGTGTGTGCAGTTATGAGGCCTTTAGTTTCCTCTCCTGCTCTCTGTTCTCATACATTCCTGAAGTTGGGGACAGATCATGCTGTCCAACACTACAGCTCAAAATATGACTACACATAAAAACAGGTCTTAATTACATGGTATTAATATTTATTTAATTATTTTCATGTATTGCCACGGATATGAATCTGGTTCTTTCACGTTACAAAACTGTATTTCAAGAAATTATGAAGAGTAGTCATCAAAACTTAAAAAATAAGTATGACAGTTATGTCTAACACTACCCACAGCTTTACCAGTCCAGTCTCAAAGAAATTAATTTCCTGGGTTTTATGAAAACCCTACTGTGTTTCTCCCTCCTGTATTCACTACTCCATGCCACAGATACATAATAATAGCAATATTTAGCAGGATGTAGAACTTTATTTTGAAGACATTGGGGCAACCGAGAGAAACTTGACTTTTCACAAGAGACCATATCTCAGTTTTAGTTCTTATCTAACTGTATTAAATTGTCATACTCTGCTATGGTGTAAAGGCATTATCTACAGAAAATAACTCACAGAGAAAAATAAACCCAAGGAAATTATGTTAGGCTGCACTCCTGGTTATGATAGAAAGTCACAAGGGGACAATGATAAAAAATGACCCTTCCTTTTTTTCCTATCTTCAGTATGTGCTGTAGGCCTTACAGACACAGCCATATGGACTCTCCAAAGCCAGCTGGGAAACACAGCACACATTTATCAAAAAAAAGTCAAACCCACTAACAAGTTGCAGAAGTTGTTGCGCACCTCTCAAATGGTTTATCTCAAATTTCCAGGGAAACATCATGGTCCTGCTAAGGGCAGGAGATATTTATAACTGTGATCTTTAAGAACATCCACAAAAGTGAAGAGGAATACTGTATTCAATAGAGAAATTATTTACAGTAAAACCATGCAATAACAAACAAGGTTGTATCACGCTGCTCACAGAATTTCATGCTTTGCTTTGACTTTGTGAGTTAAAACATCTCTCTCTTCATCCTGGCACATCTGTTCTTCAGACCATATAAACAAGTTGTTTTGTTAAACTCCAAAAGATTGTTTGACCCAGTATTTCAGCTTGGAGGTAACTTGCTATATAAAACCTTGGAGGTCTTACACGCCTTGCTTTTCTACAATACCGGTCACTTCTGCTGTTGGAGTATTCTTCCCATCTTAACAAATAAACAATTATTGTTCTACTCCTGTTACAGAGTTTGGAAATGCTGGAAGGTGAACAAGCTCACTCTACACAACATGTCCCATAATACTGCAGGACACAGTCACAAGTCCCAGCTGACACTGACATGGCAACATCCCTCAAAACCTCATTATACACTGGATAAGATCACCACTGTCTCCCAAATCATTCCCCTGTAAAAGGAAATTCAGCATGTAGATAGAGAAGAAATGGCAATGTTTTTCATCTCATCACTTTATAATGTGGATGGGACAACCAGAGATGTAGGGTGGGCAACAAGGCAGACCTGCCTTAGTGCTCAGATGCAGCCTTAGTGACACAGAAGAAAGAACAGGACCAACACAAAGAAACCCTGACAATTTAGCCAACACATCAGCCTGTACAATCTTCAGCCAATGCATCACCTTGCAAACAAATCAAAAGTTAAAAGGGCTCAGATGTGTGATCGAGACATTTGAGCAACACTTAGCATTGACGCTTAGGAAAATGCTTTTAGCACATTGAGATGTGCTAAAGAAAGGAAAAGTTCATCAGAAACAAATCAAAACCCACCTGAGTTACTTTGCACTTGCAATTAGTGAAGCCTGCAGTTACTGGAGTGCAAATGAAGAAATGTGACTTAATAGCAAACAGTGATAGGTCTGATGTCATAGGAGTAATGCCAGGCATGTGTGTGGATGAATACATGTGTGTGTCTGGTGGATCACTGAACATGACATAAAATCAGGAATAGTTACAAATTCAACAGTATGAATAATGCTTTATAATTTTTTAATTNATTTTTTTTTTTTTATTTTTTTTTTTTTTTTTTTTTAGAATTTGATGATGATCAAAGTGAAGGATTTAATCCATGCTCTGCCTTCAGATAGATCTCATTTCACACAAGGGCGCTCACTGAAATAAAACCTCTGTGTGCCTGTGTGTGCTGAAGTAGACAGACAGTGCTATACAAATACATATATACTGCACGTACAGTCAAATATTAGACTATGGATATGCATGTGTGTGACATTTTGCATCTACCCCATAAGCTGAATATTAAAAGTTATCCTAAAACGCACATATTTACAGAGGTATATTTAGCTCTAAGGTTTACTGATGTTCATTCTTTCCATATACATGCATTATTTGAAGTGGTTTTGTTGGAAACAAATTAATTCGTTAATTCAAATTTCTTCTCCAGACTTAGCCACAGAAGAAAAATTCATAAAAGGCTGTGAAGTGCAAAGGCTATGGCAGAGGAAATCTTGAAACACGGGAGAGCTTGAACAGTATTGCACAGAGGCAAACATTGCTCTGGGTTTGCTTCTTCTGATGCTTATTCTCTGTGCATCCAGAACAGCCCACGGCTGTAGGTGTGATAGTAACTAAACTGACCCTTGACTTAGAAGAAATTCACATATTTTTCAGTACTATGGCACTTAGGGACCAAAAATTAGGTTGCCACAGGCTATTTTCTGACACAGATTGAATTTCCCTAATATGGCTGTGAAGCCAAGGAGAGTTCAACAGCCTTCTCCTTATGAAATTAAATTATTTTCATTCAACCTGTGGATGGATAACCTTACCTGAGCTGTTTCCTGAAGTACTGCTTAAAAGATAACAGAATCTGGTATGGAGAGACAGCACATTTTACTGCTATCTCTGGAAGTGCTGCAAATTTTACACTATAAAGAATATTTTTTTTTAAAAAATGATATTCTGAAGAACTCCTTTATTGATTTGTCATTCTCAAACTTTGTTTAGGTGAAATATGAAAAAAGTGTAAGACAAGTAACAAGCAGGCTAAAGTAAAAGAAGCCAAATAAATTTCTCTGTTTTAAGCTGAAGGCTGAGTGTCTTCATAAAGATAGGAAGCTGAGAAAGAAAGCAACATCATCCCCTTCCCTGGCAAAAGATTAATAGGATACAATTTACTGCACGTTTTACTGTCCATTATTAATTTTTTTTTCCTGCTCTGAATATCCATAAAAAACATTTATTAAGAAAATACAGCTGGGGGATGGATGGGTTGGAAGTGCAACAAGGGACTTAAGGTTATTATGCAGGGTTTAAACACAACCTCAGAACATACTGCCTGGCTCCAAGTCATAGAAGTACATGCTTTACACCCTTCCCACTTGCAGTGCAGTCAGGATATTTGCCTGGGGCTCCCAGGCAGCACAGGGCCATAGATGTCCCCTGACACACACACAGAGATGCTCTGGATAGATTAGCCGAGGTCTCGTCTGAATGATTTCCAGTCCCTAGGTGATGAGGGAAACTTTCTCCTCATTCAGATATTGAGCCTCATCTTCAAAGAGAACAATTTTGAAATGAAAAGAAGGATAGGAAATTAGACACCTTTCTCCACTGAGTTCTTGCGCCCTGTGAGATGATCTGAGCATCCTGCAGCACTGCTCCTATCCTGTCACAGTCCAAAGTGGATGCACTTCCCAGTCTGCCTTTCTCAAATACTAAGGAACAAGAATACAGAAAGAAAACCTCAAGAAGATATCAAAGGAAACATTCTATAGAGTTACCCTTGAAAGTTCTGCTTGCAAAAATAATGCCTTGGGATTGTTTGCTGGAAATACAGGCCTTTTAACCCAACCAGTTAAACAGACAAAAGGAATATGTAAAACAAACACTGTTTTTAGAAAAATGTTCCATAAATTCAGTGACTGGTTATACACACTGCTCATTCACCAAAGACCCAGGGCTGAATCGGCAGAAATTCATATGGGAGTTTTCGGGTTTACTAGAAATCTAAAATATTTATTAACATTACACACAAAGGTATGAACACAGCCTCTCCACGCATTTATGAACACAGAAGAGAGTACGCAGCTGCTGAGAAATACAGCCATCAGCTGTCAACTGTCCCACTATTCTTTGAAAGTAAATTTAAGTCTTTAGATGGATAAAAAAAAAAGGGCAGACACAATAAATAGCATTAGGATTTGCACCATATATTCAGGAACGTAAAACTATTGCGTATTTCTAACCATAGAAATGTCGAAATGAATGGCAATAACCAGGGTAATTCTATTATCCACAGGCAGCGAGAGGCATTGTAAACACTCTAACAGCACATTCATCTCCTGCAATAAATTAGGGATCGACAAAGCAAAATTGAATTTCAAAGATAAATGATAGAAAACGACGTACATTTCACTTGGAGATGTAAACAAACATATCATTTTATATAATTACACATGTAAACCTCTAATTTAGAAAGACTGTATTCTGATCTAAATGAATGATACTTCATTGAACAAGAAAGAGAACCCACCAGGCGAGCCTGTGCAATTACGTGGAGGACTGCTGCTTTATTGTTTTTCCTGAGGTGACAGTGAGAGTGGAACGACCTTTTTGAAACAAGCTAGGTATAAAAAATGATTGCTTTTTAAAAACAGTTACATTTTCTAATGCATGGTTATGTCTAAAAAAAAAAAAAAAAGGAGAAGCTGAAGCAAAACCTTTTTGTTCTTCTTTCGTTGTCCCTTCTGTCTCTCGTTAAGAGTTCCGTCAGCTTATTGCTGAAAATATCAAAACTCTGAACAAAATGCACAGCAAACATTCACTTCAATGAAGATTTTGGATTACGCTTTCCTATAAAGGCAGATTCTGGCTTTTTTTGTTCCTAGAATATGTTTAAAGTGACAATATGGTGTGCCAGTCTGTTCTGCCTGTAAAACAGGGGACTCAGAGGGACTCCCTTTCATTCTTTAAAACTCAGCCAGTGCAGTCCTCAGGAACTGCACACAAAGCCACTACTTTTCTAAATATTCTTCTCCACTTGTGGAGTGGCTAGGTTTTCTGTTCTGTGCATTCCTCCTGGAAGGTTATTTGCGAACACGACTGTTGAATACCCTGGTTTCCAGACTGCATTTATGAACAATTTGCACCTTTCATTTTGGTCAACTAAACAAGACAAGCTGTATTGGCTCCCTGTCACCTGAGGAATTTGCCGTTACCTTCCCTGCATTACAGTTTCAACCTCCATCCCTCCTAACCCTGATGGATAGAGAACACTGTGCTCCAGATAATGTCTACACAGCCACAACTAAAGCAGCCTAACTACCGATTCCTGTGGATGCATCTAGCAGGGAGCAGAAATCTTGTATTAATCCTCAAATACACTGTTTAGTTTACTCCATTAATGAATTTCTACTCTTCAAACTCCCAGAGATCCTTTCTTCAGTTTTTTTTATTTTTTTCTTTTCCCCAAACCCTCCAGTTTGGATGATGCCTTCCAACTCTGGATGAGAGCAAACTCCCTCTCTTGAAGCTAGCACCACTGAAGAAACCATCTAAAAAGATCATTTGTCTAGCCAATACTTGAGATAATCTGTTAATGTATGCCCTTCAGCATGCGAATTCCTTATTCAAGACTCATCACTTTTATTTCCTCTTTAGCCAGGCCCATACGCAATATCAATTCAACAATTAATCTCCAAGTCCTCGTGCCTCATAAATTCTGCAGTGCAACCGTATCAAATGCATTACTGAAGTCCACGTAGATGACATACAAAGTATTTCTTAGAGCATCATTTATCTTGTCCATGACATCAAGATAGGCTGATACTATTTACTTCTGGTAAACCCATGAGCACTTTTATCCTGTTTTCTATTTATTTTCATGTTTTTAATTATTCTGTCCTTCAAAATACGTTTGAAAGCCTTGCAGTTGACAGAGGACAGACAAATAGTTCTGTGACTGCGAGGCTTATTTCTTCACCCTGTCTTCCTGCTGTTTGCTGCTGACATTTTATTTGTTATCTCCCAGCTGCATGGCCTAAATCTCAGATTTTATAACACCCCTAGTAGTTACTTGCTAAAGGAGCTGTATTTAAGGTGCCAATTCTTTCACATTTCTGGAGCAGAAATTATCATAGTTATTCTTACTTGATCTAAGAGTGATAGCAGTGAGGTATGTTTGGCCAGGAAGAAGCCAAATCCAAACTTCCTTTGGACAGCAGGATAACGTCTGCAAAAGTTGCTGTATCAAAGCACAGTCACCACCTGACTGTGGTCACTTTGGACTGGAAATAGCTTCAGGCATGTCAGTGATGTGCTCCTTGAACTCAGCTGGGATGAAACTCAAAGTGTAACCCAAAATGCTTGCCCTCTAAAATAATCCCTCAGGACCTACCCTTAAGATTGCAGACACAGTCTGCAGTCCACAGCTTCAATATTAAAATGGTAATATTCAACGTGCCCAAGCTGCTCTGGCCCCTGTAGCACAACTGATGAGCAATTTCTCCACGCTGTCATCGTTGCCTGAGTCATCTCTTGGGGCTGTGATGCTCTGGAACAACTGAGCAAATGCCCTTGAGGGACTCTCCCACAAGGGCTGAGCTCTTCTAAAACACTTCACAGAGAAGTTCATGCTTTGTAGGATAGGACGCTTTCAAGTTTAAATCCTTTATTTAGGCTCAAACAAATATGTAAGAATAGAAATAGCACTCCTATCTTCTTTTGCTTTCTTCCCTTCAGAAGTGCAGTGCCACCTAAAAACCTAATTGCTAATATGATGCCTCAGCACAGATCTCCCCGCATTGCTTCCATTTTCAGGGAGAAATTACAGAATTCTATTTGGGTTATAATTAGCATATCATTATTAGTGGCAGGAATAGCTATAAATATATCTAACTGGTGGCCAGCTTAGTAACCAGCACACATCATCATTAAACAATTTTCTTTAATTTTTTTGTGCACAAAGGCCTCGTAATTCTACAAAAGCAGCGACTGAGCCTAACTACACTCTGGATATAATTTATGCTAATGAATTTCACTGTTTGCAGGAATGAAGACTTATATAATATCTGCGGCAGGGGTGGTGGTGTCACTTTCAGTGGAAAGGGTCTATGCAAATATTCTAAACCTTGGGCGTGGATACATCATGAATTCTTGTTCAATCTCTTTCTCTGGCATATTAGGACAAAAGAAGGAAAAAAGAGTAATAAAAAAGTCTCCAGTGTACGCTCTGTATAAGATATGCATAGGTCACAGCATGATGAAGTCCTGGTATTTTCCCTTCTCAGTTGTGGAGGAGGTGTGGAGGGTGTGCAGGGCGCAGCAGTCAGTTTCTCCCCCTAATCTACACACACTCATTACCTTTTAAAGAGAAGCGATTTCACATTTTTCCCTCAACCAAGCACTGTTCTCGACAACGGAAAAATAACACCAGCTTTTCCCCCAAATGCATTAAGAAAAAAAAGGTGCTGATCCCTCATGACCATGAATTGTCTCCAGCTCAGTAAAGCCACAGTGCTGGGAGAGTGGCGCCTTGTGCTCCCTGCAGATTCCCCAGGTCAAGTCAATCTCCTCTTCATCTCTAATAAGAAAATCATTCATCGGCGAGGTGATCTTGCTGATTTGGAGGCAGAACACACAGCTGGGGAAAGAAGCTTCATAGAGAAGATACATGGCCCTCTTTCATGACATGCAACTCACACTCAGCACTGTCAAGATCTGCTGCCCTTCCCTAGGTGGTCTCCTGCCTGAGAAACCATACTGAGAGCTCTGTTAGACTTCCTGCTCACCCTCTGTCTTGGTCTGTAACCTTACATGGGACATTTTCTGTCTCTGTGCTTCAGTTTGCCCTCCCATAAAACTGGGATAATGGATATGTTTCTTTGTAAAGTGCATTGTGACCTAAAAGGAAAAAAGTTACTTCTGTAAGATACTATTGACTAACAATATCATAAAGCTCAGCTATAACAGCACTAAGCATTTTCTAAAATTTGCCCTTTTTTTTGCTTCTCTCAGCATGGATTTATAAACTGTTATCAAAGGGTAAAATACAGTATTAGGTATGGCCCCCACGTCAGTGGCTCAGCACACAACAAACAGCAAAAATGCACAGCAAAACTAGAACAGGAACAGTAGCTGCTTTTCTCTGTGAAGCCAGCCCAGTGCCCTAGCCTTGTGGAACAGCTCAGTCCTCTGTGTAAATCCAAGTCTCCATAGATGCCTCCCTCTTGCACAGGTCCCTTTTAGAAATATGATGGATATGGATGAAACAGGAATGGAAACGTTTATGTGTGAAAGCACTGAAAGAAACTACAGTCAGGTTTAAAGGAATGGTCTATACTGCTAAGCCAAGGAGACATCTGGGGAACATGCTGTTTACATCTGGGCATCTTTACATCTTACTGCTCTGATAAGGTCCCAGCATTGACCTGTCAGCAGGAGATCTCTGGTTTGGTAACAGAAGGAGGGCACAAAGGTTCCAGCACATCACCTATACTATCATGGTTAAGAAAAGGACAGATGATGGCATTAAAGAGATCCAAGATGAGATGAAGAGAGTCAGCAATGAGTTACAGAGGCAGAAGTAAACAAACTTGCAATGCAAAGGTAACTGTTAATTTCTGAATGTTTAGAAGACCTGTTCAAAAACAAAAAAAAAAAAAAGAAACCTGTTCAGTTCCTTGCCAGTCAAGAAGAGCCCAAGAGACACAGTGAGGACTTGCAGTTTACCACAAGAGTCATCTTGGCCACAGCACTTGGACACATATGCCTTGGTGTGCATAGTATGAGAGTATAAGAAAAAACAAGTTCCAGATCAAGTTAAATAAAATAAAATGTCCTTCTCCCTTCACAAGGTCTCACACTGAGTTTTGTTACAATTAATTGTGACACTTTTATTTCAGCTAGTTTTAATAGGAAGCTTCTCACTGAAATGGATGCCATGTTTAACTATCCTGCTGACCACAAGCTGAGGAGAACCATGAGGATAATACATACACCCATTGTGAAATCTATTCTGTGCTAACCTATCATGACTCAAAAGCTGGTTGTTATTGCACTACTGGATACAAAGGCTCCGAGGCAGAGTGGGACGCTTGGTGTGCTCATTTGCATCTCATTACCCAGCATGCCCTTCCTCCTCGGTGCTATTTTCATAGTGGCATTGTTGTCCGAGCCCTGGGAACAAGTGAAAAGATTTGGTGACTTTGGATGCATGCAGTTCTTTTCTACTTGCTTTGCTCTCCCTTTGTAATGAAAGGCTTTGCAAAGTGGTGGAAATGAATTGATTTTCCATTTTTAAGGCTGTATGGGTGTGGGTTTGTTTTTTTGTTTTTGTTTCTTTTTTTCCCCAGTAGTTTAAGCTATCAGGAGCAAATCTTGAATAACAAATAAGATTACAGAAATGTGAGTCTAATGTTCCTCTCTACAAGGCGCTCAAGCATGAAGGTTTTGATCGAAGAGTAAGAAATGAGATTTAACTTCCTTCTGATTTAAGTTTCATTTGTTCAAAGAACCTGTTTCAGCAAAATGTGATTGCAAGCTCATTATTCAGTGAAGGGCAAATATCTTCAATCGCAATCTAGTAAGATCAGCAGCTTTTTCTGTGTTACAAGCCTCAGTGAAGAGAACTGAACATACTGGCTTCTGTCATTGTCTACATCTGAGACTGTGATGATTTCACTCTGTCCAATTCATTTCAAAAGCTGTAGCTTCCAATTAAATGTATAAGTTGTCAGCCAGAGTAAGTGTCTATCATTTGAGCCAGATCAGTTTTGGTTTCTGGCAGTTTTACTGCATCAAAGGGTTGATTTACAGATCAGTTACATTTTTTTTATTCAGTACTGAAGGCAACAAAACTGCCTCAAACATGGGACCCAAAACAACACTAAGTTACCTGTTTTCCATAGTTTTCAGTATGTTTTAACAAGTTGGAAATAAAACTTCATTCCTCAGTGACTTGACAGTTTTCAACATGCACTTAAAAATAATTTAAAAAAAATAAACTCCAGGCAAATCTAAGAACCTTAACATCATGTTCTGTAACAACATCCAGCACACAAAGATTACATTGTACCCCATAAATGTAAATGAATTCAGCACCAAAAAAGCTTGTGTGAGGTATGAGGTTAGCCCCTTCTCAGGTTAAACAGATTTCTCCCATTTTACAGATGAGGAATCTTAGCTATAAAACTGTGTGTTGAAGACTGGTGCGGGGCACAGCAGAACCACACCGAAAACACTTCAGTCTCTCAGGTTCATGTTTTAAGAATCTGAGCAATTTTGAGAGTCCTTCTTGAGATAAAAAATGGGTAAATGTAGGTAAAAATAAAGCACAAATACTTGACATAGAGTCTCTATGCAAGGGAAAAACTGTTAGTTTTGGGGTTTTTAAGACTCAGTACCTCCTTAACACATGCAGAGCATTTGCTCCTTGGGCTTCTTGTGGCAGGAGGTTGAGTGGCATTTCACAGCAGGATCCTGAGACGATGCTTTGAAGTGTTTGTGCTGTATTACCCTTGATGAATCAATTAGGCCTCCTCACTCACCCAAACTATTCTTTTTACTTGCAGTATTGTTTTTACAGCAACAGCATCACCCTAAATCTAGAAACTGGCCCTGTAGGATCCAAAAGGAACAGGTTATAACTGCTGTAGGTAGTGTTTGGTGAAACTGAAACACCTAGAAGTAAAAGGTAAATGGGTTAGGTTTTTAAAACATTTAAGATGGAGGAAATCACTACCAGGTAGCTTCTTAACAGTATCTACCCCATATCTATTGAGGCACACTGAGCTAAGAGCCACTGTGTGGGGAATCATGGAGACACGCAGGAGTTGGGAACAGAGACTGGTGCCTGCTTGGCAGCTGGGAAGGGGCTACACTAGAGTCAGGACAGGCACAGATCCAATCCCACGAATAAAATCCTGCTATTTCAAAAGGGCCATGGTATCTGGTAACAGCGACAGATCTGAGTGTGCTGCTGAGGACCTGGGAAATCCTGGTGGCTACTTTGAAGAGTGGTGATGGTGGTTCAAAACCACGAGTGCACAGAGAGTTACAACGGCCTTTTCTCTTCCAGAAGAATTGCTTGCATGAGCAGACAGAAATGAATCAAGGTAGCCACAGTGCACAGTAGCAACATAATCAACAAAAGTTCATTAAAAAGTGAAATGAGCAAACAGTCCATTAAAAGTTCACTAAGACACCCAATGCCC
The DNA here is from genome assembly GCA_013398055.1 of Ifrita kowaldi. Taxonomy (NCBI): domain Eukaryota; kingdom Metazoa; phylum Chordata; class Aves; order Passeriformes; family Cinclosomatidae; genus Ifrita; species Ifrita kowaldi. The sequence continues at coordinate 1,137,559 of VZRS01002789.1, read as the reverse complement.
CAAAATAATTTTGCATTGTCAGTTAAAGGACGGAGGCACAAAAAAGTGAGAGTAAAAGCATTTTCAGTGCATGGATTTTTCCAAGAGTCAGTAATATTTCTACAGCCACACCACCAAAACCTCTCTCAAAGCCAAGGGCCAGTACAGGTGCCATGGAGCAGAACTGGACCCTGGTTAACCAGGACAAGGTAAGACCCACTGTACTTGCATCCTACCTGGCTGACAAACATCCTTGTACAGTCAAAGCAGAGAAGCAGGCACCTCTTAAGCATGATTTATATGGATTTTTTTAGATATCCAAGCTAAGAGGAGATAAAATGTAGTTTAGAAGCATCTCTCCCTCTCCGATCACTATAAAGGCAGTTTACAGATGGTGAAGATCACTAAAGTTTGATAGGGGGAGTCACAGCCTCTCTGTCCTAGGATAAGAACCCCATGAGGCAGATGAAGGAGGCAAAATGGGATTGTCTCTTATCCCTGCAGGTCCTACTGGATTTGGGGCTGTCAGAGTGGCTTTATGGCATGAATTAGAGCAGCCCCAGAAAGATGGGAAGCAGCTCTCCACCTCTTATTTTAAGCTACATCACTCTCTTTCCCGTCATTGATATTTCTCCGGGAGGGGCTGCTGGCTGGCCCTTTCCCTGTCTCTGTGCAGGAAGGGACCTCTCCCGTCCCGTGGCTCAGATTGTTCCTTCATCCTCCAGCCTCTGCAGTTCAAGGAGGGAAGACAGCACCTGCGACCCCTATTTCTGCCACCGCCATAAATTCAACTTTCCATTAAATTTTTATTTCTAGGTCAAGACAAGAATGATAGATTAAAAACAAAAATAGCTGAGCATTCAGTATGGAAGCTGCTGCAGCACAGCACTTCCAGCCTGCCAGACCCCAGACAGCCTCCAAGTATGCCAGTTATTGATTTTTGTACCAAAACATTTACACTGGCACAACCCCCAGTGAGTGCAATTATATGGGTATAAAGGTGCTTTATACTAGCATAGATTATGAGATAAACAAGCTCATTTATACCGCTGTAACTGCATTCACTTTGGCGTATTTGTACCGCTTTAATGATACCAGTGTAGTTAAAGCAATACAACTTGTGTCTACAGACAAGACCTCAGCCTGATGGTAATTAACACGGGCATTTCCAGCCACCCTGAGCAGCTGAGGTTAGTGTTAGAAATAGCAACTGACCCATAACAATTTGCAACAGCATCAGAAACCTCTATAAAACAGCTCCACCTTCAATTGCTTTTTCCACATTTGTGGGAAGGATGTTTATTGTGCCCCTTTTACCAGGCGGCCCCAAGAGCTAAAAGTTGCTTGTGGCCACTTTTCTCTCACGTCTGGACAGCAAAACAAAACAAAACAAAAAAAAATCAATTCACCCGGTGACATTTTGCTGTGAAAGAGCAAAGCCAGCACAAAAACGCTGATAGAAGTGGCGGTTAACCCTGTGCTACCCTCATTGTTCCTTATTCACCAGCTCCGAGTGCTGGAGCAGCCCGCGGAGCACGGGAAAGGGGGCTCTGCCATCTGTTGCTAGGGCTGACATCACCCCTGTTTGCTCAGGCATTGCTCCTCGGGGCTGTGTTTGCATCATTAATCAGCACCGGCCCTGGGCTGGCCCATTCAGCAGCGCCTCGGCTGTCAGCTCTGGAGAACCTCACTGCAAAAAGGAGCTGCCAAAGTGCTTGGCCTCACTCAGAGAGAAGTTTGGATATACATCAAGATTGCTTTAGACAGAGTATTTTATTTGTCAACTCATCCTGGGAGAAAGTGCACCCTGCACAGTACACGACAAAGGGAGGAAAAACAATTCCAGAAAACCACCCCCATCTCCCATAAGCACTCTCCACAGCTTAAACTTCACTCCAAGCCACAACAAACCAAACTGCTCTTTCCCTGAAACCAGGTTTGCCAAGAGGCCGCTGAACCCATCAAAGTGATAATGGATACACATCACTTCATTTCTTTTCCTGGATAATACGAGCACAGTCTCACAGGAAACAACAAGAAATTCCTTAACCAGAAAAAACTAGAAAGAGGTTTAATAAAAAAAATGGGCTGCCAATGCAGACAGGGAGCAATGCTGACATTGGACAATCGGGGAACAGAAGCACAGAGGGGCTTAGAGACTTCCTCAAGGTCAAACACATAGAAATGCACAAGCAAGGAAAGACTGAAGCACTGACTACAAATACTGCAACAGCACAGATACCAACTAGGCACATGGACTCCTCATTTCCAACCATCTTCTATTTTCCCGGATGTCTGAGTGGGCCATGCAGTACTAGGATAAACAAAGGGCATGTCATGTTGGAAATACATAGGGCGTGGATATGGAAAATGCTGAAAAGAACTGACACATACTGAACAGGTTTCTGGAAATATGCAAATGTCCATGAGGAGTTGTTTCAGGTTTTTTTTCTTGGGGAAGAAGAGGAGAACACAAATTCAAGTTTCTTTTACAGGCAGCAGATCTGTTTGAAAAATTAGTAATTCTTTAAACGTGAAACATCAGATGAGAGTCATCTTGAGACTATGACACTTGAATTTAGGTGTCTGCATGTGATGTAGAGAGCTCATGAGCGCACGTTCAACTCTGTTTTCTACACATAAGCACCTAGGGCTATGGGTACGTCTGGCTCCCAGCCACAGCACCCGCAGGACTTCTCATCTAGCACTCCATGCCCACATCTGGAGTGCTTTTCTCCCAGCTGGAGGGATAAAAAGAAAATGTTACTTTTCATACATGCTCCTACAACAGAGTGATGGGGACAAATAATTTAAAGAACAATTTAGGTTCCTACTTTAAGTGATTTTGTTTAATTTTTGTCTTATATGGCTTTTTTCCAGATCCTACCTGGCATCAAGCTAATTTGTACCTTCCTACACTGCTCAGCACTAGTGATAGACTCACTCCCAACTGGTTTTGACAAAATTGGGCATCAAAGGAAGTGCTTTTCTCACTTTCCAGGAGTTGTGAGGGTTGTTTTTTTGTTAAAAAAAACAACCAAAACCCACCCACACCTTTTCATTACAGTGTTTTTAATTTCAGTATTTTTTCTCTAAAACTAGGAGTTTGGATACGAGGATCCCACTGTGCTGTCTAATAGTCTCTCTTCATGCCTTGATGTAGTCCAAGTTCTCACAGGATCTCAAAGAGACAAAACCTACTGCTCAGAGGAAGCTGTCTCAGTGGGCTGTTCATCCCAGGGGAGTGGAAGCTGCAGTAAAGGCATTTAGATGGCTGTTCTCAAAAAGAACAAAGAGGTATTTTAAATTTTGATTTTTGACCCCCCCAAAAAAATCAAACTTGCATTTTTTAATGGAAAAAAAAAAAAAAACTCCCACTCAGTCTCTCCTGTGCTTTATACAGTGATATACTGGACAATGCTCTCAGGCACATGGTGTGATTATTGGGGGTGTCCTGTGCAGGGCCAGGAGCTGGATTTCGGTGACCCTTGTGGGTCCATTCCTACTCAGGGTATTCTGTGAATCTGTGATTCTATGTAACTTTGAGGCATGTCACCAACTGAAAATCCTCCTTGCAGAAGTGGTTTCTTGGCTGACAATATTTGGTTTCTGTAGTACTGTCATTCCCTGACACACCTGGAAGGACTAAGAAGCCAAGTTAGACCCCAGCTAGCCCTTGAATGAGTGTGTGCAAGCAGATGTATCTGTTTTCGTGCTTTTCTCAATACTCAGCCACCCATGACAGCAGCTTCTGAGCACGAACAGCTCACTTTTTGTCTGTCCTCTTATCCTCAAGGAAGAAGCAAACGGTTGGCATTGGACAAAGGTCTGCAAGAGGATACTGTTTCTCCATTCTTGCTCCACACGGCCATTTCCACAGGAATGATACCACCAGACAATACAACCTTAAATGGAGTTGTTTGCAAGCTCTGCATTAAAACATCTAAGGGCAAAAAAAAATCACACCTTTCCAGTAATTTCATGAGAGCTACATCATGGCAACACCATGCTGTCACAGGAACAGTATTAATATTTCAGTTGATATGATTCCAAACACCACAGAGAAAGAAAGTCATCTGGTCTGGTTTTGGCCAAGTAAATCTGGGTGTCCTGCCTAAGCCTGTAATCCAGGTTTCTGCTGCAAGAGACACAAGAGGGCCTGCTGGGCAGCCTGGATTGCCTCCTCTCTCCAATACCTACAGATCAGTCCGCATGCCTGGCTTAGCACAGAAGCCTAATTCTGAAACAGTGACACTAATTAAATAAGAGGAGACTGAGGGGAGACCTTGTGGCAGTCTACAACTTCCTCACCAGGGGAAGCGAAAGGCAGGCACTGATCTCTTCCCTCTGGTGACCAGTGACTGGACCCAAGGGAATGGCCTGGAGTTGTGTCAGGAGAGGTTTAGGTTGGATATCAGGAAAAGGTTCTTCTCCCAGAGGGTGGTTGGGCACTGGAAGAGGCTCCCCAGGGAAGTGGTCACAGCACCAGCCTGACAGAGTTCAAGAAGTGTCTGGACAATGCTCTCAGGCACAGGGTGTGACTCTTGGGGTGTCCTGTGGAGGGTCAGGAGTTGGACTGGATGATCCTTTGTGAGTCCTTTGCAACTCAGGATGTTCTGTGATTAATCACATCCTTCAGTGTCAGCAGCACCACCACAAAAGCTGTCCTCATCACTCTTTGGTCTCCCCTCTCCCCCCTTGCCCATTCCATATATTTAGTAGGCACCCTGGGCAGCAGCATGCTGGTATTCAGAAATCTTGGTTTCTTTTGGCAATTTAGTCCCAAGTTTTAGCTGTTTATACAGGAAGACTTAATGACTACAGTTACTTGTGTGAAAACACAAGCATCTGTGGTTGTGATTATGGCTAAATTCAGCCTGCAACCTCAGCTGTCAATAGTTTATTATCTTTTAAAAAACATAATAAAACTAAATCACATCCTCTAATTATAAAGGGACCATTCTGAGAAGCCTGAAAGAGGTGACCTGCACCTTCTGGGCGGGAGTGCGCTTGCTGTGCGACCTTCCCGTCACCCGAAGCCTAACGAAGCAGAAATAATTGGGAAATTCCCTCCGATGTCACCTCTCAGATTGCGCTTGCCGCTTCTCAAGGCTGTCATCGCGCTGCCGCCTGCTTGCAGTAATCGCTGCTGGCACAGGACGTGCTCGTACCACGCTGCATTATTAGCAACCTGTCAGACACTGGCGTCGCACAGCGCCCGTGCCAACACACAGAGAGTTATAGGGGTAATAACGTTGTTTGTTAGGTAAAAATAACTGAACTCTTAGCATAAAAATAAAACCACAACACAAAACTCTACTCTTTGGTGGAATGCCGTTTTCTTTCCTTCCCAGTGCCGAGCTCAGGAACGGGTTTATGAGGTGGGTGCAAGCCGATGTTGAAGAGCAGTAATTTATTTCTCAGAGTTCTCTCTGCAAGCCTGCAAGGGTTGCTAGGGGCAAGTACTTGCTATGTTATAATGGCTTTTTATAGGCCAGATAGTGCCTGTAAACCAAGCCCTGAGTAAGGACCTGAACACAACCTCCACCCCAGGGAGAGCAGCTCCAGGAGGCATCCTGGCTCAGACACATACTCCTGGGTCCCACTTACCCTCATACTTCCCTGTCATGTCCCCAGGGCAGTCACCCAGCATGGACCCGTCCTGGCACAGCTCCCTCTGCCCTGGCTCCCCAGGAAGCCCAGAGGCAGGAGGAGAACACCACACAGTCCTCATCCCCCTGCTTCCAGCACAGGAATGGAACAGTGAGCAGTGACCCGCTGCACACTACACCCTGTGTTTGCAGCGGCCGAGAAAGGAGCAGGGGGATTCGCACTCTCCTGTAAAAAACATCCATCAAAAGTCCAAGTCCAGCTGTCAAACAGTTAATTCCTTTATACCATCTTCCCCTACATAACGAACAGCCTCTCAGTTCAGTTTTCAACCTAACACCTCATTCAAATCTCTCCCGGAGCCTATAAAAAAAACCTGTGAAAGGCAGTAAATATTTCAGGAAGAACAAGTCCAAGTTCCTTCCCTCTAACCAGCTCCTCAACATACACTCTCTTCTGCTTCTCCTGTTTCAGTTGTAAACTCAGGATACAAGAATACGATCAATTTGCAGCAATGACAATTGTTCAAGTATCACAAAGACAACAGGATAATAAAACAATTTACAACTAAGTTGAAACACTTAGCAGCTGACTTCCTCTCTGTGCCCATGATATCAATAACCAAAATTTCCCCTTCTAGAGCAACTGTAGCTTAGGAGCTTGGGTCCTATACTTCACTGCACTGTGCCTGTATCTGTGCATGTAGCATGGGATGGCATTTTTCCAAAGGATATGCACTATATTAAATGGAAATAAAATATGACCGTATACTTCCTATCCTCTCCAAATGACTGAATTTAAGATTCATTTACAGACACAACTTAGAAAACTGGACAAAATCTGTGTCATTTCCAGCAAAAACTGAGAAACAGGCAGTTGGTGTGTTTCTTGGGGTGTCCTATGCAGGGCCAGGAGTTGGACTTGATCCTGATGGGTCCCTTCCAACTCAGCACATTCTATGATTCTACGATGTTTTTCTGAAACATTTTTTCTTGCTTATACAAACGGTTAATACCTGATCTGAAAGCAGCATTTAAATCATCATAATTTTTAAACTGGCCCCTAGGAGAACAGTTTCACACATGGCCATCCTGATACTGAAGATTGATTTTACTAATATGAGCAAAGGTTGGGTAGATACTGGATCCATTATAATGGTATTTCCTGTCCCCAGAACGTCTCTGAGAAAGAACAGGGTGAACAGACTTAGGAGTTTTGGCTCTGTCATATCAACTCACTAGCTGCTTGGCAGAGGGATAAATGATCAGTCACCTGCATCCACTCTGTCAAATCTCAGCATGTTTCTTAGCACAGGAGTAAGAATTGATGTGCTGCTGCTGTTTCTACCTTTGAAAATCAGAGCCAAAGGCTAAGAGGAGTGATCACCAACAACCAGGGCTTGCACCTGCTGAGCTGCTCCATTCTCTTCCACATCCATACAGGATCCACAGAAACATCTAGGTCAAATTGTTGCTAGAAACCAGAAAAGACTGCAGCCTTGGCAGCAGCGCACCGGAATGCTGGCAATGTCTCTCTCTCTGAGCCAGCTTACCAAGCAAACAAGCCTGCACCTAAAAGAACTGGAAGTAACTGATGTTAAGGCTCAGCAGGACAATTAGAGTTATTGTGCTCTTTAAGAATAAGGGTAAAAACAGTATTTCAATAACTTCTTTTAATTTTCAGATGTAATAATCTGGGGTGCCATAATTGAAGGTACATTAAAAATGTTTTTAGAAGACTGAAAAAGTACATCTTGTAATCAGATCATTTTTTCATTTTGGGTGCTCCTAAACTGAAGTAACTGAAGTTCCTAATGAACTGTTTTCATAATTGGTCTGAATTAAACTAATGACTTTAAAATAAAGAGAGAAAATACTTCTGCGTTAATATGTGGCACATGGGCACAATTCTTAGGAGTCAGTCCTATCTGCTAAACTCCTCTTTTCATGATGAGCTCTGGTACAGATTTTACCATATCCAGTGTCCCTCCTATCAATCACTGAATGTAAATTCGTGCTTTCTCTCTGATGACTTGATGACTGTAGAGGTCTTCTCCAGACTGAACGATTCTGTGATTCTATGCTTTGCCAGCACATGGTTACACCTCTGGCTACAGATCTCTGGCTCATAGGGAAGGACTATCTACAGCTGAAAACCATCTACTGCAGCAGCACAGGCTTAGTGCTTGAGCCACTTCCTCACACCCAGTGCTTGGGAATGCTGCTATGAGAGATCCAGGCAAAAGTGCCCACCTCTGCTGGCAGTGGAAAAAAGAAATCCACCAAGAGATAAAAAAATTGAAGGTTCCTGAGTGATCTTTATGCATATTGAGGCAATATGAGAATTTGGATGCTGCTGCTTCTCTTTAGACAACCTGGGGAGCATGGAGAATGGGGCAGAACAGCTAAAACTATTGCTCCTCTTTGGGCAGAAAAGCAGGGGAATCCAGACAGGAAAGACATCAACATATCTGTGTACACATACAAAGAATGAATGCAAGAACAGAGCTCGTAGGCTACAACCTTTGTAGGGCTTGTGGGGAATATATCAGGCTTCTCTGTTGAACGAGGATGGGAGGAAAGCAAGAAGCAATGATGATGGTGGCCTCTCTACATGTGAGGCAGCTGATGGATAAGACAGACCTGTCTGACTCTCCTATTAAGAAAATTTTCAAGCATCTGTACCTGATACACTTGTCAGAACATGATGAGTCCAGATAATCAGTGATCAGGCTGACAACTGCATCAGTTTCTATTTCACTTGGGTAGCTCCAAGGAGTAGTCAAAGCTGGTGTCAACTAGAAGCCATTATTCAAATTTGGGGATCAAGCATAAGTCTTCTCAGTAATTCCACAAACACCCTGTTCAGTGCCTGTTTGTAAAAAAGATATTTTCTCAGCATAAGTTTATCTGAGATTTGCACTTGTGCTTATCCATCTGGTCTTACGGGATAATTCTTGGGCATCTTTTTTCTCCTTATTCTTAATGCATTCTTTGCTTATTTAGTTGAGGAGTGTATCAATTTATTTTGCCCTTACAAATAAGCATTACAGAAATCTACTTCTTCCTTTGAAGATGCTAAGCTGTCCCTTTAATAGACAAGGGTTATGAAGATCATGAAAAATCCCTGAGCCATTAATATAGCTTCACGTGTACACTGTTAACAGCAAAATTAGGAGGTTAATATGTCATTTTGACAGTACTGGTTTTTAGTGGACAGTATCATTGTGTCCCATGATCTCTTTTTCTACTAAACCACTGGACTATCAAGAAAAGTCACAAAAAGTCTATCCTCAACCCAGGGAAGACAACTTTCCGTATCCATGGATAAGATGCAGTTTACATTCAAGATAGGAATGGCACACGTGAAGTACAATTAACTACCAACACTTTGAAGACACCACAGCAGCAATTCAGTGAAATATAACATCCATGACGGACCAACAGGGAGGATTTACACAAATTTGACTTTGAGCTTCTGTATCTACACATCGTTTTTTTCAGTTTTTGCATGGAGAATTTTTCTTCTCTCTCACATACACAGAAGGATGGAGGTAAAAAAGTGAGTTACCTGTAGCTCTATCAACCAATTTTTTTGGTTTTTCAGGAGGACATAAAGTAATTCATACTTGCACCTATGAAAGTGAAGGATCTGTCATGGTCAGACAACATAGCTCGCAGTCAGTAGCTCACTAGATCTCTATTAAAAGTTGTGATTATATTTGTATCTGCCTGGACAGTAGGGAAAAGGTGGAGAGAAGCAAAAAGGCAGACTGACAACAGTCTGAGTTACAGCTATTGTGCAGGTCTTCCCTTCTGCAACCCTGTAAGGGTGGCTCTGTCCCAGAGCCAGAGATCTGAAAAGAACCATAGAACCATAGAATTATTTGGGTTGGAAGGGACCTTAAAGAATATCTGGTTCCAAGCCCCCTGCCATGGACAGAAACACATTATACTAGACCAGGTTGCTCAAAGCCCCATCCAGCCTGGCCTTGAATACTTTCAGGGATGGGGACTGTGAACCTATCTTTACAAAAGGGACAAAACCAGGGGGTAGGAGGCACTCCTCTCTTCCTTGCTCTGAAGAGCTCTTAATGCTCACATAATGCAGAATACACTGCAAGCAATCTTTATTGATTCAGGTCCAAAACATGAGATACAAGTTTGAGAAAAC
>VZRS01002789.1:977337-1127744 GCA_013398055.1 Ifrita kowaldi | reverse complement strand
GGGGGGGGGGGGTCAGCATGTCTCAAGACTGGACTCCGAGGCATTAAATATAAATATAGTAAATTTAGTAATAAAAACACTGGAAAAGTGAATGGACAAAAAAGTTAGTTTCAATTTGTTAGGTTTTGGAGGGAAAACCTTCAGTAAGATTTACTGTGTGGCAATGTAACTGAAGTCAACAGCACTCATTCTCCAATTTTACACTACCCTAACTCTGCTGACTCCTCTGTGGCCACTTCCCATTCATGCTATTGTAATTTGGATGAGAATTAGACCAAGCATCCTCATGAAATTTTAATTAAACACTTAGCACAAGCGCTCAAGAACATTTTCAAAACTGCAGCAAGTGGAGGCAAGTACATAGAGTAACCGGCTGGGAATGCTGCTGCAATGCTGTGAAGAGAGACGCTGTGCTAAGCCTGTTTTTGGAAGACTGAAGCAGCCCCAAAGAATACATCAGTGACACAGAAAATTACCAAACATTTATAAATAATACAGTATGCTCAAACCTATCACACTGCAAACAAAACAGATCAGCAAGCTATCGAGCAGCTGATGAGAGAGGAAGACACAAAGCCAGCCTGAAGTCAGCCAACTGATGACAACTGGTGTCAGTGACAGGGCAGGTGAACTGAGGTTTTAACAAGGGCTGTAGCAAGGGGGCTGCAATGGTGCAAGGTGCCTTCATGGTCCTGACTCTTCTTATAACTGCTTCAGGCTCCTGAAGCTACAGCCATGGCTGACACCCCTCAGCCGCCGGCAATTTCTGCAAGAAAAATCGAGGTAGAGGGAGTGGGGTACGAGGAGTGAAAGGAAAAGTGTGATGCCAGAGATTATCTCCAACAGCAGAGTGGAAGTGACATTGAACGCAAGCTTCACAGACAAAAGACAAATGCAGTCAAGAAATCTTAAGTACTATTAAGAGGCTCTGCAAACGGATATGCCTATTGTGAGAAGCAGTGTAATTGGCTCTCTTTATGTCTGAATGTCACTCAAAGAATTTAGCAAGACGTAATAAATTATATCTGCAAGGAGATTCTTTTCCTGAACCATCACTGAACAGTAATGTTAGATAATAGGTCATAATGCTATAACTGAGTGCTCCTGTCAGGCAGAAATTTAGGTAAACTCACATTGCTTTATTTACAGGATTTGACCGCCAGGGTCAAATCATCACATCAAATCAAAATTGGTAATGAAACTTAATGGATTCTAGCTATAGTAACTAAACCATGATGTAAAATCCACCACCCTTCTCTTGCTGACATCCAAGTGTCACAGGCAGACTGATGCTCATTCATACTGAACCCTTAGTTCAGCCTTTTATTCTGAGGTAGCACGATGACAGGATTGTACTGCTTGATAAGAGCCCACAATCACTTTTGCACTGCTTGGTAAAAGTCCTCAACTATATTTATAAGGCGATTTCAACAAAAATTAACAGGTCTCAATTATACTAATTTGATATAACTTGTTACAGATTTCAGAAAAAAACCCAGCTGTAGACAGGGGAGGCACAGCAAACTGAGGCCAGTGGTGGTGGAACTACCCATGACAGCAGGTTGAACCCTCAGTACCAGGGGACACCAGCAGGGATGGCCAGTCCTGAGCTCCTGACTCTCTCTGGGGTGTGAATCCAAAACCTTACATCCCCCCTCCTCAGAGAACACCCAACTCAAACCCCAAGGCATGTGTGTGGAACCACAATGAAACAAATCATCTGGTACCTCCTATAGGTACTGCAGCAAAGCAAAACAAAGTATCTAAAATTTACTGTCTCTGAGAGAAAGCTGAAACTGGACCACCAGTCTTTGGTGGAGCTCTTCGGTGGAGAATCTCACCTTGGAAATTCTCCAGTTTTATGTTGGCTGTGTTAATTCAATCGTGGTTCATCAAGAAACACCAGGACTGCCTCAGCACTAGAGAAGGGCGTTTGAACATGCCCTCCCAAGTAAATGCTCACAGCCCTGTAACAGAAAGTTGTATTTTCACTTGCTCCCTCTGCAAAGCTTGTTGTGCTTTACCCCTCTCCTTCCATTACAGAAAATCATTAATTCTGTTCTTGCACGGAGAATCAGCATAAAAGAAAGGGTACCGAAAGTATCATTATAGTGCATCTAACCTAGGGCACTCATCTCCTGGAAGAGGAGAAATGCCATCTTGAATCTTTGGGACGAGAGAACAGTAAGCTTCCTGGGTAAGTGCTATAGCTACTGCATTATTTCATCGAAGACAGAACCCCTCCACTCTTCTTACACCCATCTTCTAAAATAGCCTGGCAATGACAAGGTGCAGGCTGCCCAACCCATCTAGTAGGCTTTCCTTACCTTCCTGGATCAAGCTCATCCAGTTTATATGTGAATTACAATCCAGGCTGATCAGTCCTGTGTAGACCACAGTGGACCCCAGGACCCTGGCGCAGGGTGAGTGTTCCCTATTAACACAAACGAGCTGAAAAACTGAAAAGACATCAGGGCTGTGTGTGCAAGTAATTACGGCTTTGGGACTGCAATATTGGATTTATGTCTTTAAATTCTAAGTCTCATTCTAGGCAAACGATGTTTTCTAGATCTGGCCCCTGGTGACTACTTAGCTGAAGTAGATTTCCTGTTGCCTAAGCCTATAGTAATGATGTTTCACCAGAGTAACCACCCAAGTGTCCCTTCACAGCCTCTGGAACCTGGCTTCAGAAATGCTGACTTTTTAGAGGCCCATATACAGCTAAGCAAATCCCATCCCAGGTGTTAATTTCACAGGCAAAAAATCAAAACTAAACTACATTTTCTGCGGCCTGGAGGAAGCGCACAGAGATCTGGGGGATTACACTGAGAGGGAAACAGATGCTGCATGTTCGGATGCTTGCTGGGAGAGCTGGAATGACCACAGGATGAGAAAGGGGACAGCAAAAGGGAGATTTTGCCACACAGTCTGAATGCTCCTTCCCCGCCCCAGCCTAGCCTCAGGCACATTGCACGTACTGAGCTCGCCCGTGCACACCACGGGTCCAAGGATCGCACATGCACGACTCTACTGCCAAGGCTAATCCCAAGCAATTTCCTACAGACAGCTACAACACTCAAACAAGATGATTCCACAAAAATCTCCAAAGCAATTTTAGCAGTAAAACAGTGTTATTTTTTTTCCTGACAGTCTATATCAGAAAGCAAACTCACCCTTTGTGGCTCCTACTGCACATCTTAACCTTTTCGATGCCACAGAAGGTGACAGGGCTGCATGAAGTCTAGGTTTGAGAATTCACATGCCTCTGTGCCCTAAAATTGTTATTTTCCCCAGCTGCAGCCTCTACCTACAGACTCTGGGTGACCTCCAGGAGCTGTCTGTTTTGTACTTGTCCTTTACAAAAACACGGTAACACAAAAGTGGTGTGAGCAGGGTTCAGTGGCTGCAAGATCTGGCTTACGGTTTTGCACGGAGAGAGTAGATGGTTCTCACACGAAAACATGAGATTAGGCATGAAATTTTAGGATATTCAGTGGCATTTACTTAAGGAACACAGTCTATTTTAAAGCTGGTCCCTGTAAAAAAAAAAAGAAGAAAAAAAAAAAGATAGCTCGTAGCTACTATACAAAGCCTGCTATCAGTGTGTCTCAAAGCAGTTAAAGAAAAGAAAATAAACAATACACCCACCCAAGGCTTCCTCCAAAACATACTAATTTTCTAGTCATGTTGTACCGCTTAAGTACAAATGAACTCCTATGCAGATACAGATCTTTATCTTCTTTACCCAAACCCAAGTTTCGTGCTATGGGTACATAAAGGTTCCTTCAACCCAGTCTAAAACAGGGTTCTCCTGCCGGGATGGTGATGGATGAGGGTTGTGAGGACAGGCAGAACCTGATACCATGGCCAGGAAGGCTCATCCTCCTCGGTATGGAGCTGAGAGACTGATGGTACATAAGGTGTATGAGTCTGGACACCAGGACTGCATGGGGTATGATGGGGCAGATGGGCAAAGCCTTGCACAAGCACAGTGACATTCGCAGTATCCACACAGGCCAGGCTTTCTGAGATAAAAGACCATGGAAGCATGGAAAAACCATGGAAAATACAGGGCATATGAATACAACAGTCCTGCTCAAACTGCTTCCACAGCTGTGCCTTTCCTACTCTGTCCTTTCAAAACAAAAAGCTCACACAGGCCTGAGTGTGGTTAGAGATTCTGTGCACTGTTAAATGAGATTATGCAGTAGTAAGGAAACAGACTCTAAAGCACTAGAGATGTAAGATTCCAAACTTTGCAGGTAACAGAAAAATATTTGGAAAGAAAATCCTGTCCCTTGAACAAAGAGAAGAAAAGGCAGCTGGCATCAAGTAATTTTTTACACAAGATTCAATTTCAGGACAGTTTGTTACTTTAAACACATAATCCTTGTCAGATTTTAAGATCTGGACTGATGCAGGGCCCCAGACAACACTTAGGTGATCAATTGATTAGGAGGTATCTGGAATGAAGAGAATTAGGACTGGATTAAAACACTTCCAATTTCAGTGGAACAGATCCTAAACTTCATGATAAGTGTCTGATTTGCACTGGGATTTGCACAGGCAGATCCCTGAAGCCTGCATGGGTCCCTGAGCAGCACCAGCAGGACTGACTACTTAGCCCTTGTTTGACTGAGGAGAGCTGTCAGAAGCCATCAAATCAGTGACAATTTTCACAAATAGGGAATTGATTAAAATTCTGCACAAGAATTTTCCTCTTAGAGAAAAGCTCAGAGAACCCACAAGATGCCACAGAAAGCAGCTGGCAGCGTCTCTCTCTGTATCTCTGGTACATCACTCAGACTGAACCACATTCAACACCTCCCTAAGGCTTGGAGCCAGTCCTGCCTCCCTGTGTTTTGTAGGGCCTGACTAATGCTTTCCACAGGGTCTGTGGCCACTTCTTCTGCAGCACAGCATCCGTCTGCAGCCTGGGAGAGGTCCTGCTGGGACATCCTGGCTGCCTGGGTTCATGGGATGCAGGTATGGAGAGCCATCCCTACAGCACAGAAGGGACTAAACTCCACAGTGGTAACGTGGGACTTCCTCAAGGCCACACATGGACTTCGTGTTGGAGCAAAAGCACAGGCAGCTCTGGACAGCAAGCTCTACACCCGGAACAAGGGCATCGGAATTAGTCCCTATATTGCTGTGTAACTACTACTACATGGCCTGATAAAGCCTTATCATCATATTCACAGATTATTTTTGAACCCCCGGAATGCTGGAAAAAGCAGATGGAACAATTTAGATTAAAACCCCACAATCAAACTCAGTTTAAAACACTGACCCATTCGTAGTGTAAACATGTTGAACTCCAGATTGCTTCACTGTACTCCTAGAGTCAGACAATGTCTTCAAACACAGGAGAAAACCCTAAACCCATCAACAACCAAAAAAGCATTTACAGGTTATTCCCTAACCATGGCTAGATGTATTGCATCATAAAATGTCAACATCAAAACAATATAGAAAAAATAATTACAGACAGTGTTAGTGTTGTAAGCTGATAAGGACCAGATGGTCTTTTGTATTTATGGTTTGCCTTGTGCATACAAATGCTTTTGGGATCTAATTAGCCTTCTACAAAACTCAAACTGGGTAATTACTATCATTATCCCCTTTTCAAATAAATCTGAAGTCTAAACTGCAATTAAGTTTTTTATCTTACAATTCATATCCACGTATTTTAAGGATTGTTCTTCGCTATCTTTTCAAAATTCTTCTTCCAGTGACTGACATAAATAAAATGGAAGAGCCTAAAATAATTTTTAAAAGGATGATTTTGTACAAAGAAGAGTTTTTGGTTAGTGGAGTTAAAGCCTTCCTGAGAAACGTCGCATTTGTAGTGAAAAGATTGCTTATTTCCCAACCATTTAATCCTGGCACCTTCATGGCTATTGCTGTCCCATATTCCTACTGACAGCAATCATTAAAAACAAAGAGTGGGGCACAACTGGCAGAGCTGCTGACAGACACGTGTAAGGAGGCGCATAACTCCTCCTGTACATACAATAATCATCCTTCGTATGACACGAAGTGGCAGTCATTCTAATTAACTTTGAACTTAGGCTACACATAGGCTGATGATGGGCTACGAAAGGGTAATGGTGCAAATAATAAGCAAGAGTGTCATTTTTATTGGTTTCTTGCCCTCAGGACAGCTCATCACATGACACAGGTAGCATGCTACAGGAAAGCATGACACTATAATAACGCACACCACTGAATTTGCTTAATGGGGAATTAATCAAAATCTGTCCAAAAATAGACAGCAGATGAGATTACAGTGTTATGAGCTAATCTTCTTCCACCCCCATCCCCAACAAATGATTATAGGTTACAGAACTGCACTGCCATTTCCTCTTGCAAGAAAGAAAAGTACTGAGTTAAAAGCTGACACTAAAAATCCAAAAAACCCCACCACAATTCTGGCAACTAAGGGAGGACATACTAGCTGGTCAAAGTCTTGATGCAAATTCCTATTTTCCTGATGAAGTATTTTCATTTTATTTTACTGCTTCTGTGAAGATCATTAATAGGGTACCGAAATCAGTATCAAAATCAGAGTAAATGCTGTTTCAATCTGGATTGGCTTTCTGATAGTAAAAACAGTGATTTCTCAAGATAAACTCTGCAAACAT
This sequence comes from Ifrita kowaldi, assembly GCA_013398055.1. NCBI lineage: Eukaryota > Metazoa > Chordata > Aves > Passeriformes > Cinclosomatidae > Ifrita > Ifrita kowaldi. The sequence continues at coordinate 1,121,097 of VZRS01002789.1, read as the reverse complement.
TATCTTCTTTCTCATGTGAACTGAGTAGAAAAAAACCACTTGAATTTGACTGTTCTGTGAGGAAGGGCTGAAGCATTTTTAACGCCCTGATGCTATGCCAAGTGTTTCAGACATAGAACCACAGCAAGTAATTCAGGCTGGAAGGGACCTCAGAGAATCCATTTTGCCACATTCACCACGGGACTGCTCATCCTCTTCATCTTCAATGCATGCTTTTGTGTATACCAGGGTGAATTTTTATTAAACTATATTTTTGCAACACCAAACACTGAAGCATTGAACTCAGCAGCTAAACACAGGCTCCTGTGCTGATACAGAGAGATTCCCAATACTCCTGCTCCATTTCCACTCAGCCAAGCTCCCATCAATGCCTGCGTTCCTAAGCCCACATCTGTCGCGTGAGAAGGAAAGAGTTTCACGCCTGGCTGAGTTTTGATGCAACTCAAGTTAGTCACCTGCTTGTCTATCAGCTCATTTAGCTGCAGCAGTGATGGGTGATTGTGCTTCTAGCTTGCCTAAGTGCCCGGGCAAGGACAGGCAAGTGTGGCCATCTTGCCTCTCCCACCTCCTCATTCAGAGATTAATTCCTTTTGCTAACATATGCAAAATTGAAATTCAACTCTTCCCTTCTCTTGCTCAGTAAGGACAGGAGATCTGAATGCAGGCCAGAAGGAATATTGCAGTTACCTGACAAGAGTTTTCTGGGACATCCCCTCCTAGTGCATCTGTTTCATTAGCAAAGAAATAATTGTATGTTCATAGGAGCAGGGACAGAAAAATAGATTTCTCTTTTCCCAGATGACTGCTGGTATCACCTGGCTACTGAGTCACTGTCACTCTTTGTGGCCTAATTCTGTAATGATTTCCATGACAACAGAGCTATTTGCAATTTGACTATTGTGGAGTCTGAAAAAAACCCCAAAACTTTACAGATAAGAATGCAAAGAAATATAACAGATAATATTAATAGCAAAAGAAAAAATGGAAAAACCAGCCACTACCCAGGAAGTAATCCCCATCTCTGACTTCAGCAGACAATTTCTCCATGTTTTCAGGTAGCAACAGAAACTATTTATGGGCATCATAAATTTTTTTTCTGCAATAGTGAAATAAATACATGCTTAGTTGCTGATTTCCTAATCTTCAATTAAGACAAAAAAACCCAAACCATAACAAAACATTTCTGGCAGACCTTCATCTTTCCCTAGATGATACATCTGTTAAACAGACAGGCCCTGTCTTGGAATGTTCTATTTCTTTGTAATGATTATAGGGTCAGAGAAATTCAGTATAATTCAGGTTGTAAGGGACATGTGAAGGACATATAGAGCATTTCACTGCAAAAATCAGGAGGAAAAGATCAGGTGACCGAAGGACTGGCTGAATTTCGAGTATCTCCAAAGATGAAAACTCCATAACCTCTCAGAGCACCTGTTCCAGCATCTGAGCATCCTCAGAGTGAAAAAGTCTTTCCTGATTTGTATCTGAAATTTCCTGTATTGCAACCTGTAAGCCTGGAGTGACAAAGATAGGTAGACTGCAGATGTCAAAGAGCAGGGGAAGTGAATGCTACTCTAATTGTTCTTCCACAGGTAGAGCAAACAATATTCCTTCCTGACTGTCGTGACTGCCCAATAACACGTCCAGCACCTGCAGGAGCTATAATCTCAAAAAAACAGGCAGGTTTCTGGGTATCCTGGCACTGAAAATCAACACAAAACCAACACAAAACGAACACAGGATTGTGCAGTGGTTGTTTTGTGGTTTGTGGGGTTTTTTTTAATTCTCCTGCCCTTTTCCCCCCATTCTTCTAGTCTCATCCTTACCTTTACAGTGCTACACTACAATCTCATGCTTCTTTTGGCCATGGGAACCACTGAAAGAAAAATGGTGAGAAAGAGGTCCACAGCCTTGTAAAGGGCTAGCCAGACTTCTGCTTGTGCAAGTCATGAGCAGTGGACTGCCTATTCCTGTCCTTGTTCTCCTGTGAGAGGATGGGACTAACTGGATGAGGGCTGACTGGTGCAAATGTACATATCCCTGAGTTCACATGTAAGCCTCTTTAATTCCTCCATGAGAATCTGTAAAGCTGGACCTCTTCTTCATGCCTTCCTGCATATCTCCAGAGATACCCACCTGTTACACTGGTGGAGTGATGACTGTTCCTTAGAGGAGGGAGATGAGCCAGACAATGTGGCAAGCAAATCAGAAAACTCGCCTTGTGCCACAGTGGTGGAACATAAAAGCCAAGTGAGGGAGGGCTTACGATATAAAACCAATATATCCTTGGTGGTGTGATCTGCTTATGGAGTCAACTCTTAAGTGGAAGGAGGGCCCACAGCCAAGAGTCATTTTAAGGCAAAGGATGTCTCCAGAGCCAGAGCAGAACGAAGGGTGAGCTGGTAGCAGACAGGCTCAAAGGCTCAGGAACCTTTCTTCCAGGGAGCTCCCACGGCTTCTGTGGGAGGTGCTCAAATCTGCAGGAGTTATCAGCATCATAGGGAGAGCCTGGAAAACCCATTTTTGTAGGCAATGCCAATGGAGTAGAATGCAGAGTTTCCAACTAGATTTGGAAAGATGGGGTTAGCATGGTTAACAAGGCGTCCTTATTTACAGAAGCACCTTGACACCTGGTGGAAACAAATCACATCTGAATTGACGCTGACCTAAAGTGGCCCAGCTTCATGCGTGAGTTGGGCTAGATGACCTTCAGGTTCCCTTTCAATCTAAGCTTTTCTGTGATTCCGTAGATGAACACAAATAAATTAAAAAGAAGAGATGAAAAGAACAGAAAGGAACTCATCCACAGGACACAGGCAGACTGTGAATGCTCTCTCTCTCAAGAAACAGCAGCTGGGGAGAGCAGGAATTATGTAGTATCATTCATGCCCCTTTGCACGGGGTCCTTAAAGCACCTGGATTGACACATGAGAGACAGATACACTACGGAAAACAGTCTTGGCACTTGTGTGCTGGGTGCATGGAGCTCTGCAGTGCAGTGTGCACACAGGCACTTTTAAGGATAACTGTATTTTATTCCTCAGCATAAAACTCAATTGTCCCAATAATGGCATGGCTTGCAGCCAACAGTACTGTTGTGTTTTGCTCCAAACAATAATTGAGTTGACAGTCCATTTTTTCAGTGGAGGTTGAAATATCAAATTTGATCAGATATTAGTACCGATGCTGCTGCATTTTGCCAGCTTGACAGTTTTTCTGGATGACAGGGGGATTTGTGATCACAGCACCATGACTTGAGAGCCACAGCTGTGGCAGGAAATTGCCTTGGTCATGGATTTGGAAACATGTGCTGCAGAATATAATACAGTGCAAGAGTGGGAAAATGGGTCAAACAGACAGAACTCAGACCCATGAGTGACAGGTGACTCTGAATTCATTGAGTCACTGAAAATGCTGTGGTTTGAGATGCCTTTCCTGCAATTTTCCAATCAAAATCCTGCCTCTTCTGGACTTTGGATAGATTTCTAACGAGGGAAACACAACACAGATAATGAAAATTACAATATGTGTCTTTTCTGCAGCTCTGTTAAAGCTGAAGTTGGTGATTATATTTAAACCTTTGCAGCCATTGGTTTTAAGATTTTTTTTCAAGCTTTTATTCAGGGAAACACACTGTGCATATGGTTTTGTCTCCTTGTTTTCAAGAACATGCTTAGCTTTAGAAGTGTGCTTAAATGCCTTCTCAAACTGCTTTGTGATATGTGCCTTAATGTGGGCTGGCATAAGTGCTTAGCCACGTAGCAGCTCACCCAAAAAGTTCTTACTACCCATATGGCTCATTACACCTCTCTCCTGCAACCTCTGCTGGATGCCAAATGGCTCCTGTGAGAACCTTAAGGAGTGGCACGTGACCTTCTAATGCCACGTGCACTTGGTGTTGCTGGGGAAGCCACCCTTCTTCCCCTTGATAAAAGCCAATCACACTCTCCTGATGCAGTGGTGGTGAACTAAGTTACTCAGCATAAAAGCTTCATGAGCTGCAAAGAATGCAGGCAGGTAGGGAGTTCCTAAATATGTGCATCTTAATGATACTTCTGAATTGTGAAATGCAGCTTTGCCCATCAGAAGCTACACCTGCTGACATGCTGTGAACCTCAGGCAGACCCCGTTCCCAAAGAACTGAGAGTTAAGCGAATACATTATGTGTGCCTGTCATTCTTTCCCAATAATGCTTTTTTTCTCTCTTAGCTGATTTTAACCTTCATTTGACAGGAAGAGAGAATTCTCTATCCAAGTTCCTGAGAGCCTGATAAAAACAAGCAGCTGACTGAAGGACGAAGGGCCATTTTATTGCCTCCCTCTGCTCAAGCTGTAGCACGACTTCAGCTGACTTAGTGGGGATCAGAGAATCCACATGTCCAAATATTAATTATGAATGGAGGAGTCATAGGAAAAAAGCAACTCATCAAGCCCCTGCAACACCAGATTATTTTTTTCCCTGATGGCCATGGTATGCACAATCATGTTTTATCTACCTGCTGCATCCTTGATCCTCTTGTGTTTTTTAACCTTTTTGGATGGTATTAACAAAGCATGGCAGAGGGGCAGCTAGAAAAAGGAGAAAAATACCCAAGCATTCCTTTCAGTTCACTTCCAAAATCCTATCAATTAATCTCCACAGTTCTATGTAGGAGCCTATATGTCACTGTCAGAATACTCTTGAGAATGGAAAAGTGTAAGAGTGGAACTTCAGAGACATATAGACAGAGAAGAGAAAATTCTATTCTCCAATCTTCAATTTAAAAGAATCTTTAGATGTTTTTAAGTACGATTTTAATGAGGAGAACGACCTCCCTCAGTTGTGGATCCCCCCTGTACCTAACCTTTTTGAGGAAATCTCTTAGAAGCAAGTTCCCAGATGATGTTTGTCGGCTTATGGCCCTTTCTGGACTGGAAATGTATTTAAGCCTGCAATCTGGGAAGAGGCCCCTGGCCAAACCCCCAGCATGTGCTCTTGATTCTGGCACACAGCCAAGTCAGCAGCTCTTCACAGGTACTTAAGGACTCTCTGTGTCTTGTTACAGTGCCCAAATCATTCAAACACAGGAGTGCAGCAAGGTGCAGTTTGCAATACTCCCCCCAACCTCAAAGTATTATCCCCCATAGCCTAACAAACTGATCAGATGTAAGAAGAATCTTAAACTGATTTTAAACAGGAAAAATGAACACAAAGTCCTTTTCCTTCTGTCAACACTAAGGCATAAACCTAATGCATGCCCTACTGGCTCCTGTAGTTCTTAAGGAAAAAACTGGGTTTGCATTCCAGACAATGGTGTATTCACAAACATTTGCTCCAGGAGATCTCTTTGGAGGAGACATGATGACACAGTTATTACAAAGAATCTTGCTTCGTTTGCCAAGCTGATTTGCTTCAGAGAAATGACGGAGAGACAAATCAGTAGAGTTTTCGGAGGACTTCGAGCTCGAGAGGAGACAGGGAGGCCAAGCTGTGCCTCAAGCGGAGCATGCTGCTAATCCAAAACTACCAGTGCTGGCTTCCCAGTGGTTCAAAGCATGGGAAATGACAGATTTAGTGCAAATTTAAAGGGAGTAGAGTATTGATACAGGAGCCAGGGCACAACATAAGCTTTCATACTAATACAAATGCTTTGCTTCAGTCCCTGCTCCCTACACACAACATATTCCACTTTTTGGTTTCTGCCTGACCAAGGGGTCCCTGACACCTCAATACAAGTTACTTGGTGTTATACGACTCTGTCAACTCTCCAGGCTTTTTCATTCATATGTCAATCTACCACTTGCCTACTTAGTCCAGTTTCCCCTGGAACTCAAAATTAGTGCTAAGGTCAGAGCTTTGGCAGGCAGAAATCAGCTCTGCTTCACTGAAATCTCTCATCAAATCAAGCTGTAATACAGCAAATCAACTACACAGCTCTGGTCAGAAGGGGAGCATCTCTGATCTTCCTCTTCACTCAGCCCATACACCCTTCCAACTGTTACAAGCTTGATGGCATCTGCTACCACCGGTCTAAGAGCAGTTTTATTTCTATCCTCCAGTTATACTCTGGTTTTATGATATTTTATGACCATCCACACTCTGTCAACAACCACCCCCGTTTCAGAATTGGACCTGGAACATTAACTGGAAGGACGAGGCTGCCTGTGCTCATTCCCTACCCACAGACTGTCTCTCTTGAAGACCAGCTCTCCCAAAGGAAGCAGGAGGTGTCCCTTGAGTTGAAGCCAAAAGACAAAAAGAGGACTAGTGCTACACAAACCTCTCCAAACGTTTTCCACTAAAAGTGCCTGGCAATATGCAGTGAAGCCCAGAACAGTGAAGTAACACTGTGTGCTTCAAGCATGAAAGTATAATGTGAGAAGACATTCAACCGGGAATTGTCTAAGACAGAACCAGGGGCTGCCAAAGAATTTTAGTTCCTAGTGGTCCTACTCTTCATGACAGTGCCATCTAAAGCAAACACCTGTATTTTATTAGATTATACTGTAATCTGTGTGCAACAACTTTAAGGCAATAGACCTTTGTATTTGAAAGTGCTCCAAGCATGAATGCATACAACCACGGGTAGCCTGCTACTCAGAGCATGTTGTCTGCACTCCAGCTTCAGGAGCTTTCAATCTGTTAAAATACCACAGAATGTATGTCAATATATCCATGGAAAGGGGCCATAATCCTTTCTATTACCCTTCCTGCTTCATTGCCAGTCACTTTTGGAGCCAGGGAAGGACATTTCTTTGAACATTTGTGTTTCACCGTGCCTTCATTTCCATCAAGACCCCCATAACACATATTGCAGTCTGTTGCAGGCTTCTTTATGCCCTGAGGGAAGAGAGGGGTGCGAGCTGTTCAAATCCAAATCCTCGAATAAACATGATGCAGCCTCAGCAACTGAGGCCCTGCTGCCAGTGGGAAAGCTATTGCACACCCAGCACCATTGGCTGCGGGAGGTTTGGGCAGTAATGAAACCCTGTGTGTAATGCTGCTGGAGGAGCCTCTGTCTGGATTTAGCACAGTGAGAGCCATGGACTAACCTGGGACACAGCTTGGTAGCCAGGATGCTTCCCGGAAAGGCAGGAGAGCTGCGTTAGAGACCTTTGTAGGCACAGGAGGGAACTGAACCTGGTTCTCCCTTTGGGAGGAGTTTTCTAAGCATCAATAAATCATGCTGCACAGGGACGATATTGTCATCTCCTTCTTGCAACTGGTTTTGTTGCCAGTCGGTTCTTCCCAAACTTGCCTTCCTGCAATCCTGGATAAGGTAGGGTTCAAACTACCATGCACAGACAGAAGCCCCATGGTCCAGCCAGAGCCCTGTTGGTAAATATTGGTGCCTGTACCACATCTCAAGTTTTACAACAATAATTAACTGTATGAGCTATATGTGACTCCAAACCTTGTAAGACCTTGTCTGGTCTTGAACATGTTTTAGCTTGGTGTTTGCTGCTCCTAAAAAAGTCAAGAAATGTTTGTTGCTGCCTCTGCAATCAGACGCCTACTGCCTCATTTGAACAGCTGTAAAGTGAAATTTGCCTGTGTTTATTTGCCTGTTGACTGCCTTGTGGTTTTGAAGTTGTTTTATGTGCATCATCGCCTAATTTACTAATTTACCTTTAGTTACTTCAGTTCTGATTGGCTTTGTGCAACTGCGGATTCTTTTCCTGCTCCAAAAGAGAAAACATGTTTTATACAGCAGACTAGCAAAAGTAAGTAACTGTGGTTCAAGTAACCTCATGAACCAACAGGAAGCACAACCTATGAACTACTGTGATGCTGAACTATGGAGAAAAAATAATTTTGAGTAAACCAAAAACTCAGGAGAAGGAAATGCCCATCATCAACATCACACTCCTCTCGCAAAGAGCATGTGATGCTGACAGCTCCATCTACTAATTAGAGAATGGAAATATAAAATCTGACAGATACTTGGGAACATAATTTTACAGTACTACCAATGATCCTTTACAGAAATTTGGTGATCTAGATTCTTGTTATAATTGGTCTAATGAAAAGCAGCTGTTGTTGCATCTGATTACACTGAAAAGACAGTAATTAAAATAAAAAAAAATTCTGAGACTTGCATTCTTGTATTAGATGTGTTCTTTTGGTTGCCCATAATTTGTATGAACACATTTGGAATTCTATATATAAAATATATACACATACAGTGATTTACAGAACACTTCTATTACACAGAATTGTAGCTGTGGAAACTATCACGAGTTTGATTCACGAATTTAAAGTAAATCAGACCAAGTGAATTGCTGGAAGATCTGTATGCTGCTACGAACAGCCATAGATAAAGTGCATAAAATATCTGTGAAAGTGATCCCACAAATCCCAGAGTTAATATATTTTATTTAAGTGGACTCTAAGGAATTATATTTTTTCCATTGCTTAAAAATATTTCACTATAATCTGTGTTGCCAAGATCACATCTCTTTCTTAGAAGAGATGATACAGAACAAAGCAGATGGCAAAAGCTTCTTTACAGAAAAAAAGGACCAAACCAATCAGTTCAGTGCTTTTCTGAAAAATAGCTAAGCTCTGAATCTAGGCCTTACCCTACGCAAAATATCTAAACTAAAAGTCTGTTATGTCATTTATGTTACTTACAAGAGTCACAACCAAAGGGATGCTAGTTAAATGAAAAATCGTAATGCAATTTTCAGTCCTGACCCTTTCAATGCTCTTAATTTTTAGTGTCACATCAATCTCACTCTCATCGTAACTATTATCTACAAGCAAATATGAACACTCTTTATCAGCAATCAAAAGAGGCTTCTGAGGGTTGCCAGCACAGAACTGTTAAGGGAAAACTTTCCCAATTAATAGACTATTTTCCTTTTCCTCCTGAAGTCAAAAGGTTATAAGATTTCCTTTAAAAAAACAGATTAAAAGGAAGTCTTTGCGATTATGGGACAAATTTCATTTGAGAAGAGGTCAATGAGTGCCTTCTCAATTCATTATTAGGCTGTGCAGCAGAGGACCGGATGGTCAGCCCCCAGCTCTAGCCACAATCATCTATCACAAGGTAAAATCAAGTCTTTCATTTCCCCTGCTGTTTCATGTTGTTCAGAGGGCAACGTAACAACAGTGCAATCCTCTGCAGGTTTGTTCTTGGCCACCTCTTGCCCTGGTAAGTGATTACTAAAATTATTATAGAGATACTCTGCTGAAGGATTTATTCAGGCTGGTAAAGTGTGCCCATTTAACCAATGCTTTAATCACCAGCTGGTACCCACACTGCTGCCATCAACTCACTACAGGTTTATCTAAAGTGAAGAAGACCATCAGCTTGCTCGTGCTCTGGAAACAGTAACAGGAATGAGCAGCACAGGACTGGCTGAGCTACACATTAGCTCTGCTTTTATGAAGATAACCACGTCAAGGGCTGGATAGAAAGCATTGAGCTTTCAGGGACTGGACAAATCATTTCAAAACGCTTCACGGTAAAAAATCTTAAAATACGTTCCAGCCAAACTCATGACATGGCAGGTAGCATAGACAGTTATGGAGCAATACCAAAGTCATGATCTATGCAGATGTAAGGGTGAGCTGAAATCCTAAACCACTGGGGTCATTTAACAGTGTATGGTACAGCTGGTTTATTACAGCTTCTTTCTTTGTGCGTCCTGCTTCCTATTTTATTTATATCCTGATCACTATTACATCTGTCGTTTCAAGCATGTATCTGATTTTCTGCTTCCAGTCCTATACCATCTATTTTTCACACATTTTTTCCCCAAGGAAGGAGAATCATTCCTCCACTGACTAATTAAGAAAACTCATATCCACATATAAATCTAATGCTCCATATAGCTGCCAAATAACGTGCAATCGGCATCTTCATCTTTTAATTTATGATATCTGACTAGTGCCCTGAGCAATTCTTAACTCCACCACCTTCACTGTAACAGGGAAGAGCACCAGATGTTCCTGAAGAAATTACAAGAAGACATCAAAATATGTACCCTGTACATTGTGGAAGTTTCTTCACACCTCCCTCCCAATTAAGGGCTGGCTCTGAAACATGATGGTTTATAATTCTTGGGTATTTTTCTCCTTCTCCTACCTAGCACGACTGTGGATATTCTCATTAGCTGGTTTCCTATCAAGTTCCATACCTTAAGGCCACAAGAAGCACAGGCTCATTATCTCGCATTACTTTTAATTCTGATTGTTCAGTGCTTGAAAAAATGAACAGCAAAAACTTCTAAATGCCTTAATGACATGAGATTAGCTAAGGGTGCTTCTAATGGGAAATAAAGCCACCTTTTTCACAAGGAATAAAGTACCAAAGGTGGAATAAAGCTTACCATGACCAGCGAACATGCCCTACACGCCATACACATGCTTTTACATTCTTAAGTTTTACACCAAACATTTATTATGTGGATACAACTTCTCATCCTACATCCCTGCTGAAGGTATTTCAAAATCACTAAAAGCCCTAACAGCTTTAGTTTCTTCTTTTTCTAGTTTTGCAAGCAAAGCAGCAATTTAAGTCCACATAACAGACACAACAGATTTGTATTAAAAATATGTGACTTGACTTGAACACAAAAACAAGGAGTCTTTTGACAAGCTCACTCTACAGACTGATGAATATACTGTACCTAACTGTGATTAAATATTTAATACTATAGACTATTTGCAGTTCACTTATAAAAAGCCGCTGACAACTCTGAGCAAACTGTGAAAAGCACAGTGAAGAATTCTGCTGATGAACTACATTTTCAAAGGGAACAGTTATTCTATTTTCCTAACCAACAAGGTTAGCATTAAGAAACTGCTTATTGTGACTTCGACAATACCCTCCTGTGGTTTCATCCTCACATGCCTTCATAAACTGTGTGCTTGTGACTGCAATCCCAAGTACTGCACTGGGAACAAAGAATCACAGACATCTGAGCAAAAAGCAGCAGACAATTTGGTGCAGAAAAGGCCTACAAAGAGTACTTATTCAGAGTAGCCTTATCTCACATATATCCAAACACAGTATGAGTTCCTTTCACTGTTGTAGCTCCAAATTAAACGACAAGTGTGACACCGGGAGAGGAAACTGGAAATGACACAGGCAGAAAGAAAGGACTCGGGATAAACAGAAAGAAGAAAGATGTCCCTTAGAGAATATCCAAAGTGAAGCTGAACAGTCAAGATGTTTGAGAAGAAGAGAGCTAGAAAGGGAGGCCAAATGAGATGCTGGACTGCGAGGACAAGGTTGGCATCCGATGGTTCACGAGAGACAGAGGGCAGAGACCTCAAACCAAACGCCCGCCCATCTACAGTACAGATCTCTACAGCTTGCTTGGCAACCCCACGTAAGTTTGCAGTCAATGAGGAATATTCTCCCACAGATGACTCAGTTGGGTCTTGTTTGTTTTCAGTAGACATTTAGGGAATCCTGGGTAACAAGAACAAATGTAAATACCAGTATTACCACTTCTCAAAAACTAGGTGACATTAATTCTGCCACGGGCTCAGCAACGTAGCTGTTTTGAAAACAGATGCCTGGGAAGCTGTTGGATACAAAATTTGGAAATTTGGAAACTCTGTTTCCAACTAGGGGCAATTTTTAGGAAATGTCAGTGAATTCTAAATTTAAGAGGTCTCATCATTTGTGTTCAGTGGCAGTTACAGTTGCAGATTCCTATTAAACAATAAGTAATAAGAATGTTCATGTAGATCAAGAAAATATAAACCAAAACTTTAATGTGATAAAGCAAAATGAATCCAACTGCTAGTACTTAAAAGTCTACAAACACCAGCTAAGAGCACAACCTTACCACAAGGCATGACCACATGAAATGCAGATTTGATAATTTTTGCTGTTATTGTCCTGGACATACAGCCTGGATGTAATGACTTGAATACTGTAATCTGTCAGTGCCTTCAAACCACTGACCTGATTTACCGTGTCACATGCCTCATTCCATTGTAGTTAAAACTCTGAGCTGTGAACATTGTCATAACAAACTTGTCACCTGTAACTGCTTGAGAGCTGTATCAAAATGGGGCATCAAATCTTCTCTTGAGCCCAAATTAATTTTATATCCAAACTAACACCAAGGGCAGATGAAAACAGAGTCAACATCTGGAAAATGGCAGGGATTAAAGTTTGTGCTCCCAGCAGGACCTGGATAGAAACTGAGGCTCGCAGACCAGACAAAGAGGTGGAAGATTGCCCAAGCAGCTGAACTCAATCTAACACCAGTCAGCCCAAAACAAATTCTAACCACGGCTGACACTGTGACACTACACAAGGCAACCAAATTGATCCAGGATCCCTATGAAAGGGGCCAAGACTGCAGCAAAACATTACGTGATGTGTAAGCCCCCAAGCTATGAACAACCTGGTGCAGTAAGGATCCACATGGATTCCCTGAGACCAGGTCCAAGGGCTTCACTCCCACTCAAGCCTCTCATATGCCTTGTGTTACCTTCAGTAATGCGAAACAGCCACTGAGGACGAGAAACTTGTCATCTGGAACTGGCCACATCACTTTATTTAGTTTTATAGTGATGCTGAAACTACCCTACTTTTTGAGTTAAAAAAACCCTCATGTAAATGTAAGTCAGCATTTCAGTAAACTATCTGTGCTGCAGAACACACATCCTTACAGAAGGATGATGAGAAGATTTCATTTTAGGGATTGTGAAAAGTTATCTTACTTACATCAGCAACTTTCCAGATCTAACCATCAGTACTGGGGAGGAAAAGGCCATACCAGAGAGATATAGTTTTATTTATATAATTCAACTATATATTTATGCAAAAACAGCAAACAAAAATAAAGTAACAATAAATATATAAATATCTGAACAAAGCTGCCACTGTCAATCTTGAATATTGTTTGTAAATTCTAGCCATGGGCACTTCAGCACAAGCACAGAAACATCACTGATTATAAAATCAGAGAGGGTTTCCCAGGAATAAAGGCAAATTTAATAATGCACTTGAGTAATAACTTCTATCAATAACAGAACCAGCAAATTTAATACTTACAGGATCAGTTGCATGACTGCTGATACTCAGTTGCCTGCAAATGATCCATGCTTGGGAATATTTGTTATTTACTGATCTCTAGTTTTAGTATTCAACAATGAAAGGCTTGCTAGCTGTGTAGGAGTTATTAATTTATATGCTGCATTTCAGAATGTCTGGAGTCACTTCTTACCACTGAAAAAATTAAAGATGCCCTATTTGCTGGGCCTGGTAGAAATACAAGAGATTCCAGTGTCTGGCAACAAGCAAGTCAGTAGCAAGGCTGTTTGCTTTCAGCAGGTTTTAGAGACATTGGAAAGACTGGATTCTCTCTCTTTTAAGTCTTCCCAGGAGCCCCTTTACTAAAGAAAATGGCCATTTCTCTTCGGAAATCTCTAGGATCTTTCTCAAGATCCATTAATATCACCTTTAAGAACTCCCCATTCCAGTAACTCTTGTCTCTGAAAAGTCACAGATTCAGATACTCATCAAAGCAGTAGTTGTGAAAACCCACCACTTATGACACAGCTTAGGTCAGGTATTGTCTCAGCCATACTAAAAAATCCTTACTGAAATCCTCTTCCCAAGCACCAGGCAGAGAAAAAAGCCTTGCATCTGTATCAGTTTGGGGGTTGATTTGCATGCTGTCTTAGCCTACTGAGCCTGGAGAGAGGGATAGATAAATAGATAGATAGATAGACAGACAGCCAGCCCTGATCTCATATTTGCAAAGTTTATCACTGCCTCTTAAAACACACCTTACAGTGACCTCCTTTATATTACACATTTCATTGCTCAGACACCCACATCCAGGGCGAACGGTATGTTCAGAACAACCCATTAATTAACAAATTTAATAAGAGAATATGAAGACAGGACCAGAAGGACTTTAAGAAGTTTTGTCCATCTCAGGGTCCCCAAAGACGGATCAGCAATATCTAATCCTTTCCCAACAGATATTTTCTTTACTACTCTTACTACTCCAAATATTCTCTTACTACTCTACTACTCCTGAGGATATTTCATGGCACTTCACGTTTCATCACTGAAATGGACAGCTTAGCTGTCCTTATGGTTAAAACGTTTCCCCTAAAGTTTAGCCTAGATCTCTCTCATTACCATGACACTTGCTGAGAAAATGAGCCTGACATTTTCTTTTGATCACAAGTCCAATGAAAAGGTGTCACATAAAAATTGATGTAAGAAAATCCCTTGGAAGCCCCCAGCCTGAATATCAAGTAAAAGAGAAGAGCAGGAGTGATAGGAGCTGTTGAGGCAGAGCACACTTACAGACGGGGCAGCAGCATCACCATCTGCTGGAAGAAGCGAATTTAGCTAATGTACCAGTTGCCACCAAAGGAGGAGTGAGAAATGCCTTTGGCAGATATGCAACGTAATGAGAGGAACACAGAGATGCCACACTCTGCCCAGTTCACAACAAGTGAAAAGTCAAATGGCTTTCCCATGCCACAGAGTAGAATGAACCTACCCTGACAGTCTAAAGTAGTTTCAGATGTTTTATCTATTAACCACAGTTTAGATTGAAAGCCCGGCCTTTTTAAAATTCACCTCCCTTCTGGCAGAGGTCATCTGCTGTGATGGAGGATTCCTGACCTCCTTTGCCCAAGCAGAGCTGGAGCAAACCTCCCTCACTTGAGATGGGAAGGTCAGCTCCAAGGGATCAAGCTACCAGGCATGTGTGTGCTTTGGGATCTGCCCATCCGTTTGTGAGGAGCCAAGACCAAAGGGAGTATGAAAAGCTGATAATTGTCTCGGGAACAGATTGGGCTCCTGACGAAGAGGAATTTCACACTTCTCCACAGGCACCGCCTGGTCAGATGGTGCTTCTTTGTGCTGTCTGTGTGTGGCCAGGCAGTGAACGCTCACAGGTTCTGTGTAATAGCTCACTGCTGTAATAGCTGCAGGGGCCCTGCAAGAGTGGGAACAGGAGGCGTCCGTGCACAGCCGGACGCGGGACACCCTACAGCAGAGCTCTGGTGCTACTGCGGGAGCGCAAGGCTGCATGGTGCTCTCTGCAGGGACTCACAGCATCACTGGTGACTTCAAAGAACACCAGGGAGACAGCAGTGTCCCAGGGCATTTGGCTGCTAGATCTCACAGGAACAGACTGGCTCCCAGTGCTGCCGGTTGAGCCTTTCTGAGGACTCACATTGACAGGGCAATGGAGGCAAATTTCTACCGTGCTGACTTCAGTAGCCTGTGGTGTCGGTTTTGGTGGTGAGCCCAGGCTTAGAAAGGTGTTGAAGATGGTTACCACATGAATTAATGTCACCTTTCACCACTGATGAATGGCGTTGAGAGGTGTAGTAAGAGGAAAGCCTGCAGACATCACACAGCAACAGCTAGTGGGGCTCCAGAAGACACTTTCTGTTGGGTTTATCAGCAAAGAAAGCTGGGAATTAAGGGTAAGGATGTAAATCACCCAAAGTCATTCACGTGACACTGCTCATCCCTCACCCGCAATTCATATTCTTGAACCTTTTCAAAGCTGTTCTCAGGGAAGCCCTGCACTGAGCACCAATGACAATAAGCCAGGAAGGCATATATTTTATCTGCAGGACAACCTGTGTAATTTATCCCAGTGCAGAAGTGGTGACAAGCTCTTTTGGCTGCTGTGGAGGTATGGAGGGTGACTGCTGGTTAGTGTGCTAACGAGCAGTGCAGGGCGGTTGTCACCACCGATGATTTTAGAGCTAAGAAACCACTGTATGATAGCTCTGGGGAAAAATAAAACAATACTTCTGGCTTTTTGACACTGGAGATGGCCCTGGTGTCTCCTGCATAGTCCTGCCAATGCAGTGCAGGTTTGCAGCATCGTCTCTCACACGCTCTGGTGAACTGTCCAAACCCACAGACCCACCCAGCTCCAAACCAAGCCCTAACACTCCAACACTGCTCTTCTGCCAACCCATTTCCTATCACAGTTGCTTTCCTACTTTTACCAGGGAAGTGTGTGCCAAGGATTCCATTCCCGCCCTTGAGATCTACCTATGGCAACTGTATTTGAAATACCTTTGTGGTATTGAAAAGCTGTAGCTATCAGCAGTCTGCACGCTGCAGTCTGCTGAAAGCTGCCTTTGCACTTCACCAATATTTGATATGGGAGTTATTTTTAAGACACATTTGTTTCTTGATGTAAGAAAAGACCAAAACCTCACCACTTAATGCCTCCTCGGAGCCCACAAGCAAAAGCTATTATCACTGTGTGCCTGAAATTGCTACCTTTTATTAAGCTGGCAAGTCACATCCAAAGGAATTGCAGCGAGCAGCCTGCCTCATGGATGTTACTACGGTGAAATCACAAGCCTGAGTATGGCCCCGCTCCACACACTGCTAGGAAAGGAAGACTGATCAGATTTCAAATCTAATAGAAGGTGGGAGACTGAACTCCTCTTACTGCTAATTGCAAAACGGTGCTGACTGAGGAACAAGTACTGACGTTTCCAGTCCTGAGACTGTTACAAACATGAAATTAAACCTCTATTTATAGAAATCAGTAACGTCATCATCACCTTGACGTGCTCTGTTATTGTCCAACAAATAATGTCATGTAAATCAAAATGTAGTCCCACGCCATATACATTCGTGGTGATACCTCTACATCCTTATTGTCAACTGCTGTTGGTGTTACCCTTTTGTGACCTGTACTGTCACGGTCTCCTGAGCTGGACTGGACTGAATGGGTGCTCTGAGAGCAGGGGTGAGATGTGACAGCACGCAGAGGTGTGTCACTAACACTGTGATGGGCTAGTGATGCTAGATGCCTGCGGCCTTGTTTTGCGTATTTAGCAGCTCCCAGCTAGATCCAGGAGTAGCAGAACCAGGTGTGCTGACTTCAGTGCATGAGTTGGCATCAAGTGCATAAGACTGCACCATTAAGCACCAATTAACACCTTTGAAAATGTGGATTTTAGACTTTCCTGAGATTTCTACTCACTATCCCTTTAGCTGAGCATAGTAATGGACTGCAAAAAGACAAACCTCTCCTGAGCAGGTATCACCAATTTTCAAATTAATACTCTGCCCTGTTCAGAAGGCTGTCTGCTGATCACTGTAACATGACAACGCCTTACAATAATGACAATGCTATGGTAAACAGGATGCCAAATTACCATGTTCTGATTTCAATGATTTTCAGTATCAATCTCTACTGATATTACTGCCTTCATGCAATACAAGCATGTAGTATTTTTACCCTAATCACACCAAGGAACGAGTACTTCCAGTGTCCCCACACATCTGCGAAAGAGATTTCAAGAGTGGGAAAAAACAGAGGACTAAATGATCTATCAGCTGGAAAGGAGAAACCCAAAAAGCATGCAGCTGTTTATACAATCAAGTAATATCAAATATCTGCTACCGAGGAAACTTTCTCACATGTGGTAAGACTGACCCAGCCTTTCCAGAGCCTTTCCCTAGAAGGTGGGCTAATTTCAGCAGTGCTGGAATGGAGGCTTCAGCTCTTCCAATGGCCATTTACAGGCTACTAAGCACTGTTGAAAACTGAGCCTTGTAGTCTGGTGTCCACCGACTGATAAAAGGGTCTACCAGTGGGACTACTGGTTTCCCCATTATTTTTCATAGAAATAAATAAACCTCCAACCCCAAACCTCCGCCCAAGAGTTTTTCCTATGAAAAGGAGAAATGCCACAGGCTTTGCAACAACCACTTAGGTCTTTGGCTTGTGAAGGGGTTTCAACAGAAATTATGGGGTTACCTATAATGGTGGTACCTGCAATGGCATCAGATTTGGAAAGTGATGACCAAGACCTGCTATAGTTCAGGAGTGCCAGACAACAGGTACCTGCACAGCCCAGGACAATCAGTGGGTGCAGCACGTGAGGGAACCTTTCAGAGCTCTGGTTTGAATACAGCCCTCAGCATAAACCTGTGGATCAGCAGCCTCACTCAACAGACTACTTGAATTTTTAATCATTCTCTTGAATTCAGACATCAGAGCAGGTGACTGAGTTTGACACAGTAAATCAGCTGAATATGAGCTATGTAATTGCTTCTGACTTTACATAGAAAAAGCTTGGATAATGTTGAGAAGGGTATCAGAGGCATTTGAATAATGTTGTGTTAAAGCAAGTCAAGCTCATAAGCAAGAGAAAACAACGCTCAGAAAAAGGAAAATGTGTAATAGTGTCAGGAGGAACCTCTTCACCAGAGAGTTCACCAAGTCCCATTTGATTCAGAAGCCATTACCCTGCATCTGTATGTTAATGAAGCAGTTGTTCCAGTGCTAATTGCTGCTCCAACAAATTGCCTTTTGCAATTACAATTTTATTATCAGATTTATCACTGCAAACTGAAATAGATGTATTTCAATTTTAGAAAGTCAACAGAATGGTGCAATTAACCACCAGTCTTCCAGAAAGGCAAAAATCAGAGTCTGTAATTCCAAGGCTTTACAAGTTCTTCAGAAGCTGAGCAGACATCTAGGTACACGTGTCTTCTGTGAATGTCTGCTTTCACAAGGATGCCTACATTAGCCTCTTTTAATTGGGTTGCCTGGATAAAATCCAGACATTTTAAGCCTTACCTAGGCATTTAGGTATATGGCTTGATTTTTAGAAATGCTAATACAAACCCATATACATTTCAGTTTGGTAGTCTTGCACATTTGAGGCAAAAAGGTGAATTAATCTTTAAGTAGCATTTTCTCAAAGAGTCCTCTACTATAAGGCTCTACTATCAATGAGGTAACTAGACTTTCAAATTAAAATTAACAGACTTTTAAAACTGAATTCATCACTACTTTAGAAATACGAGACCTGAAGGACCTTTTAGTAAGTGTAGACGCCAAAGCTCCTGCGACGGCCCACCACAACTGGAAGGACACTTCTCTGGTTACTATTTCTAAATGTAGTGAGTGACAGAAAGACAAAGAATACTCTTAACCACAGCAGAAGTGTAAGTTTGATTTTCTTGGACAGGAGGAAGAGGCTTCTCAAGCCTTTGTCCAGTTCATGCAGGTGCTGTGGTTTGCAAGGAGCCCCGCTGAAGACAGTGTAAGAGCTGTGCTGGACAAGAACAGTCAGCTTTGCTGCACTGGAGAAAGCTGTGCAGGGATACTTGGGACTGTGAGGAGTCGCACAAAACAAGAAGTAAGGAAACTAAAGCATTAGGCAGCAAAAAACATGAATTTGGCAGCTTCATAGACTCAGACACATGGTTTTGGGAGGATGACATATCTAACACCCTGAGGTGGTCTCAGGAGGAGAGGAGAAGAAAATTTCTAAGACATCTATTTTTTCTACTGCACGAAAGAAACTGTGTTTTATAAACGTGTCCCTAGCTTGCAGAGATGGCATAGAAAATTAATGCAATACGGGGGAGTGATACCAAGCATTCTGTTCTTTTGTTGTGTACTGTAGGCATTTTTCTAAATATTGCAACCAGGCCCTAAAATTGTGTCTTAACTGGGCTGAATGGGTAACAGTATTTTCTCTTCAGAGGAAAGTCAAATGACTACCACAAAAATAAAGCAATTATCAGGAAGATCTGAAAAACAATATCCAGCTCAGAAGTGGGGTGCAAACAAAATGAATTTCAAGGACACATCTAATTCACACTACTCCTTACAGCAAAAACCTCTCTGAGAGGGCAAAAGCAACCACCAGTAATACTACTCTATTTTCACTGCTGCACTGCTGCTACAACTACAGTAAGGACAGCCAGTGCCAGACAACTGCCCCTCTACCATCAGTGATTAGGAAAGATTTTGGCTGCATTTAGAAATGTAGAATCACTTAGGACCTCTAAGGTCATCAAGTTCAACCGTTAACCCAGCACTGCCAAGTCCACCACTAAACCATGTCCCCAAGTATCACATCTACATGTCTTTTAAATAAAAGCAGAACTGTTAATTTTCATATTAATTGCCTTTTTCTTATTCTTTTTATGAACATAGAATGCATTTTGCATTTTTACATTTCAAAACACCCAGTTTTCTAAAAAGGTTATGGTAGCTTTTTAGAAGCTAGAAATAACTCTGACAGCAAATTTATAACTGGAGAAGTAACTGCTTTAAATACAAACAGGGCAATAACCATCCATCTATCAAGCATCAGCTTAGAGTAATGGATTACAGAGAAGAGCCACTTTAGTTAATCAGGTTGGACTTTGCAATACTTCTGTGTTCCATAAATAATATTCTAACAGGAGCTTTACTGCTGGGGACCACTTTGAGCAAATGGTGGAAATGAATCTGTCCTTTTCCAGAAAGTATCAAATGAGAAGACACACTGATGGCTATCTCTGCCCTTTGAAGCAAACTATTAGAAAATTAATCTTGTTGAAGATGACCTGAGTCAGCCCTAGGAAAAACCTAGCAGCTTCAAAATCATATACTGACAGTCTGAAATAGCAAGGCTAAAAGGGGTAAGTCATAGACATGCAAATGTGGTTATTTTCTGTACTTAAAAAAAGGAAAAAAAAAAAACACACTACAACTTTCAAGGTCTCAGAGACAATGACTTGGAAACACAACATTCACCAAGGGACTTTGCTGGAGTCTCTGAGAGATATGACTACGTGGTCATGTAAGAACACCATGCCAGGGTCCTTTTCTGTATTTAATTTCACCAAAAATTGCCTCTAATGCATCACATTGAAGTGAAGTGTGGCAAGGCTGACAATTTCCTAGACACTCTAGAAAGTAAGTTTTCCTAAACAGGTTAAACCTTTGACTCTCTAGGGATATTTTCTTGAGCTTCCTTTAAGAAGTCTATCAATAATGTAACAACAGCAGTAAGTTAAAATGACAAATCCATTTATGGCAGAGGAATCCAGAAAGCTTCGAAACAACATGTAGACCTGACACCTACAAGCGTGTCCTTCAGGAAGAAGGGAGTCTGTTATGATGATCAGAACCTCAGCATCACTCAATGGGAAGTGTACTGCCAAAGAGGCATTCCCTGATGGATAGCTACCACAGCACTGAAGGCTCTAGGCAATTAGCAAAGCAGCACATCATGCAAGACAAAATCCTGTCTGAAGTGATTTAGCAAATTTCTACTGTTTCAGAAAGTGGTAATGGAGTGTAATCGCTACATGTATCAGATGGGGTCCCAGTCATTAAGATCTCACTCCAAGAGAAGAAAACACAATAAAATGGGTAGTCTTTCATTCACTTAATAGGCAAGGATAAACACTGAGGTGATTCTGCCAAGATTTACATCTGTGGTTCCAGGAAATCAAGGTACTTTTGGTTTGATGCTTAAGGTTAACAATCAGTCTCATCTGGCTATTCATGTGTCTTTCATCTTGAAGTATTCTATAGCACTTAAAAAATAATACACAAATCAGAATCTCTACTCACAGGAGCATTCAATTCTACTCTTCACATTTTAAGAGCTACAGTAGATGCAATGGATAAGTAATGGGCAGAAGCAACTTGATGTTTTAAGGCCAGAACGGTTCAGTTTCTGCCACTGGCACCACTAAATAAACATATAGATATCCAAGCTCCTCCACTAACATGTAAACAAAACTCCATCTGGCTCTTGGGTTTCTGCAGCTTTCTTTCTCTTGCTTGAACTGCAGGTTATAATAAAAATGGAAACACACTGAGATTAGGCATAAATAAAAATACAATCCTTGATGAAAAAGCAGGGTGAACACATACATTCCTGTCCATTGCTCTTGAACGTTGAACATTAGCCACTGCCACAGACAAATGCCAGCTACTCTGATAGATCTGTTATGAAAGCAACTGAGGTTGCACGGAAAAGTCCACGATGTAAGGTTAGAACTTCCAATAGTAAAGCAGGATTTAAAAAACCCCAATCCCTCTCTTCTATGCAACTGGTTCCTATTTCACAAACTAATGCTTTTGTGATCTCTATTGGGAGTGAGCCCCAAGGACTGCTAAATATCCACAGCCAAAAGCCATGAGGGTGTATATCTTTTATAATACCCGAGCCTTGCATTCCAAAGTACATACATTTTTAATTTAAGTAACCCATATAATGAAATTCTTCATTATTTTTTCTCTCAGTTTACCTGCTTTGCTGGATATTATCTCTCTCATATCATTTTTTAAGACAATAACGGTGTTATTTGAAAGAAATGAGTGGTTGACTCAGAGTAATCTGGTATTATAATTCCAATAATGGCCAGTGCTGCATGCTTCCCATGGAATGCAAGGCACCTGTAGATGGAAGACTTGTCTCCAAGCAGGACAATAGTGTTTTTAACTTTATATCAGAAGAATGGAATTATTTTCTGTTCTAAAGCATAAAACCTGGTATCACTTACAATTTTTATCTTACTAAGTGTAACAGTGACAGTAACAACAAATACCTTTTTTTTTTAAATGGTTCTGCTTCACATCACCAGAATTTCTGAACATGGCTTTGGGAAAATCTAGTACATTAAGGATGTATGAGAGGATATATAAGTTCTTTGGCTGAAGGAGAATGGCACAGTGCCTTCTGACCCTAATATAAAAACCCTTTAAAGCGTAGGTGAGTCACTTGGTTAATTTAGGGACACTGACAACATGGTATTTGTTCTTCGAGCTCCAAGTCTTTGGATTTGCTTTCTTTTTCCTTTAAAAAATCCCCTTTCCTTGAGGAGACTCCATTTAGTACTCAGGAGGGCTCAATCCCACTAAAAGACTTCCAGGATCAATCTCCAGCCATTCTGGGAAACTGCCCCACGTAATTATAGTAAGTGATGAGAGGACAACGTTCTGAACATTCTTAATCCCGGGGTACCATTCAAAGAGGTACCCTTTGAAACAGAGGTACAAAGAGAAGAGGACAGTGCACTTTACATTCCCCTTTGCATTACACATCACCAAATTTACTTATCAGAAGAATTATGAATGTTTCAAAAAGGAAAAAATAACCTTCGATGTTTGAGTGAACAAAATCTGCACATTTTCCCCCTCTTTAAAATCAGTTAGAGAGCTTCTCATATTTATTCTTTCAGGCTTTGGGCAAGTGATATTCAAAAAACCTGAAGATTTCATTATGATCTCTTGTATTTTCAGTAATGGTTTGATGGAGATTAACCTCCAGGTTACAGTGAAAGCTTTCATGCCGTCTGTTTGCTGTGACTACAGGTACTCTCCAGCTGCACAGGGCTATTCCCCTATATGAATCTGAAAAGTTCACACAAAAGTCTTATCATACAAAGTCAGACCATACCATGCTAAGCCATGCTTAACCTGAGACAGACGGACAGACAGCCCTAGGCAAGGTCAGTGCAATCAAAATTACTGCACTTCACAGATTTATCACTGAGTCACTGTGTGTGTGTGCTCCCACCCTGCTGCAAATGCAAAGGAAATCATGCGAACTTTAAACTGCCCTCGTGGTGATTTTTGGGTTGTCATCAGTCAAGAGCATCTGACGTCCACCACCAGGGTCTGCTGATGAGAGCAATTCATTAAGCACAGCAGCTCCAGTATTTACGTCTATCTGCATCGTCCTCCTCCAAGTGCTAGCAAGAGTTGTCAAGGAAGGTGTCATTGCAGTGGGGAAGGACAAGTGAAACAAAAGACATTCCAGACAAAAAAAAAAAAAAAAAATCAACACGTAGGTTCCATAAAGATGCCGAAGGAAACAATAATTAGGCAACTGGTGATACCAATTTACTTTGTTTAAGCAGAGGGAGAAAAAAAAATTCTTGAACTAGTGAAGACAAGAGGACTCTCAAATTTAATTCTGGTTTACTAGAGGCAGTTCTGAGATTCTGGAATAGGAAATGACATCTCCGGACTTGGATTGCAAGTCTCCAAGTGCACAATATGATATAAATAAAAGCGACTTAAATCACCCGTTTTAATCATGATTTAAATCAGCAAGCAGGAAACATTAATTTAAATAATCAATTCTAATCTTGCTTTGCAGCTGTACTTTTTAGTTATTTCCCTAAAGTAAGTTTCAGTCCAATGGTTGGTAATCATTAAAACACACTGAATTGTGACTAAACTGCAACTACACACTAAATTGGAAACCTTTTTCTAACCAGGACAGTACGCTAAATCTGCACACACTTTAAAGAAGTTCTACGCTTTCCTATGGTACATTTGTGGTTTTCTTTTTCTAGATTACTTATACTACTTCATTTTATGTTTTATATTTTACTCCTGCATCAAATTGCCCAGGGAGGCTAACTAGAATTCAGTCACAAAGTTCATAAATAATATTTTTAAAATTACGTATTACTTACTATGAAATGACAGATTAAGTACAGGAAAAATGTAATAGTAGCTGATTTATTAAATTAGTGAAATGCTAGTCAGAGAACTGAACTGCTGATTTCTAGTCACTACGTGAAAACTGCAGATTTTGTGATCCTCCCAGTGTCTGAGCAAGAGGCACATCACAAGTTTTGGTAGATTTGGGATGGATGAACTAATTTGGTTTTCTACTAAATTTATGCAAGAATCACTATTTCTAAAGGTCTGCTGCCATACAAATATCACTGGATTGCTCCAGGAGACAGTAAGAAGAAACTTGCAGTGAGTACAGCGTATAAACAGATTCATTATTCCAGAAACAGTTGTTCTTTTGTGATCGTGCTTCTACATAAGGCATAGATAAGATACTGGCTCTTAGGCATTTGTGAAGAGGGATGTTAAAGAACATCACATAAATTTATTACTCATCTTACAAGAAGCTGGCTGAATCCATACAGTATTGAATATCACTATATCAGTTTCATGGATTATAAATAGATTGGGATCACTCTGAACGTTAGAGTGACACTGTGTATAAAGTATATTACTTGCACAAATTTATTCTTGCTTGCACTCCGTGTATCTTTGTTCAAAGACAGCCTCAGCCAGGAACAAGTACCTCACCAACACATGGCAAGATGCAGCCCAAGGGACCCTCCCAGCCCCCTCCACTGCGCAGCAAAGGGCTGTGCTGAGGCAGAAAACATCCTCCTAATGGCCAGACAGCATCAACACGCAAATGCAGCCATTTAAAATGCAAATGTCATTAATTTTAATTAATGATGCACCATACTTCGGTTTGAATATTTACCATTTGAGCTCAACGTACTTAGTATTTTATGCCCCTGCTCTGAGCACTCAGCAATACAAGCAGTGAAACATGTGAAGGGGCACAAAGGTTACACAGGCTTGCTTAATACGTGCTACTGAACAAATGTGACATAATTATTGCTACCAAAAGAATCAACTACTTTACTATGAAAAAAAAAAAAGCCCATTTTCTTTGACACATTAGTTTTATGGTGGAAATTTCAAGTGCCTGCTTTTTTTTTCCCACATGTGGGCATAAGGTTTTTTACTGCATTATGCAATGGGTGAGGACTGAAAACAGCTCTACAGTCATTTGTGAGAGAAGATACAAACTACACCTTATCTTTAGCTTCTGCAGAGAAAATGACTGATGTGAGGAAAACAACAACAACAAAACAACGGGATTTAACAACCTCATGTTTCATGAGAGATGGATTCTCCTCCAAGTTTGGAACTGTGCTGCAAAAAAGCAACCAAACAAAATAAAGCACAGTTGCAGAGCGTCACCTCAAAATAAGGATTTCATACAGTTCTCTGCCTACTAAGGTATTAATTAAGTCTGTGCAGAACCAATGCAATCAGAAGCAGTCTCTGGGGCTTTTAAACATGATCCCATGGTGTAAGGGCTCTTTGGAGAAAGTCACACATTGTACTCAGGAACACATCTCATAATTATAACAGTAGAATATCATAATTGTACCCATTCTGAAAGGAAGTGGTAATTGCCACCTCTCATTCTGGAGTGGGACTACTTGACTTTTTTAATTGTGTTGGATCTAAATCTCTGTGTGGGCTGCAAACCATAAACCACAAGGAAAAGTGGTGGGCTGCTAGAACACTGCTTCTGCTTTTAGGATCTTAACATCAGCACCTTGTTTATTTTCAGCTCAAAATGTGGTCAAATAAAACAAAAGGGATTAGTTCTGCTAATTCAGAAGCCACTCTCAGAATGGCAGTTCTGGTTTTTAATAAAGCAAAATATTCAAGTTACACTTATCTGCAGTTATTAACTATACTTAGCAATGTTCTTTTTTATCTGCACTTTCTATAGAACACTCTGCATTATTAATGGAATAGAAAATTGTATTTATAATATAAGGTACTGACAATATGAAGGGCTTTTTGCACACAGAAATCTGCCGAAGCTCACATTATTCCCATTTTTTTCTCAGCCACTTTCCAATTTTCCTTTTTACCTTAAAAAAAAAAAAAAAAGTATGGTAAGGTTCACTCACACACACTCACATACACATATACATGTACATATATATGGCCAGCAGGACCAGGGCAGTGATTGTCCCCCTGCACTCTGGTGACGCCACACCTTGAATCCTGTGTCCAGTTTTGGGCCCTCACTACAAGAAGGACATTGAGGGGCTGGAGTGTGTCCAGAGAAGGGCAACAGAGCTGAAGAAGGGTCTGGAGCACAAGTCTGGTGAGGAGTGGCTGAGGAAGCTGGGGGGGTTTAGCCTGGAGAAAAGGAGGCAGAGAAGGGACCTTACTGTTCTCTGTAAGTCCCTGAAAGAGGATTTAGGCAGGTGTGGGTCAGTCTCTTCTCCAAAGTAACAAGCAATAGGAAATTGCCCTCACGTTGCTCTCACACCTGAGAGAAGCCAAGTGATGCCCATTACAGTTGCTCATCACTTGATGACCGACACCCAGCCCATCCCCCAGCAGCGGCTGGCACCTACTGGCCAACTCCCTCCCGTTTATAAACTAAGCATGACTGCCCGTGGCATGGAATATCCCCTAAGCCAGCTCAGGCCAGCTCTCCTGGCTGTACTCTTTCCCAGCTCTCATGCACCTCCTCGCTGGCAGAGCATGGGACACTAAAAGTCCTTGACTTAGGGTATGCACTGCTCAGCAACAACTTAATCATCAATGTGTAATCAACATTATTCTTATACTGAATCCAAAACACAGCACTGTAACAGCTACTAAGATGAAAATTAACTCTACCCCAGCTGAAACCAGGGCAGAAATCAAAGCAAAAAGTGAGACCTTGAGGTCCTGTCTTCCAGCAGATGGGTAAGACAATTCAAAGAACTTCTCTCTGTCCATCCCAACTTTTGCAGTTGATAAATCTACTCTGGGTCGGAGGAGTAGTCTTCTTTAAAAATAAAAAAAGAAATAAAAAATTTTGTACACTGAGGCTTGTAGAAAACATACCATGCACAACGGTGGGAAAAGCTATAAACACCACTTCTGGCTGACTGCCTTTAAAAGTAAATGCATTAGTAAATTTTGATTCAAATAGTCCAACAGCATTAGCACAGAAAAAGATGCTGTCGGTGAAAAGACTTCCCCTACATCAGAATCCAAAGCAAATCTAAAATAATTCCACCATGTAGCCACCTTGTTAAAATACAGTCTCAGAGATGTCTCTGTCCTGCACGGATGCCCACTTTTATTTGAAGAAAAAATAAAGATGCTTAACCCTCGAGTGGAATGTACACGGAACAAGTAAAGTGACTTAACGGCAAAATACATTGTCTACCTTGTCTTGTACTGAAAAAGTGACTGGAATTCCTAATGAAGTTCAGCACACCTCTCTCTTTCATATGCTCAAATGCCCTACTTTCCTCATGGTGCCTCCTGCACTAGAAATGTCACCCTTACAACCCAGCTTCTTCTACCCAGCACTCTGCACTCCTTTCCAAAAGAACTTATCTACAGCAGCAGACACTGCTTTATTCACCTGACTGTTTTTACTGCATCCTTCTTTCCTTCGTCGTCATGCAAACTTGAGATGAGAATAATGCACATTTGTACTTTGTTCCAATGTACATGTCTCACCAGGAGTTGCTGGTATTTTCTATTCGCTGGCACCTGGGTAATATTTTGGAAGCCTCAGGCAAACTATCTCTTAGATTTAGACATTTCTTTTATATTGAAGATGTGCCTCTCCTTGAACAGCTCAATAACTGCAGTATAAAGTGATTCTTCAGTTGTTGCCTCGTAACAATAAAAGTAAAAATAGAGAACCAAGATAAATGTAAGAAGAGGGATTAAAATAAGAACAAATAAGAAAAGGTGTGCTATGCCTTTTCAATGTGTATGGCAGTGAATTCAGAGTATGGTGCCTCTCTCTCCACACAGAAATAATCCACTGTAGTAAGGTCTCACTGAACAATGAATTTTACAAAGCTGTTTCTCACAAAGTACAACTACAAGTGCAAAACTTCTTGTCTTGTGACATTTTTGCACCAGACTACCAGGCTACCTCTAATGTAAAACAATTCTAACATTTCATCTTATGCTTGCAAAAATTCTTTTTTTTTTTTTAATTTTTATTTTTTTCCTGGTAACACCAAATCAAATAGTTTTAATATATTAACACACCTTTCATGCGTGCTGTGTTTTCTGAACTGAATCTCATCTGTATCTGTATCCAGAGTCTTAGCGCTTCAGAACTGAAGGGCTACATACTTAGCTGGCTGTGTAAAAGCATTAACCTAGAAAGTTTGCTCTCCAAACTCAGATGGCCACAGAGCTACAGCATACACTGAAAAAAGGCAGCAAATAGGGAAAGTACTGTGTATGTTGTGACACAATGATCTTTCGAGTGCCAGCGGTTGGACCTGATGATCTTAAAGGTCTTTTTGAACTTAAAAAATTCTATGATTCTCTGATGTTGCTGACTTTCCACAAAATCAATGAAATGCCTCATTTTCTCTCATTCAGGTTTTGTTACAGAATGCTGAACAAACCCGGGTTTGTTAAAGAACACTAGAGTTTACACTGGGTGTCAAAAGACTGTCCAGAAATAAACTATTTTTAATTAAAAGGTCCTAGAAACTGAGTTGCCCTTCTGTTATTTGGAATAAAAGAGGAGAAATGCTTTGACACCTCCAACCCCCTTCACACATATACCATCTCTTCTGCAACAAAGAACATGGACTACCTACTTTTTATGACTGCTAGTACAACTGCAACGATCTTCATGTCCAGATGACTTAGCAGAAAAATAGTCTAAAACATAGTTAAAGAGGAGGAAAACAAAGGAGGCATGCTCTTTGTGATGTGTGCATGTGTGGCAAGGCACCACACTGACAGCCGCAGCCGAAGCCTGTGCTGTGAACCTCCTTCACCTTGCTGCTGAGACATTAATCAGGCTCTGCTCCTCTGCAAGGACTTCAGGATGTTTTGGTCAATGTCAATGCTGGGAAAATGAGAAGTTTGCCCTTTTGTCAAACTTGCCTTGAGAGACATCTTCACCAATTATATCCAGGGCCTCTTCAGAAGACAGCTCAAACTGTACGTGATTTGTACAAAGCTACTTGACAGCATAAAAAATGACCAATAACTCAGAGTTCCCTTCCCTGTGGTTTACTGTCTCTTTATATCTTGTTCAAAAGTCCTATGCAAAGCTGTAGTGTTCATCATTAATCCACCTCCTAACAAGTTACTGTGGCACTGAACAAAGCTACCCAGCGTGCTCTGAAGCTGTGCACTTTGCTCTTTATAACCCCAGAAGTAATTCTGATCAATAGGAGTATGATGCTGGGACTCCAGACCTAGGAAGTCATTTTAGGTTTTAATAGCATGAAAGGTACTCAGCATGCCAAGGCAGAGCAGGTGAAAACCACAAAGGGCATTGCTCCACTGTTATCAGCACTGCCAGCCTGGAGAACTCAGGAACTATGAGGTTATGCTAATCAGAATGAGGTTTATAAACAAATGAGACAGGGTGGGCAGATAAGCTGTCTCCTCCCTTTGAATGATTTCTGATTACAGTCTCCTGGACCTCACAACATGAAGTTCAGCAGATGTTTCCCATCCCATTTTTCAGCTCTTCTCCACCACTAACTTCCTTCTGCACCACAGTGGGGGTGAACTGAGCCTGGGGTGGATCTCTTACACTGTGTCCACTACAAGTTCACAGTGTTGATAAGTGAGTGCGACTGTGCTGTTTGTGTACGGTTTCGAAGATAAAAAGCTTCCTCTCATCTCCCATAATGAGACTTACCCATCACCAGGTTTTCCCACCCATGCCCCATTCCCTGGCCTCTCCCCATGCCTTTGCATGCAGCCAAAGCGGAGGCACTAGCTGTGTGGCATTTCTGAAAATGTTGAGCTGTATTTTCAGCAGCCTGAGGAACACTAGTTTGTGCAGTGTTTGGCTTTCAGCCTATCCCTTATGCCTCCAGAGCTGTATTTATCCAGGCTCTGCAGTGTCCCTCATGGCAGTAGGTAAGGGCTGGCTGGCTGGCTGAGCTCTAGCAGGGTACGGTTTAAAATTCTGACATGCACTTCATGTGAGAGTGGCAGAAGGTACATTAATGAAATTATGTGACTATAGCCCAGCAGCGAAGATGGCAAATGTAACATGAAGCTGTTTGTTTTGTTGTTAGAAAACTACTGTGAGATGCCTGACAAAGCTGAGGCTGAGATGCAAGACAAGTGCCAAGCAGGACTGCAGTTGGATATAAGGGTGCCTCCTTGGGCTGCTACAGAGATTCTCCTTTGTTAGGCAAGTCCCCACTGTGGAGACCTCAGGAAATTCAGACAAAGGCTGAAGCCAAC
Source organism: Ifrita kowaldi (assembly GCA_013398055.1). NCBI lineage: Eukaryota > Metazoa > Chordata > Aves > Passeriformes > Cinclosomatidae > Ifrita > Ifrita kowaldi. Next base: position 1,090,557 of record VZRS01002789.1, on the reverse strand, counting down.
ATGATCTACAAGAGTGCCAGCAGCACAGACCCCTGGAGAAGCCCACAGCCTATTTATACACTGACAGCTGCAGCAGAGGCAAAGCAGACTGAACAGTTGCAGACCCAGGAAAACCACACAGCCTCATTTCAGGAGACCATTGTCATATACAAATTGTACAGCCCTTTTTGTTCACCTTTAAAGAAAGAGCTTAAATTGATCAATCTGTTCTTAGAGATGGATAAGTGTTCCTCTTTAATGACTGCTGAATAGCGAGCACTTGCCAGAGCTCAGAGCATCTGGGGAGAAAAAAATATTGAGACCCTGATTTAAAAAATGCCTGGCAATTTTATCTGCTTCAATACCCTAGTGGTGTATGTTTGCAGTCAATTAGTCATTACAGATCACTTTTCAGCCCACATGGCAACAGTTGTTGGCTTTTTTTTTTTAAACTGAGAACAAGGCAAATCAGTCCCAAATGGTGAAAGCGAACTCTAAGTTTTTGATGTCCTTACAAATGTTTACTTGTAAAAAATACAGCAATATATATTTGGACTATTATGACAAAAATTAGAGGTGGTGATTAAAATGGTACTTTAAAATTCTGTTTATTTTTTAACACACAGTAAAAAGAAAAAACAAACCCCAATAAAGGGCCAAGTAAAAACTCCACCAATTCCTGTCACTGTATTCATCTCAGTTTTGAAATCTTATCATTATGCAGTGTCAGAAGAATATTATTTCTCTGGACACTGTCTTCTGACAGACAATTAAATAATAACAACCAGATTGCTATGTAAATGAAACCTTGGTAAGTCTCACTCAACCATTTTTCTTCTCTGTAACCTCTTCAGAAAGATGCAGGCTCCCTTCTACATTTTTCATTAACGCACCAAATCACATGAGGTTGAAAAGGTTAAAGATGTTTAATTGTTACTAGATGATAATCAGTCAGAAATTATATTCTAGCATGTACCTCGCTGGCAAAGATGTTGTATTTTCAGACACATCCTTCCTAATTCTTCCTTTCCCTTTGGAATTTATCATTAAACTGCATTTATCTGTCTCACATGACACGTGCAGTCAGGAATCAAACTGAAAAGCCAAATCTGAAAGCTCCTTGCCATTTCTCATTTTCTGTGACCAAATAAGGGAAGAAACCTGCATGACTTTGGTGGCAGAGACGAGCTTTTCTGTTTACATCATCTATACTATGACAGCCCTTGGAGGCCCTAAACGTGGATCAAGACTAATTGTTCCAGACTCAGGGCAAGCAAAAAATGAAAACAAGCTGGATGCCAAAAAATATATGTAATTTCACGCCTCTCTTTACTCTCTCTTTACTGAAAGTGTTGCTAAACTGGGGCTAGAAAGGAAAAGGAAGGAGGAGCAAAGGGATTTTTCAAGCTACTTGTCCTGTGATGCCCAGAAATGGTGGGAGATGGGGGACAGAAGGAGGACAATAGAGGTAAAGTTTTGGCAATTCCTACCTCAAAATCTCTCCCTCCTTTTTATCTTCTCCTGGTCTGGAGCCACATATCCTACCTACCATGCTGGTAGTGAGTTTCCAAACAGCTATGTTATTCTCTAGACCCTTCAAAGACCCACTCATCCTCCAAGTAAACTCAGAATGGGAAGATGTGCCCTTTGGAGGGGTTTCTCTCTCTGCTTTCATGACAGAGGCATTCTGAAGAGGGTTTTTTTTGCTTCTGGTTTATATATGCTCTAATGCAACTTGAGAATTGAACAGTATATTAATATTTCTTATATAGAACAAGTCTGTATCTTATTGGAAATGCTAAATGGATTGGTTAATGTATTTTTGAAAGGTATTTAAATGCTGTGGCATTAAAGATTTATGTAAAAATCTGAATACAGAACAAACTGCAAGATGCTATAGTACAGACACCACAGTAATTCAGGCACCAATTTAAGTGGCAAATGGTATTTTTTGATAACCTTACATCTGCCTTTGTTAACAAAAAAACCAAAGAGATAATAGGCACAAGGGCACAATAGCCTTGAAAGTGGCAAAATATGTAAAAGGTTAAAGAACTGGATGGAAAATGGATGTTTTGAAATTTCCTCTTCTCCAGATACTGAGCAATACTGCAACATCTGCAAAACTCTCTGTGACTGGGCATGAGCTCGGGTCCTTGGGCAGACTGGCAGGGGCACAGACAGGGCAAGGCTTGGGAGCTGGCACGGCACCCAGATGGCACATCCCTATAGAGAGAAGGAGCTGCCTCAGAGGTGGCAGTTCAGCTGCCAGTACCAGGAAATCTGTCCTGCGGGTTTGGGCCCCGGGGAGGCAATCAAATCCCCATGTTCCCTTTAAAATCAGGGAAAATGACTGGTTGCCTCAAACCACAACAGCTCTTCCTGGTGTTGAAGCCTATGGCAGCAGACACTGCATCCTTCTCAAAAGCCAGGAGACCAAGCTGCAAGAGGTGATCACCAGCTAAGAGTAAAGTCACAGTGAAACCAATCACAAAAATCTCTGTCTGAAGTCAGGTGCGGGGATAACACAAATAGCATCACAGTGGCCTCTTGGCATGGAGCAACATAAAACTAGGCAATGGTGGAAACCAGAGGAGAAGGACAGGTGCCCTGAGGCAAATCCCCTTGTCCCAAACCAGGGAGCTCCAAATGCAAAGATCTCAGTGAGAACAGAGGATGGGTGAGAACAACCTGTGTAGCTGTGTCCTGCCACAGAGCCAGGGACTCCAAGATCACCATGCTGCACTATGAGCTCCCCAAAAGCTGCTGAAGATGGAGCAGCAGCAATGCCAAGCATGACTTTGACTCTGGGAGTTGACTTTGGTGATGGAGAACATTTCCACTGAATGCAGATTGTGCTTCCATGAAAGCCAGTGCCGCAGCACACTACATCCTCCTAAACAGTATTATTAAACTACCATAATAATCACCCTGCTCTTCAATCCAAGGTCTCAAAGCACATTACAGGCAGTAATGAAATAACTCACACAAGAGCACTGTGCGGAAGAAGGGGATCATTACTGCTGCTGCTCACAGCCATAAAGCCGTGCTTTCAGACACAGAATTTCACTGCGAGGACCAAGCGCACAAGTGTCTCCATATATACTTCACTGCCAGTTATGGGTCCTGTCACGGATTTGCCATTGCTTTCCTGATGCTCCATATTTTAGCCAAAGTCTTGAGACTCTTGGTAATTACGAGAGACTCAGCTTTCATTTACCAGAAACAAAATGAAAACAATCCCCAGAAAAAAAGCTGTATTTGTGGATCTGAAGTTTGAAATCTGTTCAGTCTACCCTAAACCAGAAGGCAAATGAAAACAACAAAATTGTATTTTCTTTTTGTGCTTCAGGAACTCCCATTCCCTTGGGGAGATGCAATTCCTTCTCGGGGGCTGAATCAGGCTTTCTGTCTGTATATGGGCACCAGCCCTGCACTGCTGGCATGAAGTCAGCTGGCTGGGGCAAAGTCCTGACCTCTTCTGCAGGGGAAGCCGCTCCAAGAGACATTTTCAGATCATGCACAAGCCTTATGGCAGAGCTAAGGAGGGAATCCAGGTCTTAATTACCCCACATTTCAAGTTAACAAGGAATTGTTAATACACAAGTGAGTTAACTGCCAGCCTGCTAGAGCAAACACCATGCAACATCTTGTGGTTCCGCCTTGTAGCTGGAGTTCAGAGGAGCCAAGTTCTAACTCATGACTCTCCCCCCACTTTCTTTCATCAACTAAAGCCAGCCCCTCACCCATGATAGCTTGTTTTTGAACAATACAACTCCCTGTGATTTATTGCACTGGCTTCTGTGCCATTAGAAAGGTTTTGCTGGTGGGTAAGGAAGTCAGCACCATCCTGTTCATAGGACAGAGCCCATGGACTGGATGGGAGAGCGCCAAGAGACAGCATGGACACCAGTGGCTGCCACTTTGCTGAGAAAATGTGATTGCAGTGCTTAGGCGATGGCTCACACTGGACCTCTTCCCTTCTGTGCTATACAGCGCTGCTCATCATCTGCAGCTGATAAACCCACACCCGCCAGGCTCACAGTGTGTATAAAGCTGTGATCAGTGGGAGCAGAGCAGAATCAAATTGGAGTTTCTAAGAGCATCTGCTGTGCATTCTGGAAATATCAGAACTTGGGTCTTCATCTTTTCTTTTCTTTAAATATATACTGTGATGTTTAGAAAGCTTACATCTGTCTAGGTTCCTTACCCCAAAAATTTTTCCTACATATTTAGAGGCAACAGCAAATTTTCCATCTTTTGACACCAAAGGAAGCATTAAAAGGGATAATCTGCCCCCCAAGCCAAAAACCTTCCATCTCTAGCCATAACAACACTGGAGTGATTTGTCCTTGAAGAAGGGGGGGGGATAGCCATGGTGGATGACAAATGGCTAAGCCATATGCATTCACTTCCTTTCTACAACAGAAAGAAATTAAGCATGTATCAGCTTACCGTGGGAGCCAGCGCCACGAGCAATAATTTTTGTGAACAATAACCTGGCACACCTTCTTTGCTGCACTGGCAGCTGCTGCTGCTGATGTTGAGGAGGTCCTTGGAGCTACTTCATACCCACCTCTGCACCGTACCCTGGTTTTCCCTGCGCATTTCAGACTTGAGCTGGGAGGACTTTGGAAGTCACGTTTAGACTGTGACCACAAATGGCTTTATGGAGGCAGAACAGCCTGCATTTTTCTACATGTAAGTCAATGACAATATGGCACCAATTAAAACAGTGCTTCTTTTCCTCTCTGCATTAAAAACTATACTGTCTTTAATTAATTAATAATTGGATTAATGCATATAAGTACCTGTACAAGGAGAAATTATTAGGGAATAAAAGGTTTTTTTATTACAGCAGAGAAAAGTACCATGAAATCTAACAGTGGAGAGAAGAGGCAGACAAATTCAATGAAAAATAAACCAGACATTTCAAAGAATACATGAGATAAGCATCAGGGGGAAAAAAAAAAGGTCTTGTAGCCTTTAAATCGGTATCTTCCTGGAATATGGGCTTTAGTCAAACACCAGTCAAACATCCCAGTGTAGGAGTAATTAGGTGATTTTCTACCATGTCTACCACGAAGGGGTCAGAGCAGGTGATATAATACCCCTCCGACCTTAAGACTATGAATCTGTTCATTCACTATCCTATCACACTGCAAAAACTGCAAAACCTCTGCTTCCATCTCTAAACCAGAAAATATCACAAGTAGGAAAAATAGAGGAGCTCTCACACATTATGCTGGGAGGTCTAGGAAAAAATCACTTTCATCAACAAATAAATACATAGAATTGCATTACAATAGTGACTAGAACAACAGCATGAAAATTTGTACTATGATATAGTAAAAAAAAAATGGAGAATAACTATCTTCATTTAATTATTTTTTTTACCTAAATGTAACGTAAATACTTAAACCCAGTAAACTTTTGAGGGGCAGAGATTTGAATTCTTCTTTCAATGTTAAATTATAATCCCTTTAAATGGAGGAGATACATGTGGAGGGAAGGGGTATTTCATACTCATGACATGATTTATGGTCAATATACTAAAAGGCCATGGAAATCAGCTCCAACTGTCATCTTAGATGAGAATTTGTCTCTAATAATTTCAAATGAACCTGGCTAAATATATTTTCTCATTTCACACTCAGACAATCACTAAGGGTTCAATCCCACACCCATTTGCAGCAATGGCAAGAATCCCATTGACTTCACGGAGAGCAGGATGAAACTCTTTCCTTGAAGGTGTTGTATTTATAGCTCATTTCTTCCAAAGTATTCATGAGACAGAAGAGTGGGGTTTGTTGGGGTTTTTATTAATTATTAAACTAATAGAGAAAATGAAGTTGAAGTTCTTCTACAAAAGCTCTGATGTAGACAGCCTGGTGCACGTGCCACGTGCACAGCGCCAAAGCATTCAACCCAGGAGCGACGTTAGGAGATCACAACAAAATCTGGGAAGAATGTATTTGCAAAGGCATCTAAAATGGTTTCTAAAAAGTCACTTCTAAAAATCATTTCCAGGCACTCTTGGTGATTTCACCGGGGGTCGCTCTGCTGTCTATCCTACAAATCAGTTTTGACCGAATGAAAGATTGCAACACAATTCAAGGTGGGGAAAGGATAAACTCTAAAGTAATAAGATCAGACTGTTATTCATTTAGAGTACCTTCACATCCTGACAGTTCCACAATTTCTGGGAAAGATTTATCTTGTCCTAACAAAATCATTTCTCAAGTGTCATGACTCAAGTGGACCTCTAGCGAAGGCAGGGCTGGGGACTGGGTGCCAGGTGGGATCAGCACCCTGTGTTTCACATCACCAGCAGCATGGACACCGTGATGCAGGGGGGATGTCTCTCTTTGGAGGCTGGGAAAAGTGATCCTGCAGTGCTTCTGAAACCACAGCAGCATGGAAAAACTACCAAATCCAAACAATTCAGTCTTATCTTAGGGGAAAAAAAAGTACATGTAACTTACAATTGGAATTCACTGAATATTTTTGGCAAAGACTCACTTATTAAGGGCACTTCATGGACTCTATAAATAATTTCTAAGGCACTCACAGTTTTATTTATACCTTTTCTCTTTTTAAAGGTAACTGAATATTCAAATGCACATTTGTATTTTAAGTGTAATTTCTAATTACATGCACAATTGCTAATCCATCTGTTTACTACATACAGTAAATGACTGTCGTTCTATATGCTTGAATAATTATTGAAAATTAAATATTGTAAACAGTCAAATTAATTTCTCTCAGCATACCAAATTGCAAGAAGGCTTCAAGATGATAAAATATTACATGCCCCCAGAAATGGAACAAGTCACTCCTACACCACACCTCGCTGAATGTGCTTATTGATGTTTTGTAACAGATAGGAAACTTTTTAATCCAAAAATTTGTAACAAGAGTCTGAAAAGCTCCACAATACCTTACTATCAGTGAGAGAGTGATTTAAAAGGAATATGGTCTGCTATGTTGCAAGCTGTGACAGAATGAGAAAATCATATTTCTTGTGTGAGTCAAGTTGGTGTTAATGTTTTCTTACTTTAATCCTGTTAGAATCAATGCAGGAATATATATAACGAGTTTTTTCTTTTGTTGATTTATTTATAACGTTTTACAGCAATAATGGTATTCAAGAAGCCCAGAGGACAAAAACATGGGACAACACTGTATTTGAATACATATTATCCATTCCCAGAAGAGACACGGCCTCTCCTCCCAGCTTTTTGTGCAAAACAGAGCTGTGCCATAAAACCCCTCTACTGCTATGGTAATTTTTGGCTTAAACTGTGTTCATCATGCATTAATAGGTTTTTAGTCCAGATCAGATAATCTGTTTTGTGCTCCTGGATAATAATGGCCAGGGAATTTCACTGCTTGGCCTCTGTGTCTGGACTATAACCTTGGAATAGCACCTTTACAGCTACAACTGTGCTGAGCCAGAAAAACAGGACTATTTCTATTCTGAATTTCTCTAAGTTCACTGTCTTTTATGCCTTTTATCTGTTAGATGAAAGAAAACCTTTTTCAGACATCCTGCCCCCATGTAGGCACACACAAACCAGGAAGCCACAACCTCTTAAATTTTTCTTGACAAATTACACAGACTGAATTTCTTCAGCTCCCCATGGTATGGTAGTGCAAATTTTAGGTTTAAAAAAGGGAATTTGAGAAATCCAGTGATGTGATCCTTTTAAGTCGATGGATTGACACAGGATCCAGTCATGCTTGAAAAGAGATGAGAATCTTGCTCTAAATGTCTGACTCTGTCATTTAACACTGAGTCCCTCTGCCCACACAGGTAGACAGGTGAAGAAAATGTAGGATTTTAACTCTGGCACACCTGTCTAAATGCACATCATTACCAACGAGAAATGAAGTACTCAGAGGCCTTCCTGGATCATACCCAGGCTGTAGACAGCAAGTGTCTCTATAAACCCCTGCTACAAAACACCTGGAGCTCCAGTGTAGGAGGAAGGGATGCAGATGCTCCATTAAGTATTTTTTTTTTTTAACTATGGTGAGGAGAGTAGCCAGCTTTTCCAGAATATAAAGGAATTTCACCTTTCAGGAGCACAGCTGGACATCATGTTTGAAAACTTCAGCCCTTCCAGGAGCCTCTGCCCTCAAGTCCCACTCAAAGAGCAGTTAAGCCTTTCTCCTGTAAGACTGCCACTGTCTTTTTTTTCTCATGAAAACTGAGAAGGAGAACAGGGAAAAAGACTTTCAAACTCATACAGATGCCAATAAAGAAAAAAGAAAAAAACCACTTTGAATGTTTTTTGCTGACAAATTCTTTAATTAAAAAAAATATGCAAAAATACCCAAAAAAAAACAAAAAAAAGAAAGAAAGAAAGAAAGAAAAAAAAAGCCAAAACCCAAACCCACCAAACCCAGCCCCTTGCAATTTGTGCTAAATTTTGGAAGCAAAACAATTAAGAATTGTATCTACATATACACACCTCAGAGAGACGGAGGGAAGTCTCTCCACAGATACAGATGCAGAAAATATATATATATCCTGTATACTATCTGGATCAAATCCCTTGCAGCCCCTCCCTGCAAGCTCTGCAAGAGGCTGGGAGCTGCTGCCCCAGGACGAAGCCCCTGGCACACAAGGGCAGGGTGGCACCTTGCCAGCACGTGTCCAGACTGCCCACTGCTCCGTTTTCTAAAAGCCTGGTCTCCACTCCTCCGCACACCAAGAGTGCCCAGCAACAAACTTAGCACTGATCAATACCGCCTTGGTTTTTCTGACGCATCTCCATCTGCTTTTCCCCATCTGTTGTCTCAGGCTCCCCTGAAACTGCGAGTTTTTTCAGTGCAGCAACCATCTTTTACTCCACTTATCCTGCCAGGCACGGCGGGGTGCTGCCTCACGACTGCAGCTACGAAGGTGCCACAATATTGCAAATAAACACTAAAAAAAAAAATAAGTCACCGTTTCAGCTTACCAAAAGGCAGCACAGGTTTTGCTTTTCCTGAGTTCTTAGCTATGAATTATTTTTAATTATTAAGTAATTAAAATAAAAGCACTGAAGAAAATCCACAAAAACCACACCCTTTTTTAAAAAAAAAAGAAACAAAAACACGAAAACAAACCCAACCTCAACTCCCACAATCCTTCTTACTAAAAAAACAGGACTCAATGTGCAGAAATTAACGTATTTTGAAGATATGATTCTGGGTTGTTTTTTTCTGCCCAAAGGAACTATTAGAGGTGTGGGTGGGCATTCACGATGACAACAGCCAAGCCCATACACATATATGGGTGAAAGAGTTTCCGACATGCAATATTTTCCGTGTGATGCAACTGTCTTTGTACCGTCAGTTCAACAAAACATGGATTAGTTTCTTCATGTTTTCATCTCCTTTCCTCATGTTTGTTTATAAGCAAAATAATTTCTCTCTACATAGGAATTTTTTTCTTCTCTGACATTTTTTCTTCCCATTAAATCTTAATTACTTTCTCAGTACTGCACTTCTGCTGTTAATAAGGCAGCCTGGTAAAGAGGTTAGGCTGATGCCTTGCGGGGTGTTTGTAAAATCCCAGCTATTTTGCACAATGCCTTCAAGCAGAAAGTAGAAACAGAAGTTTTGGAGGTGGAAAGGAAACCTCCTCCTGCAGGCTGAATGCAATAAGAAGTCCTTGAGATCTTCCCTGCTCAACACCAGGTAGCAGGAGGAGAGATGAACCAACAGATTGGAGCTAAGCTTGGGAGTGGGGCATGAAGCCCCCCCATCCAGCTGACCAAACAAGGGCTGTATCCAAATCCTGCCTACTGGCTTCTCTGACGCTGAGCATCCTTCTTGAAGGACTCTGTCCTCTGCAAGTGAACCCAACCCAAGCCAAGGGGTTTTCACGCATACAAATGCAGGGCATGGGCATATTATTGAGTCAAAGCTGCAGCTCATCCCAGCAGACTACTCGAGTTAATTCTTAAGAATGTGTTTGCCTTATTTTTCTTCCCTTTAATGCATAGCATTCCCTTAATCAGTTTGGATTACATTAAGTGTTAGAAGAAAGAAATAAAAAACCTGAGAGAAATCCCCTAAGAAATTACAGATTCACATGAAAAATATCTCAGCATCAATGCATATCTAAGCTGTTAATATAGTCTAACATTTTTACATCCATGCAGCTACTTTGGGTAATCTTGTGTGTGTTTATTCTCTGTTTAATTAATCTAATTCACACCTACTCAATAAATTAAATTTAGCAGCAATTATTCTTTGCGTCATTTGCAGTGCTTTCCCAGGTCGTGCCTCCAGAACTGCCTCAAACACAGAATAATAAGGATAAAGAGAAAAATCTCCATCCCTGTTTGCCTCTCTGAAACGATCTGAGTGGGCTTACAGCATTTCTTCAAAGATTTAAAAAAAACTCATCTTGTTCTCCTATTAACAAAAATAACTTCAACATCTTTGAGCAATGACAGCACCTTTCCATAATAATATCTTCTTAAGGACAAGATGGTCAAACTCTCAGGTGGCACAAACCACATAATTCAGCTGAAGATATAGCACAAGCACTTGTGCTTCTTTAAGCAACTTTTGTTTTAATACTGCACATTTTATTACATAGAGTCTGTGATTAAAATGAAGGTCAGAAAATACAAGCATATGGTGAATGGAAGCAAAATTAATTATAGCCAAAATATTCTCTTGCAGAGCAGACTTACATTTATCTTTTGGGTATTGTGGCTACATTAAAAAAAATGTGCATGTGCACTGCTGTTCATACACTGCTGGTAAGTTAAAATTCAGGAAATAATACTTAGTTTTCAAACCAAATCCCTTTAAGAGCTGCAAAGCTACTTGCTAATTACCATATAAATAGATCACTGCAGCACAGATTCCTTGCACGCAACTCATCCGACACAAACATTAAATTTCTCTTAGAAGGCAACAAACCCACAGCATGTCATGACATTGACTCATACACAGGAAGCAACAAGGAAACGTTCTTGCATAGAAAGTACAAGCAAATGTAACATCGAGAAAGAAAGATCATGATTATTGGGGGTAGCGGGGGACTGACAGAGCTCTGGGTTTGCTTCCTTGCTCCATGACAGCACCAGCACTAGGCTGATGGAGAAGAGGGCTGCTTCATCCACTCAAAAGAGAAGAGTCAACACTGCCCTTAGATGCTCACATTCCAACAGAGCCATCTGAGACTCCTTGTCCCTGTGCAAACTGTAATTCTTTCTCTCCTGTGGGCAACCCAGGCTTGCCTTTGGGCAGGAGAGAAAGAAAGGCAAGGAAGGACTGAAAGGCAGGGATGGGAAATGGTGGGCTAGTTGGAAACAGGATAGGAAATAGATTCTACTGGGGCTCCAACACGCCCAGGTAACTTCTGCACACACAGCAGAAAGCACTGGTGCCAGGGCAGCCTTGGATTTAGCAGGGCAGGATGGGCTGGACCCATGCCATAAGGCTTTGCATTACATGTGGCCATTGGCTTTGAAGGCAAATTAAGACCAAATTTTTATTGCTGGCATCGGATGAGTTACCTGCTTCCTTTGCATCTGTTCCCTGCTTGTAAAAAAGTAAAAATGGCCCTATTCTACCTTACCAAACAGCATGAAGGACTTAGCTACCACAGGGGGAGAAACCAAGGAGGCACAACATGCAATGAAGTAGAGGCATAGTAGAATCCACATGACAATCAACGTGAAAACAAGGTCACAAGAGCATGGTCCCATGTAAAGAGGGTTTTTTAAAGCTCTAACTTCAGAGCTCTTAGAGTTCTGTAGAAAGCTGTGTATAATGTGAAAGCTGTGATTAGGGGGCTCTTCTGATATTTAACCCCCAGATACTGCTTTATTTTTACACATGTATGTGTCTCTGGTTAAATTAAGCTCTGTGCATGCAGACATATGGCAGCACGATCTGTACAATTACACAGATAAGGTCACATATTTAACTGGCAACAACACTACTAACTTCAAAGAAGTTGTGTCAGTCTTCCCAGGGAAAGAAAAACACTCTCATTAACATAAGGGGAAGGGGAAAGGAGGGGAGAGTAATTTCTCAGAAAATAATTATCTTTGGTTATAACAGCTTAACTCTGATGGAAACAGAGAGTCAGAAAAAAAAAAGGGGGAAAATAACATAATCCACTGTTAAGATGAATTTTTGAACAGACTAGTTTATCTGAACTGTGAGGTGATGAGGCTTTGGGGGTTTAATAGGTGCTGACACAACCTTCCATGTGATGGAAGACAAAGAAGAATTAATAATTGGTGATTACTGACATCGTTATGGCCTATGAAAACACACTTGCCTTCCCAGTTGCCTTCTCTTTTTATTTCCATTGCCGAGCTACATTATTTTTTTTAATATCCACATGCAGCATAGGTCAATCTAATTCTCCAAACAGGAAATATCACCGTTTGTACCAAGGATCAGATGTTAACTAAAAGTAAACCAGAACTACATTCCTTGCCTCTAACTTCCAGTCCATAAAGAGATTTTAGAAATTGCTCACACAACGAGATGAAACACTATTTAAGCCATGAGAAGTGCCTGTTCTAAGACGACAATATGACTGTGTTCACTGGAACTTAGCAAAAGGGGAAAAAGCTGATTTAATATTGTCTGCTTGGGATTTGCAGCGTCCAACATCACAGACATCAGTAGTAACTTTGACTGCTGAGCAAAAGATAAACACAAGTTACTTGATTGATTAAAAACAAGTAGGAAATAAAAAGGAAAAAAGAAACCCATCATCTACCCCCATCTCAAGCTATCACCCCCTCTGGGCTAACATCACATCTGTATTTTCCTCCCTGGCAGCTCCCTCTCCAGACCCCTACCCCTGCATGAACGCCACGCTCGCAGGCTCCACACCTCAGCATCCCTAACTCACCATCCTAATTCCCCCTGCTAGAGTTCAGATTTGGACCACAAGCAATTACTGTAATGCAGGGACATTTGCTGGTATTACCATAACAATGTATGGCAGGATATGACAAGTAGCATGTGCATTGTGCCTACATCTAACAGGGCTGTTACACAGTACTTGAGGTACAATTTCACCCAGTAAGCTCAGACGTGCTTCTGACATTGGTAAGAATACCAACAAGAGAATTTGGCTACCTGGAAGTGAATGGAACAGCCCTAATTACAAATTACTGAAGGAACAGTAGAGCACCTTAAAAAGGCAGGTGATTTCTTGATCAGTTCCTCCTAGCCATGACTTCTGGAAATTTACGAATACAGAAACTGCACTGACAAGGTAGAAAAATTAGTTTCACAGATAAGCTGATAGACAAAGGTACTTCTGAATGGGCAGAAGATATGCTCTGCTGATGTTTTTAAAAGAATAAGTGACTGATGTAATGCACAACGACATAGATCTATGAGATTAGTGGCAAAATTGTTGCTGTTCCAGAATTGGTGCTGGGGCAGGAAAGGAGGGAGCTGTCTGGTTACTGGGCAGCAACTTCTTCCATCAGAAAAAACTGTCCCACTGGGCCTTGACATGTTCATGCCCTTCAGAAATAAGTCTCTACTGAAGCAAACAGGGAGTTCAGATTAAAAACTGATGCTGCATTGAATAAGTGAGGACACAACTGTCCAGTCAAGGCAATGGGAATACTCCTTAAACTTCTTACTGTGAAAGAGGTCTAAACAAGTCATCATGGAGATCTAAAGAAAGGTTAAAATTTCTATAAGCCAAGTATAAATCTGCTGATTACAAAGAAATGGCATTTATAAGAAATACTGTACCTTTAAATGCCATTTTAAGAGGCACTTGATACCAGAGACATCCAGCAATCTCAACCATATTCACTGCTTCATGAATAAAAACCCACTGCTAGCAGAAATCAGGTCTGTTCAAGAGGAATCATAAAACTGGATTTATTATTTTATTAATAGCAGCATTACTGTAGCTGCAACTGAAGTGACACAGCTCACACCTTTATCCCCTCCACAGATAACATACACAGATTGAGAAGGGAATTGCTACCAGGGAGGAAGGGAAGAGGGAAGAGACATGCTGGCTGAGCCCAAATTTTGTCATTTTCAGCAGGATCAGTGGTCTGGCCATTAGACAATACTTACTTAGTCTAAAATCCTCTTCATCCTACCATTTTGGAAGTGATGCTCCTCTTTTTTTTGTGTGTGTGTGTGTTTTTTTTTTTGGGGTTTTTTTTTTTTTTTTTTTTTTTTTTTTNTTTTTTTTTTTTTTTTGGTTTTTTTGTTGTTTTTGCATGCCTATGAATCATGTCTGTTAATGCCAGGATGCCTGAAAAATTGATAGCTTGCATTCCCAGAGCATATCTGATCTGCAAACTGTCTACTGCAAATTAATCTACAGGACAATCACACAAGGCAAGAAAATACTTCCACTTACAAAAAAACCAATAGAAAAAACAAAAAGAAAAGAAAAACCATGAGGTGAGGTGACTCATTCAAAGTCAAAAGAAGAGTTCACGTCCCTGCTGTGCCGCAGCTCAGGATCTAATTGAAAATTTACTCTGGGGAATAAACGTGCCCTGGCAAGCAGATGGACTTGATTTACATCCTCCTCCCTATTTTTTTTCTTCTCTTCCTTTTTCTTAATAATTACTATTATTATTGTTATTATGACAAATTCCTTAAGGCAGGAACTTTGTCTAATATGCTGCACAGTGCCTGGCACGCTTATCGGTCCCACTGTGATGAAGCACATAACTCCAACATCCATGGTCCTTTGATTTTCCAGCTGTTAACCCTGGGCTCCAACCACTGGAAATATCGTGTCTAGTAAAGAATAAGCCATGCCAAAGCAGAAATTAAAAGCTTTCAAAATGCTCCAAAGCTCAATTTTTAAAGTGAGTGTATTACAAAGAAGTCATTAAGAGCCACACTTTTAAATAATAGAGAAGTGAAAGCAAAGAAAGTAGATCATTTAGCCTGTGTTGATACAACATAAATTACAGAGAATGGAAGCCAGCTAATGTGGTAGGGGAATTACATTGTAAGAATTTGTATTAGTTATGGTCACATATCAGTGATG
Organism: Ifrita kowaldi; assembly: GCA_013398055.1. Classification (NCBI taxonomy): domain Eukaryota; kingdom Metazoa; phylum Chordata; class Aves; order Passeriformes; family Cinclosomatidae; genus Ifrita; species Ifrita kowaldi. The sequence continues at coordinate 1,075,556 of VZRS01002789.1, read as the reverse complement.
TGCTGGACTCTGCAACTGTTGGTGAACTCAGCACTTGTACAAACAGCGTTAAAGAGCACAGAAGGAAAGGGAGACCAGCTCCCCAAATTCACCATTGACTGCAGAGCCCCGCAATGAATGTCTTTTCCCTCTGCAAGGTCCTCTCTGCTCTTGGACAGGGCAAGGACACTTACAGGCTGAATAGCATTGAGCTAGTCATGCTATGACATGATTTGCAGAGCTGATTTTCCTCATACACACAAGCTGCCAAAAAAGGGCTCCATGGCCAACACACGGGAGGGAGACACACTTCAGAAGAAGCACCCAGTGGGAAGGAGATGACCTGCAATGCCATCAAAATTCAAAATACATTTTCTAATTTTATCACTCTAGCACCAAAAGCATATCCTGGAGAAAGACTGCAGGTTAGACTAAAAACCCCAAAAAAGCTAATGGCCTTAATATACAAGATATGGAAGATCTTATTTCAGATGAAGTTTATCAAGTGTTTAGCAGCATGGATGGAGCAGCTAGGACAGGTGAGTGTCCCTTGACCACAAGAACAAGCTGAGAAACCTAGAAACCCTCCAGGACCACTGGGAAACTCTCCAGAGGGGCCCAGAGCAATCCCCTCCTCAAAGTCTGCTCTAACAGCAGCTATAATATTTAAGTGTGATAGAAGGATAATCCCTGCTCCATCCCTGGAAATGTTCATGGCCAGGCTGCAGGGGCTTCTGAGCAACTGGTCTAGTGGAAAATGCGCCTGCCCATGGCAGGGGGGCTGGAACTAGATGGTCTTTAATGTCCCTTCCAATCCAAACCATACTGTGATGCTGTGATATCTGGGCTGAAAAGAGGCACTGGGTACCCAGCAGCTGTACTGCTGGCAGCCATCAGGATGTGGAGCAGCAGCAGACCACTGGATTTGTCTCGGTCTGTGAGAGCAAAGATTTCTTGGGACAAACCAAAGAGAAGTGGCTATAAAAATCAGGACGTATGACAGGAGGGTGAAGCACTATTTCAGTATGGCAGAGCAAACGTGGCTTTCAGACCCAGCAGGATTCTACACCAGCTGGCTTTGTGAGTGCAAAAGAAACCAAAGCTCAGCCTACTGAGAAGAGTAGCATTCATACCAATTAAATTCTGACACTCACTAACCCCGTATTAGCTTATATAAATATTAATACTACTTCAGCATGAAAATATCCAGAGTCTTTACAAATCTAGGTGCAGATGTGACAGTTCAGAGACAACTTCCAGAGGCAGAGTATTGCTGCTCTGCAAAGATTAACTGACCTACATGCACTATTTCTAAACCTACTTGTGCATCCTGCCTTCACCACTGCAGCAAATAATGTTTCAGGGGTGCCAGGGGTCTGCCTCTGTTTAAATAGTGCCAGCAAAAGGCTAAGCAAGGTGTAAGCAGATTTTCCAGACACACAAGCATAATTTTAGAGTAAATTAATTAATAACAATGTGCACAAGAGTGAAATTTGGTCTGTCGGCATGTTAGTTAAAGAATCTCTTAAGTAATCTACGTAAGACTGAAGAGAAGCTTACTGGGTTTGTTCAAAATATGTTAACACTAAACAAAATAATGCAATGGTTTGAATTAAAATTTGTTTTTTCCAAAGTGCAGAAACATAATAAATCAATGCAGTAAATTACCCCTGTGCTGTGAAATTAACACCCATATACATGAAATAAAAATAAGAATTTACAGCTCTAATCAATCAATTTTTTTATTAACTCCATCTTCTGTTTTATTTACCTTCTTCCACATGCCTCTCACCCTGAAGTAACTGACTTGACTGAGGCTGAATGTGGCACTCCTGGGAGCTGGTCAGCCCAGCTGCTCCGGCAGCAGCTCTGCCGTCCTCCCCATCTCACACCACCCACAAAGGAGCACAGCCCTGTGACCCTGTGCTCTGCCAAAGCAACCCCAAGCCCTCCCAAGCACACAAGTCAAGCTATGAGGACAAGCCCTTGCTCTCCCAGCAGCCACACCAGGGTTTGGGCTGACTCCCAGCTGCTGAAGATGCTGAGCTCCAGGAATGCCTCCACTGCTGCTGCGTGTATACACAGCTGGGAAACAAATGCCCAGGGGAATGCCTTTCCCTGTAGTCATATAACCCCTAGAGTCACCTCAACTTTTTGAAAAACATGTTTCCTACCCCCCTCACAAAACTGTGCTTTGCAATATATTCCTCTTGCCCACTATAAAGGAAATCCCAGCTCGCTCTGTTGGACCTGCTACACTTAGGTTGCAGTGTCCATCAGTTTGCAGAACAAGGCTGCCTTGTTCTCCAGAGTGAATGATTTATGGTTTCACACGTGCTCATGTGCTACATTATTCACTCAGTCCTTGTACCTATGAATATCAGCTCATGAGATAAAAGGGTGTACCGAGGTGCAAACTGATGCTTGGCTGTATTTTAATAAAAATATCAAGGTGAGAAAAAAAAGGCCTTCAGGGGAGGTTGCCCACACTGCTTTTCCAATCCTGACACACATGGGCGGGCTGCTCATGTTCCTGTCCTCTTCCCTGGAGCACCCATATAAACCCCGAGCCTGAAGAGGAGGGCCCTTGTCACCATGTACTTGTGCCCCCGCAGCAGAGTCAGCCCCCAGCAAGAGCATGAGCTGCCTAGGGTGACTTCAGTGCCCAAATCTTGCTATCAGTGGCTTTTTAGCAGCTCTTCATTTCTGCAGGAGCAACTTTTCATTTCTCTAAAACCCACAGTGCAAGCTGCAGGTAATAATGCTGAAAGGTCTGAAGACTGCCTTCAGACAGATCCAAATGCACGCGATATGTTTGCAGTTTGACTGCCTAAAATAGCCACTGCGAGCTGTGCCAGTCTATAAAAATGTAGGAAGTGACAACTTGTCTATTAAGAGGTTTCTTCTATCTACAGACATGGCACACAAGGAGTAATGTTGCTTCTGCTATCCAGATAATCAATCAAGAGTGTGAGAACTGGCTGCAATTATGATCCTGAATTAGAATCAGGAACAAAACTTGCACTCCCTCTGTCCCTGCTTGATCAGACACATAGTGGTCCCTGTGCCTCCACAAACCTGACTGACCTGCATGAGCTACAAGGCGGCTGAAAGGGAGCTCCAGAGGAAGGCAAACACGGCCACTGCTGACCTCCAAGGACAACTGAGAACATCCCTATGCTCCAGCAAACTCCCCATCTCTTCTGCCGCTTCCCACTAAAAGATGCAAAGAATGCAGGACACTGCCTTCGTGTTGCCTCTCAGCAATGGATTACTCACAGGAGTAAGATGTCAGTTTGCTGGCAGTGTTTAAACTTCCAAAGTGACACAGAAAAATATAAGACTCCCTTTCTCAAATGACTGTTCTCCCCCGACAGCAGGAGCATGCTCATTCAGCCCACGTATGCAGCAATCGCGGCATATTTGGGTTCACATTAAACCTTTTCATCTTGATTATACAGCATGCTGTCGCATTTAGGGCTGCTGTGCAACGCTCTACGTGAGTTACTGCTGTGCTGAATCCCAGCAAGCGTACGGGGCTGGCACGCTACGAACCTCTTCTGTGTGTGCAGAAGTCTCCTGTACAAAACAACTGGAGTGTAAATTACTGTCTCAGAGAAACTAGTGCACTGCACTGAAAGGAGCCTTGTCAGAGACCCCCAGGGGCGCTCTCTAGGAAAAAACATTATGCTTTTATTTCTCGGACATCAGCATCCCATCAGGAGAAAGCCTTCTCATGTCAAGGCCTGGCGCTCCCCTTTGGGAAAAGGGATCTCTGCACACACACTCTCCGTCAGCCTCATCGTTTTCAAAACAAACTCAAAGAGGCCACCTTGCCCAGTTCTCACTGCTCTGCAATTGGCACTTAATTGGATAGAAGGGGATGATTTATCCTCTTTATGACAAATCACAGCCAGTCACCAGCAAGGATGCTCACCGAGTGTAAGGGGGGCCCTTTGGGAGTTGCCCAAGCAGCAAAGTTACTCATCCTGAAGCCTTTAAGTTCTCAGACAGAAATTTCCACTGTGAAAATGAAGATTAACCAGTGTCAGCGTTAACTGTGAGAATAAGATTTCACTGCTTGGAAAAAGCATCCCTGCCTGCTCTCCAGAGGGACAAAGAGCCAACCCACAGGTGTGCCACCAGTCTAGGGTGCTGCGGGGCTGCCATGTGCCCGGCTCCAGTCCTTGTCATGGGCTCACCCTGGCAGATAAGCAGGGCTGTGCTGAGCAGATTGCTCTGCGGGAGGAGCCGACGGCAGGGAAGCACAAGCATTAAACACTGTGAGTCCTAACTCTGCTACTTTGCCCAGATGGGATTTATGGGGTGGGGAGGGGGAGAAGGGATGCAGATGGAGGAGCATCTTCGGCCATTCCAAGTGTTAAAAATAAGTGAGATATGTGCCTTAGGGCTCAGCAGATTGAACACAGTGATTATACATTCTCCATAATTCTTCACCTGGGCTTATGCCTGAGAAGATCCTGACCCCTTCTTATGCCACACATTGCAATAGGATTGCCCAACCAAATGTTGAAAACCTATTTAGTGAACATCATTTCCATACAGAAAATTTAAAATGTTCCCTCTCACATCTATTCCTTCTAGCTTGTTTAGCTGCTTAGAAATTTGCAGCAGATATAAATAAACTTTTGGGAAAAAAAAAAATCAAAACCCCAGAACAAAACTAGGAGCATGACAACCAGAAGGAGCACTGTGTGAATTCTCTGAACTGCCTTCATACAGATCAGCACATTGCTCTGAAAGATCCCCTTGACTCTCTAGCTCCAGATCATGCTGGAGGGTCCCCACAAGCCCAATGAGTGAGGAAAGCTGGGTACATGCTGGAGTGAGGAACACTTGCTGCCAAGCACAGGTAGGCACCCAGCAGAGCATCCAGTACCTCAGGCTACATCTCCTGGGGCAATTTCTTTGTCAACCTCATTCAGCAAAGGCACCTGGGGTGCAGACATGTGCAGAGCTGCTCTGCATGGGTGCCATGCTCCACTGCCAGCCAACAACAGTATTTTAACTTAAAACAATCACCATCTCTGCCACACTGCACCCACAGGCTACATCCCCAGCTGTTACAAATCAATGCAACCACATCGATTTTTTTTTAAAGGCCAGAGGGACTTTCAGGTCATCTAAACTGTCTTTTTGTATAAAGCAAGCTGTAGAATTAAATCCACCTACTTTAATGTGGAGCCTTAGTACACATGCTGGACAGCCATCATGTCACTCACTTCAGCGGTGCTACACCAGCTTAAACACTGCTCTGTAACCTGCAGCAGCTTGAATCTGCTTCCTAGCTTTGCTCTGCAGACTCAGTGCAGCGGTCTCATCCCTGGAGACACAGGGAAGAGGCAACAGCCAGCAGCGATTCAGTGACCCAGGGCAGAGTGATTGCTGCAGCAGCACACCTGCAGCGCATCATCTGCCAGTGCATCCGCACACCGATGCAAAGCAGAATGCTTTCGACACATACAAGATGCTTTAGTCACACAGGCAACCAGAAAACAGAGGTTTGGAAAGCAAGGCAACACCGGTGCACCCTGCAGGGCTGAAAGCTGATAAATAGGTAAATTGCATTTTCCCACTAGCCTGAGGTAACAGGGTTTTGTTACCTGTTTTGGGATTGATTACGAAGAAGTTCTGGGGATTTCCACTTGTAATCCGGTAAGTCAGTTTTTCATTAGTGCTGGAGTCAGGGTCCTGGGCTTGGATCTGAATGACAGATACATCCTTTGGGGAGTTTTCCATGACGACTGGGTAGTAGATAGGCTCGGAGGTGAGAGGGGCATTGTCATTCACATCCTCCACTTCAACGTAGACTTCGATGGTAGTGTAGAGTGGGACGACACCATGATCAGTTGCATACACTGTCAACCAGTAGGATTTGGTTGTCTCCCGGTCAAGAATATCAGCTGTGTAGATAATTCCTACAGAAAAACAGCAAGCAGAGGACGTCAGGAATAGGATCAATAAAACATCACATCTAATTTCATTTGGTTGTACTACAGAAATGTGTTCAGCATATAACAAATGCTCCACCTGTAGAAAAATTCAAGTTGTGCAACAAATGAAAACAGAAGCCTGAGTTCAGGAATTATTTTGTGAACCCAGCTCAAAATCTCAATCCTTTGTCCCAAGAAACTGAGTGGGAGGGAAAGTAAAAAGACAGCTCTTCATAAATGTCCTAATGCCACAGACATTTCTTTGCTAGAAATAAAGCTGGCAGAGTAACAGAAGAAACACCATCATTTTCTGCTTTGTGATGCAAACTTGTATAAACCTTGGAAGCAAGGGATACAACCATTGTCAATGAATTGCACAAAAAAGGTGGCTTTTCTTTTCAAGTTCCTGCCTGTGCCCTTGCTCAAGAAGAAAACCTAGAAGGCAATTTAAAATGAATCCATCCAAGTCCAGAAAATAGACGGTAAATTTAAAATTGACCTCGCTCATTGCAAAATCCCAGATAACAAGCAATCAAAAGCTCACACAGTAGCCCTTAGACAACGAGTATATCCTCTTTTGTCACAGAGGAAGGAAGGGCTTGGCCACTTTACCTACTGGTGTAAGAAAACGTCAGATGATTTCCTACCTGGTCCTAAGAAACACAGGATAAAGTGTGTTTGTGTAAAACAGAGCCACAGACAGGGACCGAAGTACCACCCCCATGGTTGAACAGTTCTGCCATGAAGGACTTCCACCCACCTCATTTCTGCCTAAAGTGCTTTAGAAATCCATCTTCCCCCTGACATGAACACCTGGTTTGTATCTGGTTGGAACCAGACAACCTTTCAGGTCTCTTCTAAACCAAACCATTCTACGATTCTATGATAAAGCAGAAACTCTTTCTACCACTCTAAGACTTGCTTGTATTGACATAGTCCAAACTTTCACTGGCTTAAGCACTGACCATGGTGCACAGAGGACCAAATACACCAGTACCACATGCAAAATCACACCAGCATCAAAATAAGCAAATGCACTTCCTCACCACTTTATGACTCATATCAAAAACATTTTCCTCTCCTAACACAGCACTGTTAAATCTTGACAGACACACTCTAATGCAGTGGACCTCAAGCTTAAGAAAGACTCAAAGGACAGTTTGCAAACCATCAAATCATGTCATTAATATATGGAAAATGATGGAGAAATTGAAGGGCAAAACAGGAACACAAAAAACCTGAATTTAGTCTCAGATGTGTTTGGTACTATTTAGAACAAATTTATCAGTTAATCATTGAGAACAGAGGTGCTCTAAGGTCAGCACTAATAAAAGAGCTGCATGTCTTTTTGGCTTTTGGGGTTTTTTTTTTAAGGATCCAACTGCACTGTTTCCATGACAGCTTGAAGTCTTAGAGAAGTTTTCAAGGTAGCACAGAACCCAACCACACAGTCACAGAGATGCCACATGTATTTGCTCTTCTCTTACAGGATTTTTTTCTTTTTAATACTAATTTTTTTTTTTTAAATTTTGGATTTTTATGTCTTTTAATGCTAGTTTGAACTGACAAGTATAGTCCTAACATTTGATCAGCCACATAAGAGAGGAAGGGGAAAGGTGCAGTACTGATTCCGGTCATGTACGGGCTTAGGTCTTTTCGTAGTAACCTCAGATCCATGTCATTTTTGCTCAGATGTATTATTCACCCATCGTAGGTGAGCAGGGCAGCACTGGAGGACAAAGGCAGAGTGTATTCTAAATATTCTTGTTGGCAGCAGCCTGTGATATGTAATGAGTTTCAGTAGAAACATGGGTGAAATATATGGTGAACTGTGATGAAAAAAGCTTATAAGTCCAGAAGAGAAATTACACTGCAGGGATGAGAGGAGCCTGTAACAACCCACAGAAATAAATAAATAAAATAAATCCACATAGGAAAGAACGAGGAAAAAAAAGATGAATATTAGTGATCCCAGGGATGATGATTTATTCAGAAGACAAGAAGAATTATTTTAGATCTTTCAACAAAATTTGAAATAAGTAGGGTTCTCCCCCAGTGAGAGCACAGAAGGTTCTAGCAGATTAACCTATGTTTATGAAGCTGAATTTCACTGATACTGAGGTGATAATAAATCTATCTTCTGAGTCATTCCTTCATTTTATAACTCCTGGCAACAGTTACTTTTCATTTCTGTATTTCAGAAGGAAAGGATCATTGAACAAGCATTAGCTACTGCCAACAGGTCTGCTACACTGGTTCTTACTTTTACTTTTGATTTATTATAAGGTCCCAGATACAATTAATTCCTTTCCCTCAATAAGTCTTGTCATTTCACCTGTCAACACCACACAGCAGCTTGATAAATAAGAAGGCTTTTGTTTGCTTTCAGGTTTTCCACATGGAAATCCTTCCATCACCCTGGGAACACCTTCCACCATGCCCTCGAATGTTCAGCACAAAATGCCTCCTTGCTGTACACCCACACATGGGTAAAGGTAGCATCCACAAGAATACACAAGCTGCCCAAATATTTAATGACTCTCTCCACACAGGTATGGATGACATCCTTCCAGAGGGATGTCAAGTGCCATCTTCGTATGACGAGTTAACCCTGGAGACTGATGATGACACTTGGTTATCAACACCGCTGCTTCTTCACTATGGCATGGATGCAATAGTGAGCTGGCATCAGGAGCTCCAAAATATGCCCTGGGGCAGTCCACAGATAGGCTCTCACTCATTGTAGCTGAGAGAAGGAAGGGGGAGATCCTTGAATAAAATCACAATAAATTCAGAAAACACATCATTTACTTCAAAGCTCACAGACACTACAGAAAGACAGAATTTGGTTTCCAGGACCAGGAGAGCAGAAGGGAGGAGAGGCCTTTGGGAGCAGCTCTAAGGGCTTTTCTTGCACAGATTTTGTGGTGCACTCTTTCCAGCTGCTTGTTAATTAGAACAGAAATGTGAACAAAGTAATGACGCCGGAGCTAAACAAATCAAGAAGAAGAAACACCAGCAGAAATCATGAAAATTTCAAAGGGACTGAAAACAAAAAAGTTCCAAGATTTTGCAGACACATTTCCGAACAAGACAGATAAAACAGATGCTCTCATCCACTGGGATGCTACACCATGAAGGCACTACTGCGTTTTCACATGAGACAGCTGAAATCCAGCCACACAGTCTGTGAGCCAGCTCTTTATGTTGCTCTCGACTGGATTTTTGCAGTATCCCTGAAGGCCTGGAGCCAGCACTACCTGAGGTCCAGGGAAGCCTCAGAAATAAAGCCAGCCAACAATCCAAAAAGCAGTGCCACCAACATGCCTGCCACTGCATTCCTCCAAGTACATATGCCCCATGCAATTTGCCAAATACCACATGCATTACGAACACTGTAAGTGAAAAATAACAACAGAGTGCATTAGGTGCTGATTAAAATCCTCAGCACATTTATATGTAAATTAAGTGCAGCCCTTGGGCTCGGCAATGTGCCAGCAATGTGAAGGTTGTATGCTTGTTTCTCTTTAAGGCTTGTTTTCCCTCTTTCCCTGAGAAAATAATGGGCTAATGTTTTCTGTATGACTCCTGCAATTGGACACAATGAGACACTGCATTATGAAGGACAAAGGCAAAAAAAAAAAAAAAAAAAAAAAAAAAAAAAAAAAAAAAAAAAGAGCAAGAAACTAGTGGCTATTAAAGGTGGATGAAGAATCGGCAGACTGGATTTCCCTCTTTCCTCTCCCACTGATTTGCTGTACATCTGTCACCAGACCACTTCAAATGATGTGGTCCACTCAAAAAAATCTGAAAGTCATGTATTTACTATCATGATGAGAAACCTGAGAGGCTCTTAAAACAAGAAGGGATTGGAGAAAAGCATTATTTCTTTCATCGCCTCTTTTTTGCCCCCTGTTTGTTTACTTCACATATTTGACAGTACTGTGTATATAGGTAGTGTGATGGATGGACCCGCCACAGCTCTTTAAGAGAATGTTTACTGGAGCTGTCAGCCTGGCTGTTTACATAGGTGCCCATCGCCATGGATATCTGCTACACACATACGTTCCTCCTAAAAGTCAGATCATCCTTCATGAATACCCTCAATAGCACAAACATTGAAAGGAGTTCAATTCTGTTTAGTTTTTTCAAGGCAAGATTAAAAGACAACTTGGTGGTCTGTAAGAAGCTGTGCATGGAAAAGTCAGAAGAGAGTAACAAAGCTCTTTAATCTAGCTGAGAAAAGCAAACTGAGGTCTGATAGCTGGAAATCAATGGCAGAAAAAGGAGAGTGCAAATATTCAACAAGGAGGATATCTGGCAGGAGCAACTGCTTGTCAGGGACAGGCGAGAATCCCCCATCATTTGGCACCTTGGTACTGGGACAAGACAATACAACCTATTCTTCTACCCAAGTTATTGGCTTAGCTGCAAAAACTAATGTAGCACGTGATTATGCTGAGTGACTCAGTAGCCCATGTTATAGAAGTTGCCAGTAGAACAATGAACAAGATATGGGGAAAGAAAACTGACTAGGAAGTATCTGCTACTCTTCCAAAAGCAGTCATACAGTAATACGACAGAAAAATACTTTAGTTCTCTCTTTTTCAAAATACTGCAGTGGTTTTGCAGGGGGCATATTGCATCAGCTCAGTTATCAACTGAGAAGACCCTCACTGACAAAAGATGTTGCTTATTCTCCTCAACCCTTTTCAGGAGTATGAGCTAATTGCACAAATGTGCATCTCAGACTAGGAAAAAAGGAAAGGTTAGGTAAGGTGAATGGCCCACTTATTTCCAGAGCCTGGCCCACGAGTGGCCATAGAGGTGGGCAGGAGGAGTGAGAGGCAGCAAAGGCAGAACATGCCCTCATCACAAGCTGCAGCACAGGATGGAAGTGACACTACAGTGACATAATCCCAGATACTCCCAGCTGCCAGAGTGCAACAGGCCCATTCCCACCCAAAGCCAGTTCCTTGCTAGTGCAAATGCAAGGTTTAGCGGTTAAAGTCACTATAAAAATATATCACCTTCAGGGTGACTGAAGGACTAAGGGTAATGCATGCACCCTCCAGACGCCAGGACACCAGCAAACTCACTCAGTATATCCAAGGGCCATGTCAGCTTCTGCCATGAAATGCTAGAAAAGCACATTTCCAGAGCCCCCATCTGCCTCTCCCTCCTCCAGCTTCCAAACAAAGGGGTTCAGTGCAAACCGGCTACAAAGCAGAAGCTGGTTTGTCCCCTAATTAAAATGACATAAATGAGGCCATCAGGAATGCCGACTAACAGTGAAGCACGCAGGGCTGTTATATCCCTCAAAGGAAGAAACAGAAAAATCACTGATTCCAAAATGCTACTAATTATTCATGATCCTTTATCAAAGACTCTGCAAGTCTCCTGGCAGTAAACACAACACCTTGGTTGTCACTGAGCCATCAGCCAAAGGTCCTCGTTTACATTGCCTTGCTGGGAAAAAGTAATAAATAAAAGTAACTTGAGAAGAAAACAGTTGAACAGTGAGTTTTTAAAATTTTTTTCTGTCTAAAATACAGAGCGAGGAGAAAGAACTTAGATACCTCATCTGGCTGCACCAAGATGAAGGTTTTATATCTGCCTACCCACGCTCCTACCCCCAAGATCTGGCTGGATCCTGCCCCCACACATCGGCGCACAGGGGAGCCATGGAAAGATTTGTGACTGTAAATGCAAATGTCAGAGCTAATTCAGATTCCTTGCATTAAGCGGAGATGTGATTTTTGAAGGACACTTAGCAGAGAGCTACTGTAGGCAGGAAAAGTTTAAAAAATATTGCAAGCCCATTATTCATCAAACCAGTGAATGTAAAATCAACCAAAATGTCATGATTTGTAGACAGGAATTTCACACCCAATTAAGGAAGAATATTTATGATTTCAAGAAAACTAACATTATACCTATCCCATTTATTTATTTATTTTTTTTTTAAATTTAGGTCTTTCACATAGAACACTTCTGTGTGTATAAAAGCAGAGTGAATACATCTTTTGGGAGATATTTTATTCACTATTTCCATTGAAGGGTAAACTGTAAATATAACCCAAAGGATTAAACATTTTTAGCATAATGAAGACATGAACCTGAGTGCCAATGCCAGACCCACTCAGCACACTGGGGCCATCGAAGCCAGTGGGAATCAGAATAAACCGTAGATTGTATTCCCCCCTTTTTAAAGTCTTCCCAAGCCATAAATAACCAGGGCCAGTTCTGAATGCGGGCAGCGGTATCCCATCAGCCACAAACTCAACTGGAGCATGAAGGAGACCTATCGCTCAGCCCCCCCACCGCTCGCAGCCGGCACCTTTGAAAATCTGCCTCCTTACCCTGGCGATTAAACGCTATTTCAGCGCCTTCATTTAAGGCCCCCCACTGTGCAAAGTGTGCCCTCCTGCTTTTATTTTATTGCACAAATTTTGTAGGCTTTACTGCATATTAAAACACAAACTCAATTCCTACTGAAGCAAGAAGAAAAATCTCCACTGACTTAAATGGAGATTAGATCATGCCCAGGAACGAGTCCAAAAGCAATATTAACTTTGTGAGGCTATACATACCTACAACTTCCTAATATTCTTATGTCTGGTTCAAATACAAAACATATATAACAAACCACTCTCATCAGACAATGAAAGACAGGTTACATTCCTGTCTAGGGCTTAACTTCTAATCTTCTCTTTTTTACTTATGTTTTGGATGTACAAATTTACTGTTACCTCAAAGTGCAGTTTCTGTGGTGAACATCACGTCTGAGTTCCCAGAGCATTAAAAGAAAATTAAAAAGCCAATCCTCAGCAATGCTATTTCCAACAATACCAAATTAGTCTGCAAATAAACCTTTTACCATGATATTACACACAACACCATGACCATCACAACCAGCCAGAATCTGTTCAACAAACTAAAGGCAATAGTTAAGTTCAGGTGTGGCCACTGCCCTCTCAAACAAAAATAATTATTTAAGAATGTATTTCAATTTTTTACAGTCATATATGAATACATTAATATTCATTAATTCATCAGTATTTATATTTTACATATATATTTATATAGGAATGATGTGATACTAAGGGTGAATGTTGCATACTGAATTGGTAGTGCCACCCACCATAAGGACTGAGTTTTTCCTGGAGTCAGATCACATCTTCCCAGGTGTCCCAAGGCTGACACCAGGGTTGGGGGACTGCTGCCACAAGGGCGAACTTCCAAGTGAAGCAGCGTCTTAATGGTGTCAAAATAGAGGCACATCCCAGATTAGGTGCTTGACCTTCCGGGCTATTTATATTTTGAGATTTCAGGAGAGATTCTTCCCTCTTTACCTTGAAATGACTTAAATTCAATGCTGGTTTCCTTTGCTTGCTTTATTTGAGGCCAGAGGGGAAGGCTTACAACTTCACATCAAAATGAGCTATCACTTAAATATGACATCTTCAAGGTCACTTACACATCAATTTCAGAGCAATTTCCAAACATATCATCAAGACACTGAACCAGAGGCTTAGTCAAATAAATTCTCTATCTTCTTCCACTTATGAATTAAACGAAATAAGATGTGCCAACATTTTTACCTGACTAGGCTTTATTACCATTTTTGTATCTTCCATCACATCCCTCTACTTATTTAAAGAAATATCCATATTCATCTTGCTTTAATATCTTTTGCTTTGGGAAAAAAGGAAAATCTTATATGGATAAACAAAAACTACAGAATGGACAACTCCAGAAAGAACAAATTGCCTTCAAAAGCACAAATACAGGAAAGAAACCTCTTGCTTATGAATAATCTTTGTCAAAGCTTAACACACTCCACTGCCAGACAATGCGATAAAACTCAGCAGTAAAACCAGGCTGAGAGGAGTCATGGAGCCCCACTGACGACTAAACTGCTGCCACGTTCTGTTCCCTACTTGCTACAAGTGCTTGAGAACAACGGGGCAAACCGTGATGCTGCTCTGACAAATGGGATGTGTTGCCACCCCACACGGCTTCAGCCATATTCTTCAACTTTTAGGAATATGGGCTGCCACTGGCATCCCTTTAGTGGTGGTCGATCCACCTTTCATCTCAGAGGCACAGCAAAATATGATGCCTATGTACTGAGTGAACTTAGTGCTATTCTCTGGATATGCACAGGCTCAACTTTTCAGCCGAAGGGGCAAGAAAAACCAGTGAAAAGTGCAATTTTTTGACTGGCACGTGTCATGTAAAATTCAGACACCTCAAACTTTCAAAAAATCTTGCAGGAAGATCTACTGTGGGAATACACTCTCAATGTAACTCAGAAGAACAGCAGTTGATGGTATCATTTCACTCTACTGACTGTTTTTTTTTCCTTTTTTTTAAAGAACTTGTGGGTACTGCATTTCTAGCCACACATGAATTACAAACCGGGAACTCTCTTCATTATTATAGCCTCTCTGTTTGCATTTTTCCCTCTGGATCTGTTTGTCGCTACAGCAAATGACAAGTTCTGCCTTATTTTCTCAGCACCGCCGGGATTTCAAAACCCTTGCGTGCCTTGTGCCCACCTCCGCAGCCTTCCCAACCAAACCAAATGTGGGGATGGTACCAGCAGAAATCCTCACGTTGCTAGCACCAAGTGTTAACTCTCAATAATAATCTGTCTGAATGGAGGCATTTTTTTCCTCAAAGGGTCTGGCTAATGCCCAGAGTAACCCAGATTTTTCACACATCCTCTTTAGTAGATTAATAAAGAGATCAAAGTCCGACCCATGTGTCCTCTGCCTGGAGGACTGGGAAGCTATTTTAAAAAGAAGGGTTTGCTCCTGGTTATTTTAGAAATAAGATCATAAGTGCAGCAAAGCTGAAGCAGAAAGAAAAGATGGAGAAAAAAGGCAAAGGATGCTCAAAAGGATTCTGATAAAAGTCCTGGCAAGGGACTTCTGTGCAGGGTCCTCTTCCTTTACACAAAGATCTGCATCTTTTGTACTCCCTACAGTACAAGACATTGCTTTGGGAGCCCTTCTGCAAAATCTGTGCCAGTCTGCTTCAGGTGTTTTGTACCAGTGGTGAGGGAGGGAGGTGGAGGGAAGCAGAGGCAGCTCTGCAGGGGAGCCTGGTTGCTGGGGGAAGTTGTCCTGGAGAGCAAATCACCCTGCATACCAAGCAGTGCTGGTCCAGGATGGTTGGCCAGAGCAGACAAGGAAGTATTGGGAATATTCCAGCTAGGAAATGTCTTTCCCTTTTCAGTTATATACATTATACTGAAAAGAGTATGTATATTTTTCTGGAAGAAGAGTCATCTTCCCACTCACTCCCCTGCTCTGTCCTTCTTGCCTGTTTCTTTTGGCCCGCAGCAAATGAGCAACCCTATGAAAAAAATAGTAACATTACCCTGGAATCTGCCTTTATCTCTCTATCCAAACATTAACCCAGAGGAGCAGTCAAAAAGGAGAGAAAGAGTACCTCTGAAATGGGTTAATAGCCACGCTGCCCCTGAACACGAGCACTGCAGGAAAGAGGAGTGTGATGCAGAAAGCCAGCACAGGAGCATCATTTAACCTGCCCATGTTTCCTCTTCTCAGACATACCATGCATGACTCTGGAGTCTGTTTTATGAAGCATGTCAAAAAATTGGAGAAGATGAACAAAAAAAGGCCCCAAAAACAGTCTGAAGAGCAGAGACAATGATTTATGGTAAGGGAGTTTAAGATTTCAAACTGCTAAGCTTATTAAAAAGAAGATGAAGAGGCAACTTGATTAGAAAAATCCATGTAAGGTTCATGGGGAAATATTACTGGGAAGCAAAGGGCTCTTTAATCTAACAAAATAAGGTGGAGCAACATCTAATGATTGGAAACTGAAGCCAGGAAAAATAAAATTAGCAATCAGCTTCATACCTTTTATTATTTTTTTTTTAAGCAGATGATTAATTCCTGGAATAATCTCAGACATCTGCAAATGAGAGCTAGAAACTGTTGAGGGAGAAACATTTCATGGCAAATGTATGCTAAGCTCTAGTTAGAGAAGGATCATTTAGTAAAGATGTATAAAAGTGATATATAGTAGACAGATATAAAAGGGATGAGATCAAATTATCTGGGTTTTTTCTGGTTTTAAGCACTACAGATCCGTGAACACTGTCCAGCTGTTTTCTCCGAGGAGCTTGGTAAAGAGGAGGTTCACTGGGTGATGCTGGACTGCTGCAGTGCTGCCAACATGCCCAGCTCCACTCCCATGGTCATTTTACGTTGTCCCAAAAGCTTCATTGCCATCCCTACAGTGGGGAGAAAATACATCTCATGAAAAAAAGAAGCTCCTGGCATCTTCTTGATTCACGTAAGAGGGCATGCAAGAAACTGAAGAGCCTGTTCTAGAGATGTGCACTGGAAGCAGCACACAGGCTGGATGTGAGCACCAGTGAGCCTGGAGCAATGCCCACTGCTCCTGCCCGGACAGAGCACCAGGTGGGATGCACTGCAGGGGTGGCAGACAGGGAGCAGCCTGGTCTCAGACTGTAAGATGCTCCCAGACAGCCAACTTTGTGGCTTTGTAAGAACAATCAATTGTCCCTCTGTTTCTCTGAGTGAATTTCGAGTGGTAAGGGCAGTATATACTTCATCAATATTGCAGCAGAACATTCCTGTTTTTCAAAGACACTTTGCATTTCACTGTGAAATGCAGACTGGATGCACTGATACCTGAAGTCTTATCTAGACCCATTTGCAGGACTTTCCTCAGGTCCACAAAAGGAAAGTTTTTTCTCTATCACATTGTTTTTGTGTACCAGGGGCCAAGGTACTCCACAGTAAGCATGTCAAGAAAAAAAACAAACAAAAAAAGTGTCTTGTTTTGGATCAGTACTACTACTTTAAATTGTCCGGAAGCAAAGCACTTAATTTTTTCTTAAGTACGCTTTTAGGTGTACTCTATCCTCTCTTCCCTAGAGAGGCTGAGGAAGAGACTCACCACCTTTCATGCTTCTTATCCAGAGGGTATAAAAACACCTCAAGCTGCTGCTTCTGCCCTGGGCAGACATTTCAGTGACTGCAGCAGAAGAAAATTCAAGAAGGTTTCCTGGAGGCCAAAGTTTTGTTCAGATCACCAGACGACATTGAGAAAATTAGGAACATTTCCTGTGCTGGCTTCAGAAAGGACAGGAGATCCGTTTCCCTTGTTGAATACACACAAGAACGTCTCTACTAGCACTTCTAGGAAAAAGAACAGTTCTAACATCCCAGACCTATTTTACTAATGGGGAATTAACCTCCACAAAGCAGTCTCCATGAGACACCTTTTGCATAGATGCTGAGCCTCTGCAGGGAAACCACACTGGCATCATGTTTTCACTCACACTGTCCTTCTGGATTTAACCAAGTAGGGCCACAACCCCCTGCAGGTGGTTGGTAACTGATAGCTGAAAAGCTGATACCCACCAATTCATACCAAAATCCACCATCCTTAAAAGTTTTGGGGGGTTGTTTTGTTGGGTTTTTTGTTTGTTTGTTTTTAATGGTGTTATTTTGTGTGGAAGATGGTATGATGTTCCCACAATTCTCCTGAAGCTCCTTTTCTGACTTCCCAACAAGTACCCCACCAGCATACACCTTTCACTAAAAACTCTCATCAGTCTTCAAAGACTTCTCACAATTAAACTGCCTCTCTCTTAGCATGAAACAAATATCCACAAAAATTGCCAAGCTTTGTATGGAAGGCACCTCACCTGCAGCCCTACCTGTGACTGCAAAAAGTGAAGTAACTAGGATTCATTTCCATGTTGGATTTCTTCCAAATCCCCTTGAGCAACCTCGTGGTACCTCCACAGGAAAAACTGCACACGATCATTGAGATAGTCAGAAATTTAATTTTCTACCTTTCATACAGGAAATGGAGCTGGGGTTTTAACATCAAACCTAGCACATACCCTGCACAAGCAGACCATAACTACACTTCTGTTTCACTCTCCATATTCTGTGTGATAATAAATCCAAGGTTCAAAGAGTATATGGGAATATGCCAGAGTATGCTGGTGGAAAGCACTGTTTTTTTCATCTTGGGGAAGCACTAGTTTTATATTTATCTTCAAAAATCTTCCACAGGCAGGATATTCTTCTTTGGACAAGGGAACAGAAGGGAGAAGAAAGCTGAGATACACAAGGGACTGTGGCAAATGAGAGCAGTACAATAAAAGCCTTGACTCGGACAACTCTATCGTGATCACTGGGAACAGTACCAGTGACTCTGGGGATGCTTCCTTTTGGCTCTGAAGAGAGTAGCATATAAAAGTGCTCTGGCTGCTCCACTCCAAAGTATAACCTTTCAAGAAAGACATACAGGTCAGCCCTTATCCCACTAGAGTCTTCCAAAGTCATGGCACCTTCTACCAGCTTTGCCTGTTCACGGTTCCAGGAGATATTATGGCTCTACTCACGTCCCTGGGAAGCAAAGTGGGCAGCCTGGCACTAAAGGGGTGCTGAGACTTCAGCATTCACCCAGATGTTCCCTTGCTATTCAGGGCAAGGCTCAGATGCAATCTGTAGGAGCAAGTACTGCCTTCCCCAGCTGGTGTATATGCACATGCACATAAACTGCAGCAGCTCAATTTTAAAGTGTTTTATGATGAGGCAAACTAAGCTCCCTAAAGAGGCAGGGAAAGTGTCCTGATAAAGTAAATAATGAAATGTTGCAGTACCAATATACGCTGTGTGATCCCTTGGGGGAAACCACAAGCATGAGCCCTAATGAAATAAGACACAGAAAATAAGGGCTTTGCTGTGGACACAACACTTCTGTGCTCATTATGCACCACAGTGACTTCTACCACTTTATCACACTTAATCATCATGATGAAATGTTGTATATAGGTACAGACAGGTACGATATGTATAAAAACACATGTACATATACACTCAGATATATTTCAAAAGAAAGAGGGAAAAAGGAAAGGTGATTTATTTTATTTTCTGTAAATGGCCAGACATAAATGCGTAGTATGCTTTCTCTGCATGGACTGCCTTGCAGATCTATCACTGAATGCGGTTAAATCTATCATTGTAAGCTTTCATAAACAGTTCGCATTTCAATCTGCATTTGTGAATATTTCAGCTTTTAAAAATATACTTGTATTTTATGCTTTTTTAAACACTCAGTAATACCAGTGTGGGCTTTGCCTAGGGTTAATTGATAGGCTACACTTACAAAAAGTCTGTCTATTTATACACAATTTTGAAACGGAGATTATATTTTCACTGTTTGAAATGCATCAGTTTGAGCAAATCATAAAATGGAATGCAATTATTTATTTATAATGCAACTTCGCTGACTGTGAAAGCACAAAACCCTATCAAACAAAACCCAAGAAATTATCCCTGATCCAAGAGCGGAAGCATGGCTCCCTTTAATTGAGTTTCCTTCGCTCATATCTTCTCAAGATCCCTTAGATTGTTTTCCAATTTTCATTTCCATTTCTTCCATTAAATGCTTCTAACCCATGACCTCCATTTACTGCCATCCATTTATCTTCCATTCTTAATTGAGATGTAACATGTCCACTTGTCCAGTGCTGAGCACTAAAATATCTGACAGCACGCTTGACAGGTACTGGCTTCTTCAGGAAAGCTTACTTGGGAAAGTGCAGTTCAAAACCTGATTCTTGAACAGGTAAGTCTGTTCCATTAAACTTGAGTTTACCCTATAAACATACTGTGGTGAGGACCAAAACCCCAATAACAAATAATAATATCTTTGGTTTTATTTGCTTTTACTGCTACAGGATGGAATTATATTTGTCTTGACCCAGGGAGGGTACAGGGTGACAGGGCCAGTGGGAAGAAAACATATAAGGCAGCTTTCAGCAGTCAGTCATTTTTTACTTTCAAACAGTTTTCAATGTGATGGTTTGTAATCAAACTCTCTCCCTCAAGACCCAGTATAGAGGAATTTTTGAAGGATGGCATTCTTTAGAAAATAGTTAGACTTTATACAACATTACTTCAGGAGCTCTTGACACACATTAATAAACTACCAGCAGCCAGGTGCTTCTGCATCTATTTTACAGAGGGGTAAGCCCAGCATCAGTCAGAAATAAAACAGAAGGGAAAGAGTAAGGCTCCAGCTACCAAGCAGTCATCATAATCTCACGGAGCATTGCTAAACTAAAGCAGGAGAGAACCAAACAGCCGTATCTTAGCCTCTTGGAGCAGTAAAGTAAAATTAATACAGCACCCCAGGCTACTATTAAATTGTAAAATGTAAGAAAGCATACTGTGGTCAGGCATTCAACCTCTCAAAATAAATAGATGAATCACTTCATACTTATCCTAAGCGATTAAATGTTTGCACCAGTGATACTAAGTAAAACACAAATTCGCTGGGATCCTGAAGGCAAACAAGAGGAAAATTTGTCATTCAAAGCCATCATACCAGGAACTAGGCTGGAAAGCTCCATTGCCAAAATGCCTGAGTGGAGCACACTCCTATTTCAGACTCCCGAGGCATGAACTGCAAATGGTGCTGACATACCCCGATGCCTTTAATTCCAGGCCAAGGCTTGGTACTGACAGACTGATAGTGGTGCCAGTCAGGCCAGGCCATGCTGCTGTGTGAGTGAGTGCCAGGCACCTCCCCAAACACTCCCAGGGTCAGTCCGAAGTTGAAAAAGGTATCTAATGAGGTTGCAGCATTTCAAGGAATGTCTAGAGGCAGTCAGGGGCAAGAATATGGGCAGCTCTGTCTTACTTTTTGAAAGAAGTGTCAGGCAAACCTGCTCTTCTCCATTTTTCAGCAGCCTCCCAAAACAGAACTGAGGAGTATTCTGCTCTCTACAGGTGCTATTTACACACAGCACAACAAGCAGGTATCGACATGGCTCCCAGCTGAGCAGAATATTAAACTTTATATTACAGCCATTTATAAGCTGCACAGTATGCTGGAATTACTGTCTCCTTGTATCTGGATGTCTGATGGCCACAATGAATCCCAGCTCAAGACTATGTCACCCGTTGCCTGTATGCCCAAATTGACCCTCAAAAGCTTTTGTCTGGATAGCTGCTGCCACAGGAACAAGTTGGCTGAAAGGATCTCTGTTAACTGGAACTGTAACCATGCCACTGAAAGGCAGCACAGACTTTCCCTTAATTCAATTTGTAATGACAAGAGGAACTGTGCTATCAAGGTTTCTGATCCCAAATGCTGCCAGAGAATATCCTGGGAAGACACAAAAGCATTACTCTGTCCGGTCAGTAAGTTTCAAGCAATGCACTGGGGCAGGCAAACCAAGGTCTGAAGGAATGGTCCTTGCAAGGGACTTGAAGGCACAACATGGAAGCAAAGCAGAGGCTGAGAATGAGGAGAGACTGTGGATGTTCATTGCAGAAGGCACCACTTCGAGAACAAAACGAGAGGGGAAGCAGCAATGGCATTGCAACGACATTGGCATTCCCAGCATGAGCGTGCCTCTACTCACTCACTACCAAACAAGCATCTGGTGCCACCTAATTAAAACACCAGTTCCAGGATGTGACATCCAGCATCATGAATCAAATGAAACATCTGCTAATTCTTACAACAGCCAGACAAAACAAGCCTAAAAAAGGCAAACCAAACATGCATGCACATTACTAACTTTGGCACTGACATCCTGACTGAACATAAGAACCGCATAAAATTCCCACATTATTAACCAGTGCATCTTCAGTTTAACTGATTGACTGTGCAAATTTACTACAACACATGTTCAGCTGCTCAGTGGGCAAAACTGGATCAAGTTTTACAGAAGTGGGCAAACACGCCTCACCGCGCAGCACTGCTCCGTGCAGGGGAAGCCTCCCTCGAGCTCATGCATTCTAATGGTGCAGGCTATTAACTCAGGTGATTAAAGGACTGGGGACTGCAGAAATCTCAATACATGCATGGCCTATTATAGCACAATGCAGGGAGTGTTTTCCCCAGTGACAAACAGATGCTTTGTTTTTATTTCTGCTATAAATAATTCTGGGGGTTTTTAATAGGTATACATAATCAGGCATTTACATGGTTTCCAGCAGAGAAGCAATATTAAGCTACTATGTTACAGCCATTCATAAACTGAATACAATGCCGAAATTACTTTTTATTGTCATTATTATCCAACAATCTCTACAATATGCGTTGTTACCGCAGCAGTAAAATGATTAGATTCTGAGAATTGCTGCAAGTCTGTAAGTAACACCACGGAGGTGAACCCTTAGCAAAATCAAGTATTTAAGAAGAACTTAAATATTTTCAGATGGTCTCATTTTCTGAACACTGCGGGCTCCTTAAAACAGAGCAGGGACACAGTTCACGGACTCAGTTCTGTCATCTTTTACATCATCTTTTACACCAGCAACATTTCATGGAGACAGTTTAACCCTACCAGTGAGTGTAACCTACATATGTGTGATGACGTTTTTTGAAGTGCTCCACCTCAATACTATAATAAATCTCATTAGCAATTTTGTATATCCTTGCCTTCTCTCTTGCACAAACTTGTTGTCCATCTTGGAATTTGTCTTTTTTCCTAATTCTCTACTGTAAGACTTTGCAAGCAGAGGCTGTGTTTAACCCGAACGAACCCTCTGGAACAGAACGTCACTTCCATGCCCTGTTACTGATTTTCAAGCAGCATTTTGTATGAAAGAAGTAATCAGAAACCAAGTGAGAGGACAAAGACATTCTACATCGACTCCAGAGAACATTGGGCCAATCTGGCACTAAGGGTGGAGATACACGAAGGCATCTGGAAGTGCTGCAGAAGGAAAATCCTACAGTAACCCTTAACGACCTATTTATTCTCAGTGAAAAAAAAAGTCAGCTTTTGCTTCCTCCCCCACACCCCCATGACGAAAGAAATAGGAATTTCATGAAGGGATAATACACAAGCTGATTGCAGCAACTTGCAAATGTACTAGCAGGGGGTGTCTGGGAATAGACACCAATTTTCATTCCAACCGGAATGGAAATTTCTATATTCATGGGTATTATTTCTGATCAGCCAGCATGGAAGGGGAAGCTGGTGCAATAAAAAACGTAAAATTTTTAAGTGATTGGGACCAGGAAGAGAGAAGGAAAGCAACTGAGGTTGCAGCCTTGCTAAATGCTAAGATGAAGGGGATATGGAGAAGATGCAGCTGCCAAGGCAGTCGCTGAACAACGCACTTCAGAGATAAGAGACACCAGTCATTCTTCGAAGTAATTGTAGCTGCCAAGAGCTACAGAGAAAAGAGTGAATTGAAGGGGATAGAGGGGTCAACTGCAGTGAATATGAAAACAAGTCAAGGCCAAGGACAGGCATGACGCTTTGGGATTTGGCCAGGAGGTGATAATTTGTGGGTTTAGTCAACTGGAATCTCAGTGGAGTAGAGAGGGCAAAAACTCTGAAAGAGAGAGTTGGCAGTGGGAAGATGAAGGCAGCCAGAATACAGAGGAGGAATAAGGCGCTTGGGTAGGAGAGAAAAGGCAAAGGGGCGCCTGGCAGCAGCAGATACGCTTGGAGAATTGTGGGGTTTTCCCTGTTCAGGGACACAAAGGCAGAACTGAAAGTTGAAGGGATGCCAAGAAAGAAAATAGGGTTAAGTGAGGTGGCACGAAGAACAGTGAATAAAGGTCACAAGGGATTGAAGGAGGAGCAAGTCAAGAGCAGGAAGGATGAGGTTTGTCCATTGTGGGTCTCACATGAAAGAACTGAAAAAAAGGATTTCTATCCCAAAGCACCAGCGGTTGCTGCTCCTTGGCCATGAGGAAGAGCTGTGCCCTCCCATTGCATCCTCCTCAGCTGGTCCTCTGAGGCTTGTGTGTGCCTGCAGTTTGAGAAAAGGGGTATCAGAATCTCCCAAAGAGAAACGGCATCCTTCACATCTTCTGTTATAAATACAAACAAGATTTATATAGCATCTGGGTTAAACAAGGTACAGTATACTCTTATTTCCCTATCCTTTCTAGTTTAAGCTCTGTCAGCCTGTAAGAAGCAATGACTTCGATTTGCTTTCATCTGCACTTACTACACTCACAGAGGCGTAACATGTACCAGTCCCAAGAACTCTATTTACCTCATTTTCCATTAAGACCACTGCAATAACCTCAAAGCAAATGTTGCATGAAATCACAACGCCATTCACATCAATGCTGAATCTCTCATGCCTCTGAAAAAAATCCAGATCTCACCCTCCAGTTTTAAAAGTCTCCTGTAAGGACGGCTATAAAACTTCTCCACTGGTCATCATCCTATATGTGTCAAGAAGATCACCCTTTTCTAGTGGACATATTTATTATTACTTTGGGATACAATTTCTTGTGCTATTTACAGAAGAGAAAAATACGTCCTGACAGCTTATAGGGGAAAAAGAGTGTTAGGATTAGACAAGGACAACACCATTGCAACCACAATTACAACAAAGCTGCACTTACTGACCCCAGCAACAAAGGAAGAGTTGGAGGGAAATTCTGTGTAATATTTTATATCCAGAACTAATTAAAGATCTCATTCCCCAAACAGCCAGATAGCAAACATAAGCAGTGCCTCCAGATGAAGGATTCCTGTTTTGATGGTTACTGTAATGAGCACATTCCCAAAGGAAAGAGCCAATAAAAAGCATCTCCTATCTGGAGGATGCTGAATGAAAGTTGGACTTTTCTTAATTTTACTGCAATTCCTTATTGCATCATATCAGCCTCCACCAAAGGTCTCAGTTCAATTTTTCTGTAATGAATTTGGAGACTCAAAAGAAAAATTCCATCCCATCTTAACCAGCTAAATTTTTCTCCTTGACTTACAGCTGACAATGATTACGAGTAAAACACCATTTTTACATCACTCTATGCAGTTTTAATTAAAATTTATTAACTTGAGAGAAACAATCTCCTTATCAGCAACAGACATTTAGAACAAAAATGCCTTTTACTGTGTTATTAAACTGTTTCAGACAGAACCATCTCTACAGCACATTGTAGCTCAGCTGCCTAGTGGCAAATTAGACTGATCTTTTTCCCTGCCCCCACCTTTCTTTTCTCTCTCAGTGTGCCTCAGTCAAAAACAAAAACAAAACACACCAAAAACAAAACAAACAAAAAACCCCACACTACTGCCTTCTGCAAAATTTTGTACCTACACCAATAAAAAACAACTATGTACCTTGCCCACTTCTTGTAATTAAAAAAAGCAAATAACAGGGGCCAGGGTGTGATGCACCAAGCCCTGGACCATGTGTGCTTTGCAAGGATCTTTGGAGTCACTTATAGAAATGATAGCTGCAGCTAAGATGGTCAGAGGGAGAGCACATAAAAGTAAAAACTTTTTTGAAAAGGTACTTTTAGAAATGGAGAATATTTAAAATGCCAGTGGGTATTATGACAGGGGGTTAAGGTAATAGGGAATGATGAATGGAGTTAGAAAAGTAAGCTGTAAACCAGGAGAACACCAGACTCCAAAGTCCAAACAGGAAGAGATGAACATGTTGGGTAGATTGGCAAGATGTTACCTAAGAAGAAGGACGAAGAGAAGATTTATTAGTGACATGACTAGTACTTTCAGTGGCAAGGAAGGGACAGAATAAACTAAGAAAATCCCTCACCTATTTGAGGGACTTGAAGGGATGTGCTAGATGTGTGATTATAAATGAAACTCAACCCAGTATAAGAGTGGTGAAGTAAAGTATGTCACCACAGCAGGAATCAGACAGAAAAGAGAGACATGATGGGGGAGGAGGACAAAAAAATAACAGTTTTCCCAGGTCAGATGGCAGAATAGAGCTGTGGGACCAAAGGCTGGTCAGCCAGAAGAGGCAGGATGTGACACAGTTAAAATTATGAATAAAACAGAATCAGCAGTGCTCTTTGCAGTGTAATTCTTAAAATACAATTTTACACATGGAGTTCACTCTCTCTTGTAATGGATTGAGAGGAATGGGGACCACAGACAGAGAGAAATACAACCATCATGACCACTTACATATTTCTTTCCTTAAGGAGTAAAACTAAAAAAAAAAAAAAAGGCAGAATTGGCAGAGAAGCAATGAGAAGGTTTTTCTCTTTGGGGCAAAGGAGAAACTAGGTACTGGGTAAAGCACAGATAAGCACAAAAAAGGAGATGCTTCCCAAAGGGGGAAGGTTCACTGGGCTGAAGTGGCTAAGATTATCAAGAAAAGCAGACCCAGGAATCAAATTGCTTTGGTGAGAGAGAGAGAGAGAGAAAGAGAAAGAGAACATTCAAGGTGAGAGACAATACACTGGAATAGGTATTTACCGTGGCAGACTGAGTGGAGTGGGATCATTTACGTGAGCTTTGAAAAACACTACAAGCACAGCAAGCAATTACAACACAATAAATAAACCAGCAGCACCCGTGCAAATGAGGCATCCAGCAGAGTGTGCACAGCAGATACAGCAATCTCCAGGAGAGTCGATATTTGAGGGGCCCCGAGGGTGCAACAGGGATGCTGGCCCCAGCACAGGCAGAACGAAGCATGTGCTGTCCTGCACAGCCCTTCCTCTGCTAACCTGCTGCATGCAGATAAAAGTGTCAGATGCCTAAAGCGGGAACACAAAAGGATGTTTTCAATTCTCTTTCTCACTGCCTTGAAGATAGCCTGCAAAGTTATGCAAACACTTAAGTTAGTTCAGGTTGCTGATCATAAAAATCAATCCACTTCTGTTTAATGGGATTTAGCAATTAGTCACATCCTGGTTCCAGTAATTTTGCATGGCTTTCTAACCATCTCTCAAACATCATTGTAAAAGCACAAGTATCTGCAACATCATAAACCTTCCTCCTGCAATGTGGTCCTTGTCCCACTTATTACAGCAAGGACAAACTCAAGATGGCCTCTGCCCTGTACATGGATTCCTGCCTATATATGTGCTACCAGCCACAGTAAAACATCTCTGAGTTTGGTCTCATGGAATATGGCTATTGTCATACATTATCTAGTATTACCAGCTCTTAACTGACCTTTTCAGCTTGACCAAAAGCCTCCACAACACCCCTGGCAATCTCACCACCTGCTGTGGCTGGTAGCACTGCACAGTACACTACTCTATCCCAGGCCTCACCTCTTCCATCAAGAGCACACTTCTTGCCTGGATGGGTTAAAAGTTGGTAAAAACAACCAGGTCATCCCATTTCAGTAAAACCTAGGCACAAACCCATAGCAACATGAGACAAAAACCTGCCGTCTGTATCTCTACCTCGAGTTCCGGAGGTCTCAGATCAGGGCTGAAGTTGAGGATGATCCCAGGGACTCTGGACAAAGTTTCCCAGTGAGAAGATGAAATTTAGAGAATTAATAATTATTAATAATAGTTATTTGATTCAGAATCTGTCATTTTAAATCCTTTTTTTGCAAGACTGATCATGGAATGCAAACTGAAAGCATTCTTAACTTCATGGCTTCCCTAGAAGCTGTTAAACAAGTCTGAAAACATCTTTTATTTCCCTGCTCATTTAAGGCTCTTCTTCAGTGTCTGGGAGATAAAACAGGATAGGTTTATGCCTAGCTGAAAAGAAATCCCATTGGACTGAGAAGGTGGGGTCAAAGTCAATCCCTCAACCCCTCCCTGCCCCTCTCCAAGCCCTGGCTGAATTGCAGCTGCCCGGTTGTGCTGGAGCCTTCGGCAAATGACGGCCTGTCGGAGTCAGGCGTGCAGCTTTCCGCCCTCACCGCCTGCCTGCCTCCCAGCAGCATCTCTTCCTAATGGCCTGCAGTTTATACATGCACAAAGCACCCACCCACACAGCATTTCTGGGACTCCCACGTTCCATGCTGCACTGAAAGGTGTTTCTAGAAATCCCATCTCCTAAATTAATAGCACAAATGAGTGTTTGACATAAACAGGACATCTTCTACCTACTTTTTGCCCACTTACGATGAGGCTGGTGGGGAGGGCCTACTTTCTCAGACGTAAAGCTTATACGAAGCTTCACTGACTGAGCTAGAGAAAAGCCTCTGTCTTCTTTACTCACAACCATCACTATTTTGTCAAACTGTCTGTCTCAACTGAAAACAATCCTCGTATTGATCGGCACTGGGATGGGGCTTAAGGCTGGCAGGAGGATAAGCACTTCCCCACCTTAAGCTCAGTGATTTTGACAAAGAAATGTGCTTGGACAGCTACAAGTCTCCTTATACAAAGTCAGTTTTCAGAATAAAATAACCCTGTAAAGGCTTTTCACTGACAGTCACAAATAATTCCAGCAGCACAGTTATAAAGTGTCTAAAAGATGTTTTAACCTGTCTTGAAGAACCTGTATGACATCTTTGGCTGTCATGAGAAGAAGGAAGAATAAAAACATAGTTACAAGCATGAGGGGTTACTCTTGGAAACTGGAATAGCAGGCAGTCTAAAAAGATATACAGAAAAAAGCAGAAAAACAAAAAAACCTACAGCTCTGGGAGCCTGTCATGATGAGTCCCTGAAACAGAGGATACAGCAACAGGCTTCTCCAACCCAGGACCTGGGTGCTACTCATTGTCCCTTGGACAGAGAAACCCCACAAGAAACGAGGTGCTCCTGTCCTCACATCAGCCACATGTAGCTGTCGAGAAGTCACCACAGCATTAAACTCTCCTAAACTGAATACAGCTGGGGGAGGCATGCTATGGAGTGGACTGAAAATGAGCCAGGCAGTCCTGAAAATAGTAGTTTTAACCTTTCATTAATCAACCTCTCAGCTCTTCCAGCTGTAAAAACCTCTCCCAGTACAGTCTTGTCTTCTTTGCCCCTCCAAAACGCGCGTCTCCACGCTGACCACTAACATGCCACAGCCACCAAGCCACACTGAGGCTGGGACACAAAACACAACCGTTCAAATCACAAACACACAGAGAGCCTGCACTCAGGCTTATCATCGTTACTTAATCACATGTTAAACAAGCTAAGAATTAACAGTTAACACATGAAAAAAGTTGGCTTTCCATCAAAAGCAATTATAATTAATTCCTAAGAAACGTATTTCTGGATGCCAAATCAGATGGAGGAATCGACTGGGGGATAGATACGCTCCTTCCATAGCTCCACTCGAAATTCTAATTAAGAACAGAAATACAAAAGTGGTTGTGGTGGAAAGGTTAATAGAAGAAGAGGAAATCTCTAGAGACACCATGCCAGATACTCAGTCTCTCTTTTTGGCTCTTCCACACTTTTCCCTTAATAGACAGTCCCTAGATACACAGATATGCAAACACACACAAACATATCCCACCACATGGATATTTTAGCAAAAATAAGATGACCACAAAATCATGTGCTCTGCCATACTAGAGATCTTGTGGACAAAGTGGCTTTGAAATCATGGGCTCTGCTGTAGTCAAAAATCTGCTGCATCAGAAAAGTTGAGCTGCTGGGAAAAGGAGAAAAAGGAGAGATCTGTAACTCTGAGGATGCTGAGTGTGCAACCCACTCCCTAAACAACAGCGGCACTGAACAATTACAGCTCAGACAATAGGAAGACTGTGTGCACTTCAGAAGAGCAAAGAACGCTTTTCAGCTAAAAAACCCCTTTCTTTTGCACAGATTCTGCTGAAATATTCATAAGATAAAGAGAACCTGCACAGAAGAACGAGCTTTCTCAAGGAAACCACCCCCCCCGACTGGGAGCAAAAATAAGAGGTAAGTGCTTCCAGCAATGTTTTTCAAAGCTAATGGTCTCCCAACAAGGATGCAGAAAGAAAGCTCGAGATATGGGAGAGGCCAAGACTTCCCTGACCTCCTTAAGATGTGTTACCTTATAAAAAGTTTCAAGAGTGAGCTGGATGTCCCCAGTTTGCAATTCCTGGCTAGGTTTGCAATCAACCTGACTGCAATACCTCTGAGCCATCAACTATCCCCTGTATTTGAACTGCAGGAATTCCAAATACCGAGAAAAACACTTTCAATATCACTGCTGTGAAAACCTGGGATTGCTCACCATGAGTAAAAACAGTGATTTTTGGTAAAGGCATTCTTGAGGACAACAGAAAGTGGTTTGGGGAAAAACTATCAGAAATACTTATTTATTTTTTCATTTAATTTTCATTTTTTAACCACTCCTCCCATTCCTCAATGATGCAGGAGACAGGGAGGAACTAAAGCATCCAAACCAACCTCTACTGCCATCTTCCAAATCCTTGTGCATATGCTGCACCATAGGGAATTCTAAGGGAAGATAAAGCTTACAAAGACCTATGAAACATTGTTCTGTGAGAAGGAATCATAGGACCATGGAATTTTATTTTTACTTCCACTTAAGAAGTTTTCCTCTGAGAAAGAATATTCTCTGAAAAATCACCCCACCGTGGTCAGTCAGAAACATCCATCAATGGTGCAGTGGTCACCTAACATTAAATTAATTCTTAAAAAAACCCTCTTGTTTAATGTTCTTCTTTTGATGACTCAAATGTCATTCATCTGGAAATAAAGCAGCACGAAAGTCCCACTGCCTGTGATTTCCATAAATATTTAGGCTGCTTAACCAAAGTACTGTGCATAAAGGTATCTTCACTATTATTCTATACTTGTCATCTTATCAGAAGAAATTCCTTCCTTCCTATTATTTATCTTACATAAAGTGAGCGATAGCGCTGGGTAGTTTTTTGATATTTTAAGATTAATTTATTGGAAATTCTCTTTCTGCATTAAGATTAATATAAGACCACTAAAACCAATAAACTGTTGTTATTGGCCTCAATCCACACTACCTTTTAAATCTTTGGGTTTTCATTCTAGGGCTCTGATGAAAGATTCATTTCACGTACCTAAAGTAATCTTTACTTTCTCCTCTCTCTCCTACACACCACCCTTTTCCAGTATAATCCATTTAATGCTTTCAGTTATAAATACATAGTTCTGTCTACCTGGCACTTCAGATAACAGAGGTCCCCATACAGCACAGTCTGCCTAGACCATGTTTAATGTCAATCACCAGGACCTGCTCTCTTACTGATGCTGGTCATCTCACCCTTGGTGTAAAACCAGAGTGATGAAGTATTTCCATATTCAAGGCAGAACAACAGAAATCACAACTCCATCAGGTTTCCACACCTCAGTAAAACACCATAAATAAAACATTACAAATCCAGCAGTTTGGGTATCAAACCCAGTTAAAACTGACATCCAGAAGAAATGGATGAATTTTACGCAAATTGAGGTTATTTCATGCTTTACTTCTACTATTTCAACTAACTGAAACAGGTAAGCCAAGTGATAAATAGAGAACTGGCTGCCACAGAAAGCTATGAAAGCAGGTGGAGGGTTTTTGTAAAACTACATTTTCAACTAAATTATTCTTTTTTTTCTTTTTAAATTAAAAATCCCCCCACTCTGGAGAATTTCTGATGCCACAGAAAATAACAATCTGCAAACAAAAAGTCTGCCCAACTTGCAACACACACACACTGGTGCACAGAAATCAACATAGTTACACACTGAGAGTTTTAACTTCACTGGGTGTACAGTTGAATTAAAGCACACATAGGTACATAATGTTACACCACATGAGCACTAAACCTAAACTAATATTTAGCATCCTACAATGTTAAATATCAAAACAAAAAAATCAGGTCACAAAGGCAGAAAATTCCTAATACAATATTTATACCAATCAACTTTATTTTTTATGACACCTTGCAAGACATAAAATGCTTTAGAGGGTTAAATAATAAATGGTAGGAGAGAAATGAGAGGGAGAACATTGTAAGGACTTAAATTTATATCGTCTGATGAAATATAAACTGACACAAACTCATTGAAGGAGGAAGATACAAAGAAGCTGGCCCAGATAGGGAAACCTGCAGAGGCCCTTTAGTGTTAATAGAACCCGTTTCTTTGCTTTTTATCTTGAATCTTATTTTCATTCTAGGATAATACAGTATTCAGAGGCCAGCTAAGGAGTAAGAGCTTTGTCAAAGGACAGCATTTATTAAGATATTATCAAATATTCTCCTATTCATGTTCTGTGGTGTTTTCAAATCTTGCCTCCAATTTTGTGCTTTTTTAAGAAGCTTTGCAGCTGGCAGGTTAGTTGCTCACTGTCAGTGCACACAATGGAGAACAATGGCACACGGGCACCTCCCAGACCTTACTGGAGAATGGTGGCTCAGACACACTTCTTATAGCTATCCTCATGACATAATTTATTATTGTAGCATTGGCATTACATTATTGATTAT
Organism: Ifrita kowaldi; assembly: GCA_013398055.1. Lineage (NCBI taxonomy): Eukaryota > Metazoa > Chordata > Aves > Passeriformes > Cinclosomatidae > Ifrita > Ifrita kowaldi. The sequence continues at coordinate 1,043,470 of VZRS01002789.1, read as the reverse complement.
TTTATTTGATTTAGTATTATATAATTGCTTACACTGTTATATCATTGCCACCTGTGCTGGCAGGATCACATGCTCCAGTGACGCCGAAATACCGCCTCCAGAGTCTCCATTTCACTGACAATCAAACTCAAAAATCATTGTCACCAGATCCAGTGAATTACTGTGTTACAATTATCACCAAATACCAAGTTTCCTACCTGTGGGAGTATTAGACTTCTCAGTGAAGCCTCTACAGGCCGGTTACACCACTCCTGCTGTGCTACCACACGCAGCACTCACAGGGTGATACTGCATAAATAACAAGTATTTTCTTAACTGGGTCTTTCAATTATTTAGAGATACTTGGCAAATGCATTGCTAACAGCTGTTTTATAACAGATTTCATGGTACCATACACCTGGTGCTAATGCTTCAGCATGTCTAAATGGTTTTCTAAAGATTACACAATCAAACATCGTAAGATAAAATCGCTGTAATTGGAGCCCTCATCAAAGAAGAAATTACCATTACACTTTACAAACTGAACACACAACTTTCCAAAGCTGAGCAGAAGGTAATATTATGATGGCCGTAGAGCTAAAAGATCTCTCCTAACCTTGCCCCAAATACAGGGATCCCATTTCTTGCTGTGATTCTGTAACAGGCTTGCAGGGTCCACCTGATAATATGGAACATAAAACCCATCTCTGATGCATCTACTTGATTTTAAGCTAAATAAATATTCCAGCTTAATATCCAAAGCAGAATAGTATCTCAAATACTGTGTCACAGATCCCTTTTGCTTTTCTGAAGGCAACTCTATAAAGACTCAAAATTTATTAGTGACCTTACAGTCGTACCTTAAAAACTGATTTTCTCAGCAGTGATACTATGCTGAAAGCAATTATTCTGATCCCTAAATACTACATAAATAAGTGAATATTTTTTAGATGCTGAATATCAAACTGATGCCAGATAACTGTTAGTTTCACACAGGTGTTTTCAATAAAACAAGCTGGATAAAAGTAATGCAACACAGACTTGCTGAATCTGGTGATGGCTTTAGGGAATTTGCTATTAAAACAACACACAGGAATTGCACACGTATCTCCAGGTTCATAATCTGCCTGGAAATCCATGAACAGGAAGAGAATTTTCAACTATGTTAATTTCTGCATGTATTTGAATTCTGTAGGATTACTGTGACTGTGATTTGCACAAAAATGGTGTCTCTGCAGGTGTTTAGGTGTGCAAATATCCATACCAGGAGAAATCTTAGGTTACTGAAATTAATACCAACCTTGTCACTAACTTCAACTGGGATTCTGAACACAAATAGATTATGTTAGATGAGATCACATTAGATCACAGCAGATCAAAGACCACATTGAGCTGAATAGAACAGAAAGGAGGTAACTGACGGGCAAAGCCATGGACACGCAGCCACGTGGGCAGCTTCTCCTGAGCTCTGAAATCTCACAGCACCAACTGGGAAAGTCACCATTCTCCTCAATTAATTCCTAGGAAAAAGACCATGATATTGGTCAGTAAGTGGCCTCTCCCCTCCTCCCAAGGGTCATTTGACAGGGACCTGCAGAGTGAAGCAGTCACCTTGGTGCAGACCTTTTCACCACCACCGAGATTAAACACAGAGTTTGAAGTTGGTGTGAGTTGAACTGAAAACCCATTGGCTTCTTGGAGTGGCTCAGTAACACTGACTGAATTAAAATAAAAGTTACTCTGATTAACCCCCCTCTATTGTCTTCTCTTCGGGGAGTTGTGCGCCCACTCCAAAAGGCTGGAAATACACTGTTTTTATTAAATCACATTCAATTACAATGGTATTTATTAAAACCAATAACTGCAACTGGTAAGAATCCCCCTGTGCTTGTTTCTAGGTATTTAAATTAAGTTAAATGCACAATAAACTTTGCATTGTTTCAATTTACATGACCCCTGAGTCTTTAGACATCCCGTAGGCAAAATTCACAGACTTATAAACTTCTATTAAACATGAACATATGGCGGACTCGGCATCCTGTGCCGTTTCTGCTCTTACTGAAGGGTTATGAAGTGCCTCACTGCCTCTAAATCCACTAAAGCAGCCTTACACCAAGCCAAAATCCTCTTTCATCCCAAGGAAAGGTGCTTTATTTCCAGCAACAGCTCTGCTGAAACGGTGACAGTCCCACCACTGAGACATTTGTTTTCTCTATGTCCTGGCACATGCCAGGTTCTGGATATACCACTGGACCTGCATTTTACATAGCAGATATGCCAGAGTTCTGGTATCTGGGCCACTACACAATTCACAGACCTCAGAATCCACCAGGGACATGGATTTGCACAGGCCCAGTAACATGAGAAAGTCTCCTTACAGAAAGATATCCCCTCGGCTGAGGGGATACACCTGAGGAGGTGTTTCCCATGGCTTCTTTCCAGTACTGTCTTACTGAGGGCTCCCAGCGTGGTACCCAGGCTCCCTGACCCACCCAACAAACTGCTTGTATTCAAGGAGAGATTCCCTGCCTTCACCTGGCAACCACTCTCAGCCCTGTGTGAGCCACTGCTCTGCAGCAGCCTTCCTTGCATTTGCATTCAGGATAGAAGCAAATCATTGAATTTCTCTGGCCAATTCTTGATGTAGCTCTTCTTTCTGCCCTTCCCTTTTCTAATCTCATTGCAGGGTTCAAGTCAGTATCACATTCAGACAAATACCTGTTTTCATTCCATTCCCTTGGTAATTCTGCCTATAACATATTTCTCATGGTCAGAGTTTCCCATAGTCACTTTTTCAACATTTTACGGATCTTTCACAGTAGAAGTGCCACTTAAGTTTCCCTGAACTAGTTTGAGTCCTGCACTGAAAGCAAAGACTTAGCTACACACAATGTAACATCTTCCCTGCACAATAGACAGTTCAGACAGTATTTTCTGAGAACTCACAAATAGGGTCATTTGTCATTTTGTGAACAAAAATGTGAAAACGCATTGGCAGCAACCTTCCTCAGGCACTACTCTTAACCATATCTCCAGCCCTCAGGCACAACTTAAGAGGAAAACATAATTTAAAAGACCAATTTAATCTGTTTCAAGACTTTAAAAAGAATGAAACCCTATTATTCACTCACAATAATTATATAGATATTACATGACCTCAGTACAGAACAAACTCAAGATTCTTTGGATGAACTGACTATGCATTTCCATTCATGAACATGTTTGATTTATTTTAAGGTTAACTTTAATTCTAGATATATTGCATCTGTTAGGTTTATTTCAGAATATTTGCAGTATTCCTGTAATGTGCCCAGCCCTAAATTGCTTTCAGATACTCTTAATCCTTATCTGCCTTTTAATAAAACTTTAATTTTGTATTTTTTGAACTATCCCTTTGCAGAACACAAAAGAAATACAAGTTTATTTTGACTCTGTGACTCTCAAGAAACCTATATTAGAAGATGAAACACTGTTCAATGTGCCCGTTCATGCCTATGTTGCTCTGCTAAGTCCCCATCTCACTTCAACAGCTTAAGAGCATCTAACCAAACTAATTTCTGCTGAAACCTCAACTGCTCCTGCTTATGCCATCTGCTTCCCATGAAGTTTTCCCTCTCCTCCTAACATATAAAACCTTGCAAAAACTCATTCTACTCCCAGCAACTGAACTGAACACCACAATATTTGTGCAATACACTGGTAAAGAAAGAACAACACTATTTATTCAGTCATCTACATGATCGCCTGTAGTACCTGGATTCGTCACTAATGGGCTCTCCCCAAGTGCTGATTAAGTCACATAGTGCTTATCTTCTGACAGCAGGCATTACATGGTAAAACTCAAGGAAGGAAAATAATAATCTTAGCCCATCTCACAAGAATTTCAAAGTGTCCTTGCCATTAATCACTACACTCCTTTCAACAAACTTTATCTGGCAGCAAGACAAATCACCAAAGCCAAAGCCTGTATCAATATTAAAAATAAAAGACTACAGGAAATTTCCCCAAAGATATCTGGTGCAAAGACATAAAACTCAGATGCTACTTATCAATTTTGACATTTTTTTCTCCAGACAAATAATACCATAACCATGAACTGTGTGTAACAGATGTGGGTTATCCACAGCAAATGGTGCACAATAATAGCTTTTAAGGTAAAAAGGAATCATGAGATCACATAATCTAACCTCTCGTATAACACAGACATCATTTCACTCATCTGACCCTTGACTGGGCTTCAACATCTGTGCTGTGCTGTTTATGTATTTGCTTAAGGCTTATTTTTCCTGAGGACGTGGGTAGATGGGTGTAGGTTTTTGAAGTGGTGGCTCTGACATTCAACCGCAAGTTATCTGACTGCAATCTTCCCTCTCTGGGGTCTTTCCCCTCTTTCTGTGCTGCACTGAAGAGTCTCGTAGCACCTGGCACTGTCTCTGGGTGAAGGCTTCTATCACACCAATCAATACTTCACCTGTTTAGATAACTAAGCAGAAAAAATTCTAGGATTTTAAGACTTCTCACTGAAAAACAGTCTCCATTACTTCCATGACTCCAGTAATTTTCCTGTTTCCTTGACAGCTTTTCTGACTCAGGTGGGGGCACAGATATCCCCTCCTAGTCCTTGTGGACCATGTAAGAAGTCACTGAATTTTCTTTTTTCTCTTGTTTCTTTACGCTGTCGGTCAAAGACAAATTATTTCGTTAAGGTTTCAACCAACCCAAAACTTAAAACATTCAGTTCTGAACTATATAAAACTAGTCAGAATGTAAGTATAGGTCTAGAGAAACAAAATGTGGGCTTAAACTTCTGTGACAGCTTGAGCCAAAAAGGCTGAACTACTTCCACACACCCAACACCACGCTGGGTGCTACCAGCATTCATGCCTGTAAACTTCACTATCCTGTTTGATTCTTAACCACCAACCAACCAACTGCAGTGTTCAGCAGCTACGAAACCCATGGGAAGACAAAGGAAAGTGTGCTGCTGTCAACTGCTTTATTTGATGTCAATGTTGAATCCTGTAAAAATAATTGTCAGTAGAGAAGGACAGTGAAAAACAAAGGTGGCATGATGCTTCCTTTTAAGCTGTAAAGGTAGTAATTATACATGAACCTCATTTCATATAATCTTAATACTCTGGAGCATTTATTTTCTGACCCTCCACTACTGAAATCTCTTCATGCTGCCATCTGCTTCCCAAAGCCCCTCTCCCCCTTTCCCTGGACTGAGCAGTAGTCTCCTGCTCTGGCAGGCCTTACTTTTCAGACAAAATCCAAACCAAAACAACCAAAAGAACCCCTGGATTGACATAATGCTGAGGTGAGGAAAAAACCATCTGCAAGCTTAAAAAAGCCCATGTGCACACATACACAGATAAAACAAAGAAACTATTTGAAAGCTATAGTGACAACAGTTTTTATTAAAGTCAGAAAAAAACGTGGGAGAGGCTTGGAAGAACCAACAGCAAAGGAAAAAATATCCTCTTAATATTTTCTTTTGATACCTTAGCTTCAAATATATATTTCTTATATATTTGTAAGAAAAAGGGGGGGTAGCAGTTGCTAGCTGCTGGGCGCAGCCATTAATCCAAGGGACTACACTGACATTAGAAGCAATATTTTCCTTTGGTCTTGCTTCCCAGAGGAGAGAAGGTGATGCTGCTCATTTAGTCTCCAGTTGCTGGAGGGGAAGAAACTCAGTGACTGCACCAAAAGCAAAATTGCTTTTGGGATCTTGCAGGAGATGTCCATTTTTTAGCCTTTTTATTGAATTTTTTTTGCAAAATTGGGGAAATTAGTGAACTTGATTATATGCATAGATTGACAAACATCATCTATGAACTGACACATTAACTGTGGAGACTCGGAGACTCGTTTTAGTAAAACTGTAATAAGTAATAATATCTGCTGAAGTCTGGGTGTACTATGCACAACTGTTTTGCTGTTTGCTCACCGCCAGCCTGCTGTAATAGGGCAGTGGGGAAGAGAGCCCAACCTGCTCCGCAATCCCTCAGGGTGACCACCAATCCCACATCCCGTCTGGGCTCACCCCGTGATTTCCCAACCATGCAAAACCCAATTACTGCACTACAAGAAACTCCCAGCTCTTCACACATGGTTTTAAAATATCCTAGCACCCTCTGCGCAGACTGAGTCTTTTGTTTGCGATTTTTTTTTTACTGGAAAGGTTTCCTGAACTTGAAGTCTACCATAAAAGACCGTGAAGAGGACTCAGAAATACAGTCACGGATAATTTCCAGTGACTCACCTCATGTGAGATAAATGATTAATATTAGCCCAATTATATCTTACAAATTTTATCTTCCGCTTCTTTCCTTTGCCAAGGAAAGGCAGATGGTAACTCAGCCTACAACTAAGACATGAAAAAAGAAAAAAAAAACCCTTCAAGACAAGTAAGTGCAAACTGACCTACTTCCAAGTGAGAGTTTTAAAGAGTTCTGGGGTTTAATTACAGTTATATTAAAGCAATGCCTCCACAGAAACTTCCAAAAATATTAAAAAAGACTAATTTAAAAGCTCAGCAAAACAACAGGCACAAGGAGGTCTGGACTGAACCAAACCATGAGCTCATTTTTGCTTCTTCTTGGAGCCAGATGTAAGCCTATGGCATGAGAACAGGGAGATCTCCCCGGGCAGGCCTTACAAGCTTCTGGCAACCTAAAATTAAGGGGATTCCTGAGCCATGAGCAGTAACTGTTCCTTGGCTAGTAATAGTGCCACAAAGGCTTTTCATCCATGTCTTTCTGTAGCCCTTTTGTGTGCCCATTTTGGCCCTGGCAGGCAGAGCACCCAGGGGTGCAGAGCCATGCAACCCCAACACAGGGTGTTGGGGAAAATGGGGCCCCCCTTGTTTGCCCTGAACTTGCTGCCCAGTTATTTCATCTGACACACCTAGACCTTTTAGCAGGCATACCCATGAAAAATCGCTTCTTTCTACCTGCTCTCTGCCCCTTGGAAATGGCATCTTCACATGCCACAGACACTCTCCATTTAATTTCCTCTCACACAAAAGCCATTTGACGAACACGAGCGTCAGTATCGCCTCGCTGCAGCCTCCCCGTGGCACATCCTTTTGATGTAGCAACTGGTGTATTTTTACATGCATTTCTCATTTTTTCAGTCTCCATGCCTTGGCAAAGGGTGATACTGATGACTCAGCCTCGCACGGTGCACACACAGACGTATGCATTTGCTCACATGCTACAGAAGGGGAATGTGCACTTCAAGTTCATTCACCAGTAATGTAGAAGCTTTTGGCTGTGGGACTCTGCTCCTCCACACTTTGCCAAACTTAAGTGACTCAGTATTTAAACTTTCATACTGGAGGTCTGTGTCATCAAATGAATTACCATCACTCTTTATTGCAGGCCGGAGCAAAACCAGCTGCCAGTTTTCTGATTGGAACACTTTGCTTTGTAAATTTGATGAGGTGAGGCTATGTCTGGTCTCCCAGCTTTCATGGGATGAGCAGATATGCATTTGTGCTTGACTCTTCGGGATGCTCTTGGTGTATGAGCTGCGGATCCAGGGTGAGATGTCCCTGTAGCTGCTGCCCTGGCTGCAGCAGTGCTGGTCACTGTGCAGGGGAGCAGTGGTATTTTTATATGGTATGTTAAGTGCCGTATGATCATAGAATCATGGCATTGTTTAGGTTGGAAAGGACTTCTAAGATTATTGGGCTGAACTGTTAACCCAGCACTGCCAAGTTACCAATAAACAATGTCCCCAAGAGTCACATCTACACATCTTTTAAATACCTCCAGGGGTGGTAACTCAATCACTTCCCTGGGCAGTCTGCTCCAGTGCTAGATCAGGAAAGGGAAAACTTGGGAGCCCTGGACTGGGTAGAGATGGACTAGGACAGACAAATGAGACTGGGACAGTGGGAATGATTGTGACAACCCCTTTCCCCACACCTGAGACTGGAATATGGAAATCTCAGACTCACCACTTCAGAGTTTCTGCAAGTATCTGCAAAACCCACAGGCAGGCCTTACCCCCCTGCTAGTCCTGTGCGGCTTTCCAAGCATATGCAACAACAACAACAACAATCATCATCATCATCATCATCAATGCTAAGAATTACAACTGCAAAGTCAAGCAGTCTAACCTAGAAAATACTAGAAGTTATAATCATACAAAATTTAACTCAAATAAACTCCCCACTTCAAACTTTTATTTTCTTTTTTTTTCCCCCCAGCAGTTTGTATCTTGTATTAGAGACCAGAAGTTGCATCTGTTCCTTGACTTGGGTCCCACAGTATCATCCCACCGCAAACATACATGTTCCCCGACCACATACAAACTCAGATGAAATTACCAGCACAGAAGAAAATTATCACCTGCCTAGTACACAAAGGCATCATGGCTCTTATTCCTACAAACAAAACCAAACCACACCAAAATCCCAGGAAGAACAACAGAAAAACCCTACAAACCCTTTAAATAGTGCCTCTGTGTGAGAAGGCACCAGTGTGGTGCTCTGCAAGGAGGGATGCATAGGAAAGGGGATAAGCATGCACACACGCACACAATGAACTCTAGATAAAAGCTTGCACACAGGCTCAAGCTGAAGAAAAGGAAAGGTGGCCAGGTGACTCCTTACAAAACAAACCTTACCAGCAGCAATGAATCATTTCTTCCATAGCACTACAATTTTGTTGTTTCCCAAGTTCTGGGTTTTTTCATTGCTGTTTTGAAACAGAGGAAAGAGATGAGGGGCCTCTTCTATAAAATGCTTCTGTGTGTTACGTTAAGAAGCTCATTTGCACTTTAAAAATCCTGTTAGTGCTACTGGGTTTGCTTGAACTTTGTGGTGCAAAGCAAACAGGAGTCTCTCTAGACTTTCAAGACTCAAACATAATTCCATTAATTTTCAATTAGTAGTTGCTCCACGTACACACAAAATAAATGATTTAGCACCTTAGTCCTGAGATACCAAAATCTAAATGGAGGGGTTTTTCTTCCTCTATTGTATCCTGTCTGCAAATATTAGTTACCATAACAGAATATCACGTAAATCAAATAACTGCCTCTTTTTCATAATCGTGCTGGCAGCTGCAGTGCCATGTTTCAATGGCTATCCAATGGAACTCATTAAGAAAGCATTATGTATAGTAAATTAAAATGCAGGGTCTATGATCTGCAGACAAAAGAATGACAAAGCTTATCAAATGTGTGCTGTGGACTTCTCATTAACTCAGGGCTTTAAATGGCATTGTCCTCTCCAAGCAGGTTACTGTGCCCGAGCGTCTCTCTGTTTGCAATGAGCAGCCTGTATCTCATAGAAATTGCTCTGAAGAAAAGTCTGTGTTCTTTATTCAAACTAAGATGAAATTTTGATTTGGATGAGATTGCACCCTGAGCCAGCTATTAGAAATGTCCATGCATATGCAGAGCCCCAGCACACAGTCTGACTCGAGGCAGTGGGTGCCAAGTAGAGATGAGCAGCATTTGTGAGGACTCGTTTTTGCAACCTCTTGTAACTTTGGGGAAGCAAGAACTGTGGTCTGGCAGCAAATGCAAGGACAGCCAAGAGACTGGTCCCACTGAAACCACCAGTAAACCTCCAGCCCCACAGACTCCAAGGTCAGTGCAGAAGCAGGGGAAGGAGATGCTCCAGGCACCAGAGCAGAGATTGCCCTGCAGCCTGTGGTGCAGCCCATGGTGAGGCAGCTGTGCCCCTGCAGCCCATGGAGGTCCAGGGTGGAGCAGCGGCCCACCCACAGCCCCTGGAGGAGCTCATGACACAGCAGGGGGATGCCTGAAGGAGGCTGTGGCCTTGTGGGAAGCCCACACTGGAGCAGGCTCTTGGCAGGACCTGTGGGACTTCGGAGAGAGGAGCTCACACTGGAGCAGGTTTGCTGCAGGACTTGTGATCCCATGGGGGATCAACGCTGGAGCAGCCTGTTCCTGAAGGACTGCACCCCATGAAGGGACCCACGCTGGAGCAGTTCATGGAGAACTGCAGCCGATGGGGAGGACTCATATTGGATAAATTCGTGGAGGACTGCCTCCTGTGGGAGGGACCCCAGGCTGAAGGAGAAAGGTGGGATGAGTCCTTCCTGAGGAGGAAGGAGTGGCAGAAACAGTGTATGATAAACTGACTGCAGCCCCCATTCCCCATTCCTCTGTGCCACTGGGAGTGAAGCTGAGCCCAGGAAGAAAGGAGAGGTGGAGGGAAGGTGTTTTAAGATTTCGGTTTTATTTCTCATTATCCTACTCTGGTTTGATTGGTAATAAATTACATTAATTCCCCAAGCTTAGTCTGTTCCACCCATGATGGGAACAGTGAGTGATCCTCCCTGTCCTTATCTTGACCCACAGGAATTTTGTTGTATTTCCTCTCCCCTGTCCAGCTGAGGAAGGGAGTGACAGAGCAGCTTCGGTGGGCATCTGGTGTTCTGGCAGCATCAGCCCACCAACAACTCTTGATTTTGTGTTACAGATCATTGTGTATTACATTATAGATGGTGCACAAAGCAACTACACCTCACAACATGGTATGTTAATGTGAAAGAAACCTGAAATCCAAACAGCTGACACAAATTTTCACAAGTTTAACACAGGGATGCAAAGAGCATTTGTCAGCGCATCTGACAGATGCATAGTTATCTTTGCCCATAAGCTTTGCCACAACACTGCTGGACTTGCACTGAACATGACAGTGAAGACAACACTGCTTGTCACTTCAGTAAGCTCTGATTTCCCCAATGACCGCTATTCAAAGAACATCACTCACTCACCAGAAAATTAAAAAACACATCAACAAACTGCCCAGACCCTCACAAGTGCTTAATTATCTACAGTCTCCTTAATACAAATTGGGGCATCGACATTGATGCTCCTTGACTCAGCTTCAGAAAGAGAAAGAAATAATTTATTAAAAACAGTCATTCAATATTCATCTGGGCTGCAAAATGCGCAAGCAGAAAAATGTAAGGAAGGAATAAGTGGTAGGGACAAAAAGGTTAATAGCTGCTGTTTAAACACTACCAAATGAACATGTCTTAGACCTTAGTAATTGAAAGAGAAAATTATCTATTTTCAACTGATATTTCTATCTATTTTCAAAGCATCTGAGTAATTTCTTTTTGTTACTTTCCAGTGCTAGGCATGCTGACAGGCAGTGCTACATAAAATACAGCACAGCAGCAGGAGAAATAGCACATGGCAGTGTCATGTCTTAAAACAGCATAAGACTGCAGCGCCTGTTCAGACGCCAACACAAACAGAGGTTTCCTGTTAGAGGCAGCCACCACAAGGACAGCCAAGCAATCTCCAGGAGTACCAGCTTCCAGCTCTGCCAGCCTTCACAAACCCAAATTAAGACACCAGCCACACAAAGGTACCCCTGTGGTTGCCCCATCCCATGTGCTAATGCCTCCCTCCTGCAGGCTCTGCAGAGCAGCTCTGCAGACCAGCCCACTGATCCAACTGGATGCCCACATCAAAGAGACCACCTGAGTTCTCCCTATTTTGCACTGCTGGCTCTTCAAAAGACCCTGACCAGGCCTGATGCTGTTGACAGCCACAGCCAGGTGTTCTCACATCAACCCAGCCTCTGTGTAACTCTGCTCATGAAGTGTCATCACCCACAGGATGGACCTCCCAGAGTTTATGACACCAAACCTTCAGCAATTAAAATGTGGAGATGTGAGTAAAATCCTGATTTATTTAAATTTGCTTCTGACTCCATGGTGTGAGTATGCAGCAAGGACTTCTGTTCAGTGTAAAGGCATCAGAGGCTTTCAGGTGGAGGATGCTGACCAGAGGCTCCCTTGCCCCAGGCCTGCATAACACACAAGGTGTGGGAGATGGCATCTACAGCCCACTTTGACCTCAACTCCCCTGCACCACAGCCAACATTGTCCTTTAAAACAGCTATCAGGGACCTCTCAGAGCCTAACTTTTGTAAAACTTTGCTGTACGGACAAAGACTGCATTTGAGCCTGTCAGCCCACCCCAGAGTAAAGGGCTTGGGTCAGACCACACTGGCTCTTCACATGGATTAGCTCCTGCTTCATTTTCAAAGAGAGATCTACAAAATCCATCTCCTCAGTGACATGTAAAACATGTATGATTTTTCCCCTTTTTTTCCCTCACCTCTTGGCTGTCTTCTACTAAGAGACTGAGAAGGTCTTTGTATTTATTCATGTTTAAGTGAGATGTCAACATAGCTGGAGAAGGAAAAATAAAATGAAGATTAAAGCCCCTGACCTTTGCCAAATGAGTGAAGCTTATACAAGCATTATAGTTTTTGTCACTGTGCACAGATGTGACTGAGGATATGGAGTTATTACTGTTCTTCCTAAAAACTGGTAGGGCTGAGAGCCATGAGGCCCCTTGGCCAGCCTCTGAGTCTAAACAAGCTTTTGCATTTTCACAGGGCTAACAAGTAGTAAGCACCTCTGTGACCATCCTGCTTGGCACTTCACCGGCATTTGATGTAGTGGTCAACTCTTGCTTCCAGGGTTTCCAGTGGAGACAGTGTCCTGCTCCCTGCATCATCCAGCTGCACAGGAGCTTGGTCAGACTGCTCCCTGGGGAGGACCAGAGGCTGCAAACAAGCAGCCTAAACACAACACACATTCCTGCCACAACACCCTTCCAAAGGTAAAAGAAGAAGAAAGAAACAGCATTGGAAGAAGGGATGAGACGAACTCATGGACACTGTAAGACCTATATTTTAAGATTTCACACACATTTTTCAAGACTGTGCATTTGAAGACTTGGTTGGGTGTGTGCCTCCCCATGGACAGGGCACTGCTGTTCAGTTCTGCTTCCCAGATGTACAGAACGGGGCCCCTATGGAGTTAATCACCAGGCAAAGGTTCAGCCGTCTTTACAGAGTAAATACTCAAAACAGTAAAAACACGTGGTGGTTTTAATCTGCATGGATCTCCTTGCAGGCCTGAAGAGGCCAAAGCTGGACTGAGCTGAGCTGAGCCGTGCTATCAGACAATGACAACACCGCTGTGCCTGAGGTATTTTATTGGTTTACCAGTCCTAGCAAGCAGGTTTCAAAAATAATCATATGTGGGGTTTGGCTTGTTTTTGCAAACATTTTGTTTTTTCTTGTGGGTGTCACTAGATGGCAGAGCCCATCACAGGGCTCCTACAGCTACATTCCTACAGCGTTCAATATTTGGATTTCAATTAAGCAGTACATTCCTGGGGTTTTCAGTGGCTCTCTCTGGGGTAATTATAAAATCAATGTCCTTTAAAACAAACAAAGAAAGCTTACAAGTTAACGATATGAATGAGTGACCTCTCTTAATATACTCCATGTTTGGGATGATGACATAAATTTAGCCTTTGACTCAAAAATTATCTAAAATATCATGCCTGAAGACTGAGTAGCCTCTGAGAAGGCACTATTTGGTGCTCTAACAGCTGAATCTCTGTGACACTCTCTGGAGCAAAGGCAGCCAGAGAGTTCAAGCTCCTCATGGTGGGAATCTGCATTTCAAATGCAAGGCAAAACATCCCAGCCTGGATCGTTAATCGGCAGTTCACTTATGCACTGAAGTTACTGACAGCAGGAGATGAAAAGGACAAGTCATGAGAAACAGATAACCTGGGAAGCAACCTGCACAAATCCCAGCATCAAAAGCTTACAGCGGCTGTGTCCTGGGCTGAAAACAGGCTTTAACAAACTCCTACTTCATTATGTTAGACTTGTTTAAAATATTAATAATACAGAATCCACTTTGTCAAGAGATTGAACCACATTCTCGGCAACTGCTGGCACCGGCAGGGAACCCCCCATCACTTGGGGAAGCACCTTCCCTGCAAGACTGAATGTCTCCAACACAGGCCCATGACTGGCAATCACCACAATTCAAACAGGCACACAGACACACACACAGAGGTAGGTCTGTGCCCTGGTTCTGGCCAGGACAGGGTTAATTGTTGCAGTAGGCAGGAGGAGGCATGGCCAGGACGGGGAGGTTATTCTATACCACCCTACATCATTTTGCAGGGATGGGGGAAAGGCTCTGTTCTGGGTAATGCAACATGGCAGAGGGAGCAGTCAGGCAGTGTTGGGGCATTTCCACGTGAATCACTTGCCTCTTTCTTTGTACCCTCTGTCATTAGAATTGTTGTTGTTACTCTTTGTTTTCTTATCTCATTGCTGTTTCCAGTAAACTGTTCCTTTCTCAAGCCATGATCTTTACCTTCTATGCTGCCAGTTCTCTCCATCCCACCACAGGGGAGGAAGAAGGGAAGGGGGTGTGAATGAGTGGCAGTGTGGCTTGGAGTGGTTTCAGTGGGAACTATAAATTGGAGAATATCATTCCTAAACATTCAGTTTGCCATTTCAATTTCATAAACAACAACAGTATGACATATATAGATAGCTATATATACACATACAGATGTAGAAGCAGAAGAAAACAGCTTAGCCACCAACTACTGCTATGAACAATGGATTGCTCAAAAACAGCAGAATCCTGCTGCACACATCTCCAAGTTGTTTTATTTCTATCTATTTCAGTAAAGGCTCCCCTTTACAATATAATTTACTGCAGGAAGTTATATGTATCAACTGGTTTTTGAAGCTCTCAGAAAGGAAGACAGAGGCAATCTTTATGTCAGTCAGAGTTCAGCTGGAAATTTTTGGCTTTTCCCAAAAAAACACAGAAACCGAAGTGTTTCATACAGCTTTGGAAAATTGTGGAAAATTTTTCTCCAGGAAATTAAATCTCTGTAACACCTTCACCCTATTAGTCTACTTGCCAATTACTTCCCTCCCCATGATTGTGATGCTCTCAGAGAAATGAACAAGTTGGAAAAATGACACGCACCTTCTATACATGATAGACTGTCATTACCCTGCTCCTGATAAGCCAAGGCCCTCATGTTTCAAGAACTGCTCTTTCTTTTTTTTTCCTAAGTGCTACCCATGGGGACAAGTCAAGCAGGCCAAACCCTCCTCGTTCACAGTGCTGCAGGAGGGGAAGGGGAACTGCAGGATTATGTCCTCCTTCCTACCCCAGGATGCCTAGGGCTGCTGCTGGGAAGGTTCTGCACACTGGGATGTTTGCACATTGGAGGGTCTTCTTTCTCCCTAGCAAAAGCAAAATGGTCCCAAGGAATCCAATTATCCCTTGAAACCCACCAATTTTAATTAGTATCTCTGCTTTCAGTGAGAGTAGCACCATACTCAAATTCAGGGGTTATAGATTCAGTCCTGAGTAAACCAGCAAAGCCACAACAGAAGCTCGAAGAGCTTCAAGAGACACTTGGGGTAGAAGATGCACCTTTGAATACCAATCCTACGTGGGCCCTTTGGGATGTCTATATTGACACCTTCAGGATGTGAACAGCATCATCTACTGGTCAGCATCAAGGGTGTCCATGTCAATACCTATGGGAAAAAAAGGCCATTTCAGGAAAAAAACAAGCCAGCTGTGTTACTGACTTGGTCTCTCTCTCTCCAGAAAACTGCTTTTCCAGAGTGTTACTTTAGGGCTATTTACTCTCATGTGCTGGCTTTCAATTTCATTTACCCCAGAATTTATTTTGTTTTGAGGAAAGGCAGCACTGGTCACTAAACACATCCACAGCTCTTGTCTGATTATCTCCTGGAGGGAATCACATCTCTTTAACCTTTTCCTTCTTTTTCCTTTTTTTTTTCCTTATATTCAGCTCCTTCACAGGGCTCATCAGAAAAGCCTACTAGGGATAATTAAGTATGTAAAGCGCCTTAGCTAACCAAAATGAAAGAGCTCCTTGAATATGCACAATACACAACCATATGAGGAGTTTTGAAGGACATGAAGACAGCTGACAGTGTCTTGACTTCGCATGTGCTGTGGTCACAAGGAAAAAAAACCAAAACAACAAAACCCCAAGCGCTTGAAAATGCATATTCACCATTAAACATCACCAGAACAACAAGGAGCAGGAGCATTTTCTAACCAGCGCTGGGACGAATGAATGAATATGAAATGTGAAATACATGAAGGTGTTAGCCTTTCATCTTTCAGCCTGCTAGCATGAACCCCAGGTCAGCAGCAACAGGAAACAGCTCTCACAGGGCACAGGTGGTAGCATCAGCACAGGCCTAAGCTGAAAGAGTATAAAGAAATACTGTGCTTTCTGCAGGCTACCCTGTCACGCCCTATTTTTGTTAGGAAGCATTACAAACATTTGTTCTGCATTGATGACATGGGCCTGTCTATAGGAGAGAAATTCTGTGAGCTGAAGTGTCCTTTTCCTTTTGATTACAAATTTCCTTTTAAATATAAATCGAAGAACAGAACGAAACTGCACACACAATGAAATGCCTAGAACCTGCACCCAGATACACTAAACTTCCATACATTTTCTCAGCACATGCGTTTGTCACTCATTCCTGGGAATATCGCTTGCCAATGGGAATATCCCCATTTCTAACATTTTAAGGAATTATTTTACCACAAAAGCTTTCAAGAGACCTCATGCTACTCTTTCGTGTATTCTCCCTGCCATGCCCCTTCCCCAGTCTCTCTCCAGTACCTGATCAGCCTGTTAGCTGTGCTTCCCAGACTCTTAAACCAGATTATTACACCTACGTTTAAAAAGAGTCTGTAAGTATTTTTATAGTAAAAGTAGTATTTTTATACAGTCTTGATTTTAGTACTTGTATCAATGTGGTACTCTCAGCAAGTAATACCTCCCAGTATTTGGAAGTGAGGATAATGGTATCAAGGTTATTGATAGCAACAGAGTTCCTTCCTCCAGTGCATAGCTCTAGACGGCCATGCACGGAAGCCTCTGCAAACAGGCTAAAACTCTGAAATCTGCCATTAAACCCATGTCTCAGCTGCCCACCTGGCACAAGCATCTGCATAAATCTCCCTGGGGCTGCTAAAGTAGGTTATTTTAGGATGTTAGGGTTTTTTTTTCCTGCAGGTTTGGAGGCTATGTCAGGCTTGCAAGGCTTCACTGCTTCATAGGGAATGAGCCAAAAGGGCAGGCAGTATCGGTATTATCTGAGCAGAGTGCAGCTGAGCACGAGCACGGCTTATAATGATAATGGCTCAGATATCACCACCTTGATAGTGGCTCAGATATCACTGTTTCCAATGGCATAACTTACCAGTTGCATATTGGTGTAGAAAAAACTTGTTACTTTAAAGATTTCTTAGCAAGTGGCAAGACTTCTTTGTGAGCAGGGAGGAGGACTGTTGAAAGATGCTAATATACACACATTTCACATGATGTTAGAAATACAAAACAGCCCAGGTTGGAAGGACCTCAAAAGACCATCTGGTCCAATCTTTCATGGCCGAGAGAGCTTAGCTGAAAAATGTGGTTTGAAATCTAATGTTATCCACAACCAGATAATCAGTTGTCCACATCCTTAAATTGCTGCATATTTAAGCACTTTAAAAAAAATTGAGGACAGCCATAAAAACACTACTAATAATTTTTAAATTTACCTCATGATCATCCCTCTGATATACTCCTGCTGATATACTCATCTAGCAAAAATTAGCAAACGGCCACCTAAAATTTGCAAAACTCCAAAATATTAATTTCACCCAAATAAAAAGCATCAGTACAGAAAAAAAAAAAAAAAGAATCAGAAATATAAGGAAAACAGTATGCCATCCTACCAGACTAGCAACAGATCTTTGCATGATTTTTAAATGGGATCAGACAAAGGGAAATTATTTGAAGGCTTAGAATACATTGTCTAATTTCATCCCCTAGAAGCACATTCAAGACCAACTTTTGGCTCTCCAAGCAATGTTGCTGCCTCCACCAACCTCAGGTCTGGACCTGCATGCCTTCAGCCATGCCAGTCCTTCATTGCCTCTGGAGGGCCCCTCCTAATTCTCAGTTGTTGCACAGGATCAGGAAGGCAGAGGAAGAGCCTAGGCTAATACACTCTTGCTAAAGTTTTCTCATTTCCTTTGAGCTTGCAATTGAATTCATGAATCAAATATGAAGATAGTAGAAAAAAGAAAACTCAGTAAACCATTTCTGCATCTGAAGTCTACTGAATTCAACACAAGTCTGTTTCTGGTGGGTTTTGACATGAGCTTGTTTATGGTTTTAAATCTCAGTTACATCCTCCAGTGGTCTCCTGGACTAACCCCTTCCTGTCCCTGCAGACCCACAGCTCCTCCTGTGCAGATGGTGGATGCCCCAGGAACCCTGGTCATATCCTATCTGGAGGGGTCCAGATGACACCCACAGCACCATCCCCTGATATTAAAAGTGAAGGACTTGATGAAGCTGTATTTAACGAAGCTGTATTTATATAGTATCATATGGCCTCTTCCTCTATTGTTCCAACTTTCTATTATCTCACAAACATTGATGTTCACATGCTGGCAGCAATTTTAGAGATTTTGGGTTGTTTCATTTACCAAGACAGAATGTTCATTTAGTTTAACAAAGTTCAGCTGCACAAGGTGCCTGAGCGTGTTGCCTGTACCATAAGCATCTGCCTCAGAGGTTTTCACAGGTCAGCAGCAAATGCATTTCAGGAATTGCAGTTACTGGCATCATCTGACAAGTGCCCAACTGCTGGATAAAAAAAGGGAAAGGTCATTTTTAGGAATGAAAAACATTCTTTTGCATTTTCTTCTAATGTTGTTGTAACGGCTCATAACTGTCATGTAAAATTAGGGCAGACAAATTATTCTTACAGGAAACCAATCCAGTTTTTACTGACAAACTTCCACAGCCAGATAGTTTTGAGGGTTATTACAGAGCACCATGCACTTCAACCCAAATCCCAGACATTTGCAGAAAGAGCCATTAAACCCAGTGGAGGTGCTTGGCCAATTCAAGTCTCCACTCAGGTCTTTGCAAAGACCACAAACCTTTCTTCCCTCCACACCACCAGCCCGTGAAGCAAGACCTGCACCTAGTGGCAGGTGAGGCAGGGCAGCACCCTCCCAGTCACAGCTGAAATGAAGCTCGGCCAGACAGAAGCACATGTAACTCCCCAGTTTTGTTCATGGGGCACCTTCCCACCATGCCAGCTTACTAAGTGATGAGCTTGCCAGGCTGCTGGTCAGCTATGATTTAAGGTTGAGGTGCAATCCCTGACTCGTGTTCAACACTTTTAAGCATTGTTTAGTCTCTGGGTGATGATTTACAGGGTTTGATTACCCATTTTTCAAAACAACCAAAAGTGAGATTAAAATGTTGTAGAGGCAACTGCTCTTATTAATCTCTGCAGCAGGGGCTGGGAGCAGAGCTGTCACTCAGGGATGGGACGGCATCCTGGCTGCCAGCACTGCTACAAGGCAAGAATCATTAAAAGCAAATACCTTCTCATAAGATAGACTGGCAACTGGGAGAAGCACAGCCAGGCAAAGCAGGTTTCTGAACGGTAGCCAACATACACGCAACAGCAGTGAAAATTCACTGACCATCCTCTGCTGACTACATCTCAGAAAGGTGAAAAAAAAAGAGCGCTGTAACATTGCCAACACTTTGTAGGAGTACAGCACTTGCATTTTAAATATCTGAATTCAAATCACCTGCTCCTTTGCACCTAACAGGGAGCAAAAATTAAAGTCCAGGCAGGAGTAATAAACTGGGTTGAAGGGAGTCGCTTTGGTGAGGCCCCAAGAATGGGATGGAAACTCCAAATATGGAAAGTTGAGATGGGAACAGGAGCAAACAAGCAGTAGGCAATCTCCCCGTTCCCTCCCAGTCTGAGCCCTCTCTAGCTGGGATTGGCGAGAATTTATCTTACCCTTCCAGGGGGAGAAGCAAGAACAAAGAGGGAGAGAGAACATCAAAGTAACTACTCATTAGACTTCAAACTACACAATAATATCCTCTCCATGAGGGAGAAAATATATGAAGAAAACCCCAAACAAACCCACCAACCTCCAAGTCACTTTGCTGTTTTCAAGGGGTTTTGCAAATACCTGAACAATCACAGTTATTAACAGCAGCTACATTTTTGTGCCTGATCCACAGAAGCAAGAAATGCAGAGAGGGAAGTTCAGTGTGCTGCACATCAAAACTAAATAAATCATAATTACAGACTGCTCTGTTCCATCACAAGGAGAGACAAACATTACTTTCTTTGCTGGTCTGCCCACCCCCCCTGCCTGCACCACCTTTTTTTTTTTCATTCCTGAAAATAAAATTAAAAAAAAAAAAACCAAAACAAAAGCATTTACTGTAATAATTTACTGCTGAGGTCAAGAACATGCTCCAGGGGTGGTAGTGGCAAAGAGGAACTACAGTGGGAATACAAACAGATACTTTCCTCCTAAGCTGCTTTGATGTGCCATTCCTGGAAGACTGGCTTTCTTCCCTTTATAGCTTCGGGCCTATGAAGACTTTACACTTTTTCTTTTCTTATTATTTTTTTTTTTCTTTTTTCTCCCAGATATCCTTAACACAGGACCTTTTCCCGACCTCGCAGTAATAACAAACAGGAGATGAAAAATTTATGTGCCACCTTATCAAAGCCATCTGCAGAATTTAAGCTTTCATTTAAAAATAAAAATTAAACTTCTAGCCTTTAAAGGTTGCAGAGATAACCTTCTCTATGTGAACTGATCCACAGCCATCCTCTATTTCTATCCTCCTTTGTCAGGCTTTCCTAATGTCCGTAACTGCTCCCCATAATCAAATGGACTATTTGGGAAAAAACTATTTCACAGATAATGGTTGGCTTGTCTTTCCCAAGTGAAATACCATTGGTTTCTCACTGCTGATATGTAAAGCTGATAAGCAGAAGCAAAGCACAGCTTCTGCTGTACTCTCCATGAATTCACAGCACCAAAACACGGACACCTGTAACACATACATATCTAAGCTCCATGCTCATGACCCTCATTATAGTTCACCAAGAAAAAAAAGATCACTTTTGGGTGGAATTCATCTTGCCAGCCTTCCGGGTCTGTAGACAGAGGCAGGCACTACTAGGTGTGACTCCTCAGACACATCACAGACACTGGCCTTAAGGTGCTCTCAGGCTGCCTGACTCTGAAGGGAAAAAAGGGCCTTGGTGCTCACAGCTCCTACTAGAGACATGGCAGGGAAATTATCAGGGAAGATAAAGGCAAAAATGACTGCCCCAGATGATGGATGAGCCCTGCTGCAGAGATGAATTTTTCCCAAATTCTCTGTTAATCATGCAGCAGAAAAATCTCTCCTCCCTTCAACAGCTATCACTGCGATCTTGACCACAGAAACAAGCCTCCCTGGCCAAATTGGTAGGCCTAAGCATTCGACGATCACATTCAGTTTTTTATCTCCAAATGAGGTCCCTCTTTCCCCAAGGAACAGAAGAGAAAAAAAAAGACTCAACCAAACAAAGAGAAAAATAGACAGAGAGAGACGCAGCACATCCCCAGTTAATTATGTATTGATAAAGCAGTGATTCATCCATCCTGAACGTAGTGGACAAGTTTGAGAGCAAAAACACAGAACTGATTTTATTTATCAGCTGCACAGAAAGCCTCAAGTATTAAAAACTTCCTCAAGACTACACTAGTAATCTTCACTTTTGTCAAGGGCAATAAAGGGTCAGGATGAGTGGGTGAGTGGGTGGAGTGTGTATGTGTGTATATGTGTGTGTGTGTGTGTATATGCATTTCTTTTTCAAAATAACTCTTTTTAGATTTTCCAAGCCACGGGACTATCACCTTCCTTTGCAACCATTCTGGTACCTACTGACTTTCATTAGTAAGCAGCAGTCCTAATTCAAAGTAAAAGACTTCTCACAAGGACTTTCAGTCATTGGGTCTTGTAATGTGTTCACCAGGAGAACCACAAAAACGCTGGCCTTCAGTAACTGTTCTCTGTGTAACTACACGGAGGGATGAAGACATTGAACAATGTTTTCTTGGATAAAAGCAACTATATTGAGCTCCTTGCCTTTGTATCTCCTTGCAATGACTGAAGTCTCCTTTCATCTCTGCTCGGTACCCCACTGTCAGCATCAGAATATGAAACCTTTATTTGATTTTGTTCTGGCCAGTATTTTTTTTATGCATCAGGAATCAGCTGGTTTTAACCCACACTGACAAATAGCCTCCTCATCTTTAGCACCCTCACCTCTCTTTATCTCATTTGTAAAGATTACATACCATTTTCTAGGTTGCTGCCAAAAGCACTGAGCAACATCAGGACAAGAACTGCTCCCAGGAGTATCTAGTGAGAAGTAACCTCCTCACTGATATCCTCTCCCTAACAATGACATTTTGACACACATCATTAAACCCGATTTTAATCCATCTAGTACGTACTGTTATGTCTACACAAGTCAAAACAAAAGATCTGGTGGCACCAAGTCCAAAGCCTTGTAGAAATGCAAGTACACTGTAACAGCAGATTTTATCTTAGAAAACGTGTCTCTCAATCCTGGATTGGCAGAAACCATCTTTACAGAAATAGTAGCTTCGTAATGAAGTGACATCAAAAACTTCTTGCTTTACTTAACGGAAGTGAAGTATGCAAGAAGATGCAGAAAATGAAGTAATAAACCTCCAAAACAGTGTCAAAAGAGCAGGTGTCAACAAATACAGGAGTGAAGAAGAAAATGTCAGCAAATTCAGAGTAGAATTGAGTATTTTATTCACAGTAAGAAAATAAAAAAAAAAATCCAGCATAATAATCTGTAAATTATTCCATTGTTTCCTAGACCAAAACTGCCTAAACTGCATGTGCTATCACGAAGCTAGAAAAATCATCGAGTAATATATTGTTTCCATTATTCAAAAAGACGAATAACGATCCTTTCAGGTCTTAAATTCCTTGCCTCTAACAGACAGAATAAACCTTGCCTACATCAGCAGCAGTGTGATGCAACTGGAGCATGTCTGTATGGCAGAGTAGTGGGTTCTGAGGAGCCCAAAGCCATACTCTGTGCATCGGGGGTGTGCTCCAGCCTGCTCCCGTGGCTGCACACCCATGCCACCTGGAGTGCACCAGGTGCTTATCTCCCAGTTCAGTTTTCCAAAATGTCAGCAGATTTGGGCCCTCTGAGACTTTTTCCCCATCTGGATCAAAGCCCAATAAGTGGGGATAAATGGATTTGCTTCCAAAAATCCCTCAATCCAAACATATCCACGCACACGCATATATCCCAGTCTGCTGAAGAAGGGTGAAGTCTGGATGCAGAAGGTGAGCAGGGATCGTTTAAAAAGAGCAGAATGTTTTTAAGAGTCAGGAAAGCCGTATCTTTACCAGTGTAACATTTTGGTGCTGACTCCATACTGATAAAATTTAAAGCCGTTAGTAACAGTTGTGAGCAGAGGAACATCATTAATAAGCTTATTGATAACAAAAATGCCTACAGGACACAACTGGCACTGGGTCCTACCACAACAAACCACCACTGCAGGAATGGAGGGGTGCTGCCTCAAAGGGAGCAAACATCTTGGTGATCTACCCTCAGGATATTAAAATACAGATCCCACTGCCTGGATCTGGGGGAATTACAGTTATTTTTGTGTAATGCACATCCCCCAGGATGTGCCCGAGCACTTACTCCCACAGCTCACCACCTCCTGTAACCACTGTGTAGGAGAGGAATGTGGTCTCACCACAGAGCCCTCAATGTGGATGAGAACGAAGCATAAGGCACTTGGACTCCCACTAAGTATCACAGTATTTCCAAACACTTTCCCCCCAGCTTTAAGCCAATTTTCTGAGCTTTAGCCAGTATATTTGATTATTTCTAATTTTACCACAAACAAAAAAGGCACGATCCACAGACTGGGGTGCACCCTCCTCTCTCTCTTTTTTTTTTTGGCTTTCAAAGCAGCCACTTTCTCCATTAGATCATACTTTTTTGCTTTAGACTTCAGCAATAAATAGCAGATGACATTATGCTGCAGTTACTGTATGTGTTTGCTTTATCCATTTTTGTATTTATTGAAATGACAATTTCCATGCATGACTTTTTCCCCAAATGATAACACCCTCCCCCACATGTTCCTATCTATTTTACACCCTGGAAATGATGTTTCTGGAGGTAACCCCATACCCTTCCCAACCACTGTAGCCAACTGTAGATAATGCCCTTCTAGTACTAGGGGGTCTGTCCTTATTTTATTTTGTTTTATTTCAAAATCTTTTTGAATTTGAAACTGTTCCTTTAACCCTGTCCACCTTAAGGAATGGAAAATAAACAGGCCTAGGTTAGTATAAGCTGAAATATTGTATTTAAACAATTCTCAAAAGGATCCCACTGAAAAACAAAAGAAAACAACAAAACCCCCAAACAAACATAGCTGAGGCTTGCCCTGCTGCTAGTGTTCTTTGCTGCTCTGTAACATAGCACACTCTAGAAATGGGCAAAAACACCCAAAACGAATCACAAGAAGCAAAAAATTCCACCACAGAACAACAGCCCTGAGAACCCTACAGATGAAAACAGGACCTGTTTTTTTGCCACAGCAGGTCTGAAGGCTTTGACTCAAGGTCAAAAGCCCGGGAAGAACCGAGGTCCAACTGATGGGCAAAGCCTCGAGCAATTTCACAGCAGCCAAACACCCATGTCCTGCAGGCCAGACAGTGCTGTGCGTGGTGGGGTGGTGGCAGCATCTTCTTCACCCACCTCCCCACCCAGCACCCTGCTCCTCAGGGCAGCCTCCAAGTCCTGGGCTTGTCCTTAGGGAAAAGAGGAAAATGTGTCCTCTTTTTCTCTGTAATAATAAAGCAGGACTGTACAAGGAGGAACCCAACACAGATGCCTCTCTTCCATCCTGCTTTTGCCCCACCAGCAGAAGAGATGTGTCTACCATGAGAGTTAAATCAGTGAGTGCTACAGAAAAAGCATTTCTTGGGGCCCAGTCCAAAACCACAGATTTAATCCCTCCAGGAATACAGGCATGGAGCAGACATGCATATTTAAAAACAAAAAGCAAAAACTCTACCAAGAAAAACATCTTCCTGCACGCACACGCTGCTCCATGCTGGCAGGGAATAAACCACAGAAGACAAATTCTGGCCATCCCACTTAATGCCCACGATGATAGTTATGAAAAGGGAGGCAGCTGAGCCAGATGATGCAATCCCACATTACAGCATCATCACTGAGGTCTAGTGCGAACACAAGAGGACTGCATCTCAGACATGTGCTTGGATAGGAGGGAAAGCACTGCCACTACAGAAAACCTAAGGACATACAATGGGTAACATGCCATGGAGCTGTACTTTCTGCAATACACGTTTGCATGCTACATGACCAGAACAGTATCATCTCATAGGCAATGTACAGACTGAGTGGGTTGCTAGGGAGGGAAGGGTTTTACTCATTTTTCTTAGGATGTCTAATTGCTTTTGGTGTTTAGAGAAATATAAATACCTGTATCATCACAAGGCAGAGATTAGATCTAAAATATCCCTTGGAATGTAAAAAACAGATTCTTAGAAAGCTGTTCTCTTTTGAAGCATGTGGAATAACGCCATTATTTGACACACTGCCCAAAGAAGGGGCATTTCATGGAGAAAAGATTCATGTGAGCATTCCTCTTTGAGAAAGCAAAGACAATGCTTTGTTCCTCAGGAAAAGAAACATATTACTATCTCAACTGGAGCAAGAGTGATTTCACTCTTTAATATTCATGTGAGAAGGCAAATAGTTCATCCTTTAAAGTTTGCTTGTTTATCCATATAATGAATGTCATGCTTCACAGAAAAAATTAGTTTGGTGATGATGCAATTTCTTCGTGTGCTAGTTTAAGTTCTCCTTTTTTTTTAAGAAAAACCCCAGAACACCAACATTAATTTTCTGCTAAGTGATCAGTGATCCATTTAATATCATCTGTTACAGAACAAAGCAGCCTTAGGATGGGCTTGTTGAACTTCAGCAGATTCAGTATCAAAGTCTCAAAGTCTCTGTTGATTTCTTTCTCACTTCCTCTTGTAGCAGGATAACTGGCAAGTTCTTAAGCACTTAAACTGTTTTCCCCAGGACAATGAGTCACACTAAACATGCTTACAGTGAAAGCCCTGATTAACATTTTCTTCAGAAAGCCTGACCAGTGGCATTAATAAGTCCTAAAACCTTGAGCACTGTGGATGCATTCTCCCATCTCACTGGCAAAACAATATCATCCAGAGTTAGAAGATGTCCAAAATCTGTTTTCAGAAGCAGAGAATCCCAGTTGGACAGCATGGCCAAGTCTGCCACTCATGTGTGGGAGCAAAGGCAGACTGGAGCCTCAACAGCTGAATACTTACCAAAAAAAACCACGTTAACTCTGCACTGCTGTACCTGAGATCAGCATCACAGTTGTTGACATCTTCTGCTGCCCTTCTTTCTGCCAATCCATATAATGAAAGAGGATCAATTTTGAAAGCTCATCAACCCCTCCAAGTATGACAAAGTATATCCAGGAGAAAGGCTGAATTTGCATGAGTATTCCCCAGGGAAGCTGATGTTTCATTGTCCCAGGCAATTGACTACAATGGAAACATCATCAAGCCTCAAGTGTACTCTTGTCCTGAGAGGGCTCTCATCTCCCTGGTACTAGAGGACCTCATGAAACCTAATGTATTTACCACCAGCAACACTGCTGTAAAAGAATGCTTTTATCCCTGCTCACAGAGAAAAGCATAAATCTGTGAAAATACTCCACACCAAACTGCGACCAAGATCAGGAGGAGCTGCCTATACACTTTTCAGGGGGTCTGAACCTACACATTTACTGAAAATCCTCCAATGTATCATTTTCAGGCAAGAAAAGGGACTTGAAGCCCCCACCCTGCAGCAACTCATCCTTTCCAGGGGACCCACAGTCCCATAAGCAGGAGCCTGAAGGTGAGTAGCAGGATGCAGTCCCCAAGTGCTGAGCACAGCTCACATCGTGCCCATCTACCCCAATCAGTCCACAGATGCTCTCCACCATGCCCATGAATTGTGAAAATGAGAGAGGCATCGAAGAGGCCTGTCACAGGCATGTCATCACCAAAGGCAGGGGTATGTTAGGTCCACCCACTAGCTGAGCTGGAAGCTGCCTTATTTATTTGGAGAACACATGACTGTCTTCCTTCCCCATGTGTAGGCTGGAGGACTTCAGATTGGAACAGTATTCCAATACCATGGAGGAGTGCAGGAGTCCAGAGTCACACGTTTGCTTAGTTACCCCCAACTCAGTCCTCACCAGCCTTGCCAGGGCAGCACTTACTTTAAAATCACTACAAGGTATAAACAGAAAATAAAGACATGATGTTTGTAAGTTGGAACAGAGTTATTTATAACTGTCCATCAAGCACACTGAAAGCTGCCCGGCAAAAATGGGTTACTCAGCCCCTATGTGTGAGGCTCAAGTTCTGCCCAGTTCTTGTGCAATGCTGTTTCCTTTAAGCTGCTCCCACTTTCACAAGCTAAAGACCACCAGATCCTTGTGTACAATAATGTACACCCAGGACACACAGAGCACACGAAGAGCTGGACACATGGGTGAACAGTGAGGTTATGTCCCTCTCATCTTGGTTCATACTCCTTCAGCACCACAGCTCTATCTAGTGCAAAGAAGGACATGGTAGAGGAAGACTGAGTACAGAGATCTCTTCTTAATGCAGAAGTCTTAATAGTCCGTTGAACAGCTTTTGAGATGAAAACATGTATTTTTGAGGCAAACCCAGAAATATCAGATAGCACAACTAAAAACCCTTATTTGGCATGGGTTGTTTACTCCTACATTATCTGTTTACTCATAATAACCAAGAAAAGATAAAAGAAAATCAAAGACCATGAACAAATAACTGTATACGGGTACCAAGATACCTAAAAGTGCCATTAAGTCTGGATCATGATCCAGCTTCCTTCATTTGCAGAAGGACCTGGCAGGTTATCAGTTATCAATCAATAAAAAATAACCTTGGTTTATTTTGTTTATAGTGTACCTCTGTGGGACTGCCAGATCTCAGGCTTCCTCTAAACTGAAAATACCATCCATATACAGCATGCAGTTAACTGAAATATCACATATCAGCTCTGTGTGATACTCAGACAGGGTGCCAACACCAGTCTTGCAACCAATTTATGGAGTCCTCAAAGTTTCTGTTCCCAGTGGTGCTGGGAGACCTTTTAAACAAGGAGAAGTGCGGAAAGCACATTATTCTTATTGTGTAAATCCAATGATATAAAATACCATGACTGATGGAGCCATTGTAAGACCAGCCCCCAAAAATATACTTGATGCTCTGCTTGGTTTTTTCCCCTTTAAGTGAGTTGCAACAGACTATTCAGCTGGTTTCTCATTCCCTTCTTCAATTTTCTTTTTCTTTTTTTTTAAATCCCTTGGGACAGAGCCAAGAATCTCAGTGTGCCACAATAACCACGTTTACTTATTTCCAGCTCCTGTCTGTAGTATCATATCATATCAGCTCAACCTGGCATCAACATGGTGCTCTTCACTGACAAGCCTAGTAAGGAATCCAATCTGTTCCTCATTATGTGATGCTCGGGAGATATGGGAAGGTG
Source organism: Ifrita kowaldi (assembly GCA_013398055.1). Classification (NCBI taxonomy): domain Eukaryota; kingdom Metazoa; phylum Chordata; class Aves; order Passeriformes; family Cinclosomatidae; genus Ifrita; species Ifrita kowaldi. The sequence continues at coordinate 1,015,053 of VZRS01002789.1, read as the reverse complement.
GGAAAAAAAAACCAAAAAGGAGAGAAGGGGAGCTAACCAGGGCAGCAGTGGACAGAATGAGAAATAGGAAGAGAGCAGTGAATGACAAAAGTGTGAAGCAGGAACATGACACAGGGATGTAGAAAGAATGAAAAATAAAAAAAGGTGGAGCAATGAGGGAATGGGACAGGTGGGAATGAGGAAAGCAACAAGACGGAGTCAGAGGAAGGAGAAGTGAGAAATCCTGAAGAAAACAAACACTCCTGGAACAGAATCCCATTGCTTCCTAAAGCATAGGCTTTCTGAATAATTCTTCCCAGAGCTTAATTCACTGATGGAATTGAAAAAAAACGAACAAAACCAACTTCCAAGGCTGGTGAAAAATGTTCTCACACCAACCCACTACCAACTGGCTGTGATTTCCTCTAATTGCAAGTGAATAATCAGGTTCCCCCCTGGGCAAAATGTTAGTGAAAAAAATATAGCAGAGTGAGCGAGGAAACACCTGCTTAATGAGTGGATTTGCCTTTCCAGAAAGGCTGTTGTATTGGTGCATTATGCAGAGTCACAGCAGAGTTAGGTGTGGGCGTGAGCTTACACAGTCTATTAAGCATAATTTAATTGCATTTAAATAATTAATAACGAAGCATATTTTAATTGCATGCAATTTCTTTGTTGTGCAATACTGTGCACCTTGCAAAGCCCAAGTCACAAACACTCAGCAATGCCAGGTCTCAGCATGCCCAGGCTGTCTGCATTCACCTGTACCCATGCCTTTAGACTTGAGGTACAATTAGCCCAACACACGTTATTACTTCCTCCACAGCCCTGACTCCCCCATGGGCCACAGAACAGGAGCAGCTCCTGAAATAAAACTGCTGTTCAACATATCTTTGCTGTCCAGAGGGACTTGGACATGCTGGAGAGGTGAGCCTGTATGAACCTCATCAAGCTCAACACGGCCAAGCAGCCTTGAGGACAAGGACCTTCGAGTGCTGGTGGATGAGAAGCTCAACATGACCCGGCAATGGGCCCTCGCAGTCCAGAAAGCCAACTGCGTCCTGGGCTGGTGATTGTGCACCTTTCCTCTGCTCCAGTGAGACCCCATCTGGAGTGCTGTGTCCAGCTCTGGGGCCACCCAACATAAAAAGAACACGGACCTGTTGGAGTGAGGCCAGGGGTGGCCATGAAGGTGATAATTGGGCTAGGGCACCTCTCCTATGAAGACGGGCTGAGAGAGTTGGGGTTGTTCAACTTGGAGCAGAAAAGGCTCCAAGGAGACCTTATAGCACCTTCCAGTACCTAAAGAGGCTACAAGAGAACCGTAGAGGGACTTCTCATAAGGGCATGTAGTGAAAAAACAAGGGGGAATGGCTTTCAATGGAAAAAGGGCAGGTTTAGATTAGATATTAGGAAGAAATCCTTTACTGTGAGGGTGGTGAGGCACTGGCACAGGTTGCACAGAGAAGATGTGGATGCCCCCTCCCTAGAAACATTCAAGGCCAGGCTGGATGGGGCCCTAAGCAACCTGATCTAGTGAATGGCATCCCAGCTCACAGCAGAGGGGAAGGAACTAGATGATCTTTCAGCTCCCTTCCAACCCAAACCATTCCCTGTATTTGCACGACATTTTGTGCCACCTAAAAGATAAAGGCAGAGGCAACAAGATCTTGACTTTCTATGTAAACTGAGCTTAAACTGGGAGTCAGGTAAATGCATGCATGTGATCCCAAAAGCCTGCTCCCTGGTGTTACCTAAACCTAAAGGCAGCTCCCAGGAGCTTCCTTCTCAGTCCCCCAACAAGGCTCCCCACACAGCATATGGATTCTATGATCATTCGTTCTTCAGTCATAAACATTTTTCCCCCTCTTTTTTGGAGGGATACATTAAGGGAATCCAGATGCTCCATTTCATTTGTCTGCTGGAGCTTCATGCTTAGAACTAAGGCTTTATTTAGCTATAGAAAATATGTAAGTATGGCTCTTGTCCCCATGCTTTAAAGTCTCCCAAAGATTTCGAAAGCAGCTGCTTACTCGGTTTGCCATATATGGTTTGCATGATGGTGTGATTAATATGGGTTCCCTTGGAACTGGCTCAGGTTGGTTTCCACATCTCACAGCCGATTAATCAACAAGCCAAAGAAGCCCCTTCAGGCCAGAGGCTGATACAGAGTGCATTATAAGGGCACTGAGAGATGCCTGAGGCATCTGCATTACAGGGAAGCAGTTATTTCCTTCCTTTCAGAAACCATCACACTTATGCCTGCTATGCTCAGACACTGTGAGGCTCCAGGTCAACTGAATTGTGTCAAAACCCACTAAAACAAACAAAAAAGAGGGGCCTGTGCACAAATGTGCATGTACAAGGTAGCTAGAAATCAAGAGAAGAGACATGATGGATAACTTGGGAAGAAGAATGGACAAGCATTTGCTGCTAAATTCACAACAGAAGTTCAGAAAACTCCATCGAATCATTTAACTTGATCTTTACATCACACATCTCCCAGCTAGTTCCCCACAGATCCCAGTACTTTCTGTTTCATTGAAGATCAGTTTTGTTGTGCTGAAACAAGACTTGATTTGAAAACAGACAGAAAAATCCAACATTTCCAAGGATAATTTGTTCCAATGGATTGTAACTCTGTTAAAAATGTGTCTCACTTTCTGTGCAAATTTGTCTGTCCCAGCTTTTAGACACCCCTTTGTGCTCTTTTTCTCCACGAGGCTGAAGAGCCCTTTAGTGCTTAATGTTTTCTCTCCTTGAATGTACTTAATGCTTGCAGTGAAGAACTCGCCATTTCAGACAATTTTCCTTTCAAAGCCTGTTATTTCAGAGTAACTGCATACCAAAGTTAAAAATCACAAAAAGTGTCTAGACTAGTGTATTCCTCCTGATAATATGCTTACTAAGCAGGATTACTGGCTAAAGCTCAACTTAGCTGGTCAACTGTATAATAATGTCTTGTTTATTTAATACTATTTCCAAAGGCTTTACAAATTGCTTGTATAAAGAAGTCTGCACCTCACTGAAATTGTCCTATTCTTCACCACAAATTGGTGGCTGGGTGAGCCTGAGTAATGCTCTGCAACAGGGAGTGAAGTGGCTCTACCCAACACGCTGTGGACACCTATGTCTTGCTTTTCTACACTGCCTCCTGAATAGATGTTTATCATCACAGAGATTACAGTATTCCAGTGTAACAGCTATCCAAATCCAAGATGGTGTTCTGATCTTAATTCATAGCACTCTACATGAGAAAGTACCTTGTTGATTGCCAGCTGCATTTGGTGCTACATGGAAATAACCAGTTGTGCTATGCAGGTGCATGAGCAAACCCACACGTGTTAGCTGCTGGTACCAACACCTGGTGTTATGGTTGCCTGAAATGCCTTCCACAAATGCTGTCTTTGATGGCTTACTCACTACTCATCCAGACTGTAACCTGTAACTGCCTGAGATTTTCCAGGCCAGACTGCCTGCACCGTGGTAAGTACCTTCGAAACTTATTGAAGACAGAACAATTCCTTTTTTGACTCATAATAAATCAGAGCTGTCTGAAGACTTCTACTGTCCATATTTTTTGCAAGATGGACTTTGAATAGGCATGGGAGCAGCCTTCAAGTCCCCGTACTTTATTTCTTTTCTCTGTTAAATAATGCCCATTTTCTCCCCCAAATTACAAGCCTTCAAAAAACTGTCACTGACATATAGTTGTTGCTCATTTCCTACAAGTTCAGAGCTGATCTGTGCAATGTCCCTGCAAACCAGATGCAATCCACTCCCTATCAGATAGGATGTCACATGCTATTGCTGTTACTGGCTGTACCAGGCTTTGCAACCTGTTTGTCCCAGAGATCAGTGCAGGCACTGTGCTTGTCAGTGCTCTCAGCAGTCTCCCAAGGCAGTAAGAAAAAGAAACATTTTCACAAAACATATAAAAATTTGAAAAAAAATGAAACCAGCAAGTGAGGATGAGGGAGGGAAGAAAGGGGAGAATAACGAGGAGGTTATGTCAAGGATGCTGAGGAGAAAAACCAGGGAATGATAACCCGAGAAGCAGGAAGAGGAGATTTGGAATTGTAAGTAAAGGAGGAAGCTAGGACTCCCACAAAAACAAGAATATGGTTATCTGAACGTTGGGGAAAAGAGACCCATAACTGAGAGCCAAAGAAGGGAAAGGATGCCGTTATGGGGTCCAGCAGGGAGGAGCCTGGAAAACAACAAACACAAGGAGGATGAGGCTGGAATGAAAGGCTAAACAGTGGAAAGTATGGACAGCTAGGCTGGAGAGATGAGCCAGAAGAGAGGACAGAGAAGACAAGAAGGGAGGAGGATAAAAAAAAGTTATACGAAGGACAGGCAGAAAAAGCCTGTGCCTAATAAGCTCTCATTCAAAGCCTACAGTGAGAAAACAACTGCAAAATCCAATAGGAACGTGTGTTGCATCCATGCCTAATGATGGCTGATGCTAGACAGTCTGTTACTACATGGAATTGCCATTTATCACTGCCACGCAAGCGTATTTCCTTTACATTTATCTTTCCCAACCAAGGAAATCACACGCTGAAACACCAATCGCTATTGTGTGTGCCCAGGAGCAGCCCAAGCTCTTCTCCCCACTGTCTCCTCGCCTGCAGGCAATGAGGCTGCTCTCAGATAAGACAGGACCACGGAGCTGCGAGGGCTTGTTGATCATGAGGATGCTCGTGCCACCTGCTGCATGAGCTGGAAGGCAGGCGGGGGGACAAGAGGGGGCTAGGACAGCAGAAGCTCAGCTGGAGGCTCCTGCAACTGCATCCCAACCCTTCTGTCACAGATATATTCTGAAACAAAGGCTTCATGGGCAGCTTCTACCTGCACACACCACACCTCCACTTACCCTGGCACCTCCAGGTGTAATGGTCCTCAGCAGACCCAGCTGGCACCAGCTTTTCCCAGCATGTATCTGGTGCCTTCTAGCAGTACGTGTTCAGGCAAGTCAGACACCCAAAATCATCTACAGAAAGATGCCTTTTGGGATGTTCATCATTCTCTATTCAAATGCTGTTCTACTAACTCTGTTGGAGTATGGAAGAGAAAGAAGTTGAACAGTCATACAAAGCCCAAGCACCATTCAAGAAGGGAACAGAATAAGGTAATTGGTTTGCAGTAAAAGTGACTGCTCAATCCTTTAATTTGAAACCAGGGGATACCGCGGGGCACAAGAGAGGAAGGGCACCATGGGCAGCCTTCACCCTGCAACTACTTAACCCTGAACGCTTGCATTCACTGCCTTATTAATTTTCTTTTAACATAATTGTTTGCAATGAATAACCAAAGACATGGTTTGTTCTCTTAGGGACAGGCAACTTGATTCCTTTATGATTGTGACACCTTTCTTTGTATTTTATTTAAACAAAATAATAAATGCATATCACTGGTTTGAAATTTACCTGCCCAAATGTAGACACAAGCTGTGTTTACTTTCACTATGAGACATTGTTTCCTAACAGGAAGGCAGAATTATCTGATAGAAAACACAGTTAATGTAGCACAAACAAGTTATTAAATGGAGTCCAACAGGGCACATGATGAGCAATCCCAAAACCACAATTCAGTGGGGTAAAACACCACCATGCAACTGAGCAAAATAACCTGCTTCCAAGGCTTAGAAACTGTGTGGGATAGAAATAATTTTAAATCAATTGAGTTACTGTTTCTTGGCAATTTGATAGAAAGGAGAAACAGTGTAATTGGCAATCAAGTACTCCTTTGGGAGCTTCCAAACAGCCAGCTGGATTTGTAAATGCATGTTAAACTGTCGGGGCCAAATCCTGCATGGCGCTTAGAGCACTGGGGTAAATTGCAAGCTGGGTGTAAGTTATTCCAAACAGGGATGTAAGCAGTAAAGCAATACACTCCCATGTCAAAGGAATGATGCTTTTGTCCCCAAAAGTAAATACAAACCTGCTTTCACTCCCCTGCCAACACAGAGAGTTCTTTCAATGTAATCAAGCACAGATCTACTCACGCTTTACTTGCTAAGCAGTAGCCAAATATAGCTCAGGGACGAATATGCAGTCTGCATGATTAATTAGCTGGCGTCTTTATCTAACTCTCCTTCAACCTTTATGCGCTTAATAATATCTATTTATTAAATCAACGAGCTTGTGTATAAAACTGAATCCATTAGTTTATTTTAAGTCACTATATATAGACAGGATTTCATTGCAGGAGCAAACACTACGGGCAAACTATTGGGAGTCATCTGGATCCAGCACTTGGGAGGGAGGGGGGACACTGATGATGACCTCACCTCGAAGGGACAGTCGTTAGAGTCCTTTCAAGGACTGTTTTGCTTTGAAAAGAACAGCATTCCAACTGAACTAATAATCTTCTTGCATTCCTTGAAATAATTTCCTTCTAGTATTGATTGCCTTTATCTGAAAACTATGAAGTCTTCCTAATACCCCGTGTCATGAAGGAAGATGAACTAGAAGTGACCTTTCTTGCTCACCAACTAGACTATTCAGATAAATAAATTCAGTGAGAAATTCTCTTCAAAGAGAGATATGCTTCTTGCCCATGGCTGCATTTCTAAACCATTCAACCATCTTAGGTATCCCACTTGGGAGAGGTGGCACTGCATCATGCAGAGGACTCTCTCTATTGCTTTTATGGCAAGAGCCCAGATGACTACCTAAAAATACTCATCTAACTTCCAGATAGCTCAGGTCAGGTGAGAGGAATCCCACCTCACTCTGGCATGTCTCTGAAGAAATGGCTGACGTTCTGTAGAGCATCTCCAAAGAACTTCATTTTAGAATCACAGAACCGAGTCATATTCTGAGTTGGAAAGGATCCACAAGGACCATCAAGCCAGCTTCTGATCCTGCATAGGACAGCCCAAAGAGTCACACCATGTGCCTGAGAGCATTGTCCAAATTCTTCCTGAACTCTTTTAGGCTTGATACTGTGACCACTTCCCCAGGGAGCCTGTTCCTGTTGTCCAATCACTCTCTGGCTAAAGAAGCATTTCCTAACATCCAACCCAAACCCTGCCCAACACAGCTTTATGCCATTCCCTTGGGTCCTATCACTAGTCAGCAGCGAGAAGAGATCAGTGCCTGTCCCTCTGCTTCCCCTTGTGAGGAAGTTTGATTGATTTCTGGCAAAAGCCCCACTTTTACATAAAATTTGTGAAGGTTTCTTCTGTCTTTTTTATCATATATGTCCTCCAACAGTATTGAAAAGGAGAGACTGTGCTGAATCCTAGTCCTATTGGTGTTCCCTGAGAGGTGTTTGAAATCATTCATAAAACCAGACCTTGTAGCTGCAGGGACAGGCAAGTTGCAAATAAATCCTTCAGGGTTGCTGGGAGAGGCCAGGCCAGCTGGATGTCCCAGGCAGTCTCATATCCCACTAACTCCTGCACTGCACACAAGTTATTTCTGAGGGATTTGCAAGCCAGTATGTGTTAAATATGAGCAGTTTGGGGAATGACAACTACTTTGGGACTGGTACTTTACAAGCAACACAAAAGGTGTGGAAGAATAAATTCTTCCCATGTGAAGAATAAATATAATTATATCATGCTCCTTGCATTTCTCCCCTGGTAAAGAACAGACACTCCAAGACGTCAAATTTTCTCTGACCCATTTACATGCAGTTGTTCACATTAAACAAAGCAAACTGAAATTCTACAACTGCATAGTAATTCCTGAGGGGGGAAAAAAATTGAAACCAAAACCACAAAAAAATCCCACCAAAGCCCCCTACCCAGGTTTCACATCCTCTGAGGAAGCAAAACCATGATGTCCGTGACAGTTACAAAGGTACAGAGTGAAATTAGATGCCTCAAGGTGTAGCAATTCAGCAACTTGAAGATGCCTTTTGTTATTCCTGAGACATGTCAGAAAGACCACTCCATCCTGCATCTGACCTGTGATTATTATCTGAATGCTTCTCAACAAAAGCGCTGTGACATCCACAACGAAGAAGTGTTTTAGAACTAAACCAGACTAAACAGTAGAAAATACAACAGGGAAGTAACATACAGCACTGTTTCCCCAGAGATGGCTCTATTACAGCCTCCAGTAGTGCAAAGTACCAGAGGATTACTTCCTTCCTCCTGGTTATGATTAAATGCTAATTTGGAAAAATGTACCATAAAAAAACCCAAACCTTAAGACTTGAGAAAAGACTTCAATGGTCTTAAACCCAAGGCCAAATCCCAGCACAATCGATACAAGCTGCTGGCTTCCTTCATTTACACTTTCCTTTCTCATTCAGGTTCACACCTTTTTCTAAGTTACTTTGTTGGCAAGCCTCCAAACTGTCCCTTCTGAGCCCAGAGCTTGCTGGAAGACCTCTGGCCACTCCTGCTGTACATCACCTATCCTGTAGCTCAAAGGTCAGGTCAGTAAATCTCCCTTGGCACACCAGGAGCAGGACTGCAGGAGTAGCACCCTGGGGCTCCCTCCTTTCTCACAGCAGGATCCAGATGTCAGTGCCCTGGGGCAGCCCAGCCAGCCCTCACTGCTGGGTGACCATTGCCATGACTCAACCAGGCACTTCAGAGGGATGCAGCCAACACACAGATGCTGGGATGTGTCCCCTGGCCTCCATCGAGCAGGGTGTAAACCAGCAGGCATTGGTGGTTTGGGATGAAAAGTAAGGAAATCCACTTTTTTACTCATATGAGGGACAGATATTTACTAAAGACAGAACTGCAGCATGCCACCAGGTAGCGGAGCTCTAGCACGGGTCTATCACAGAAACATGAAACCTGTAAGTCTCCTGAGATAAGGAGCAAGAGAAGAGCTCCCCAGAAGACATGGGAGGAGAAGGAGCAGGATATGACAGTTTATTTTTGGCTATGACTAATACAGCATTTAAAATAGGTGCTTCCCACCCAACTTGAAAGAGGAAGAAAAGAAAAATCATTTATCTCTATTACCAACCCTAAATACAGTACTTCACTAACTACAGTACTCTTTGACAAACACTGTGATTAAAAAGTATATAAAAAGGGCACGGAGTTTGCATTTGAACCTGAACAGCAGGGAAGAAAGTCATCCTATTTTCACTGTATAAAGATTAGGAAGTCTATTGTAAGGTAATCACTTCATTTCAGTTTTAATTCCTGAAGAAAGCAGCCCCCTATGCATGCCTCCAAAACACAACTTTTTAACTTCTAACATTAAAATCCCAAGAATACTGTTTCTGCAAATCTAAGAGATGACAATGTGAAACAGTCAAAGACTCTCCTCTCAGTATGGCAGCTATTTGCTCTCCATTTACTCACAGGAAGCTGTCTTCAGTGGAGAAACTGGATATAGTTTGGAATTTCACCCCAAAACTGTTGTGCAATTGAACACACCTTTTTCCTTGTTTCTTTCTCTCTTCCCTGCCTTCTTTTTTTTCTGCCTCCTAAAACTATAACTAATAAAATGAATTTAGAATTGAGAAATTAAAACCATTAACAATTATAAGAATTTTCTACATTGAGAAACTCAGAATGAGAAATTCAGTTTCTCAGTTCATTGTAAAAGCTTAAAATCATCTTAAAATCTAATGTTAACTACAAATTAAACTCTGAATTGAATTAGTTTACAATCTTGACCAAAATTTCCTGGATTCTTAGTTTGTGAAAATGTTCAGTTTGGGCTTTTTGGATCATTTCAAGAAGGAAGAACCTTCAAAATACAGAAATACCCATGGATTAAACCAATTCCAACCAAGAAAACACATCTGTGGATCCTAGTCCCTACATATTTGGAGCAAAAGTAAATGTAGACGACCAATATTTTTGTTAGTTGCTCGGCTTTCCACTTCTAGAAACTTCATCAGAGGGAAAAAACAGTAATAAAACCTACCAGAGCTCTCTCCCTTGTCTTACGGGATGTTACCAGAGCTATCTCTGAACTCAGCCTTTCATTGTACGATGCCAAATGGACTGTGAAATTGTTTACCTTAATGGACAGTGCTACTTTCTCTTAGAAATAGAAGGAAATTTATGGAGTAATCTAAAGCAGAACCACCAGATTTTATTCCCTCACGGTGGAATTGGTTCTGTCGCTTCTCTGCTCACATGGCCACTAACTCAGCTGGGAAGGTGAAACTCCAGCAGTCACACCTGCACCTCGGTCACACACAGGCAGCGCCGATGGAAACCACCGTGCTCGGGGTGAGAGGAGCTCGCCACACCCTTGGCACTGACACCTACTAACAGGGGCAACACATCCTGCTAAATGGAACACTGGGAATAGCCGCTGGACTTTAATTTCTGAGTCACGAACTGTCATTTTTCAGCAGCGGCACAATTTTATATACTTATATCTTCAACCATTAAGATAAAACCCAAAGGCATGGAAACATAAAATGAAAAATAAGAACTGCAAAATCACTATGTTTTCATCTAAACAGGACCAGACCCAAAATATTTCCTGTTCACTGGCCTTCCTCAATGATTATATATCAGTGGGTCCCTATAGAAGCATATGGAATAATCTCCTCTGTTGAATTACTGTGTCTGGACAGCAGAAGTCAGACATTGTTCTAACCCAGAGCCTAGGAAGCACTAGTAGGTGATGGCAGTGACAAATGCAGTTACAAGCCATCCAGACTTCAATCTCGTTTGATGTTTATATTATTATTAAAGTAACTCAAGGCCACAACAGAAGATAATTCAGAAACTGGATGAAACTCTGAAGCACAAGAACTAATATCCCTTTCAAAATTCTTAACAACAATAATGATAAATCTTCATGGCTTTCCAAAAATCTGGTTTAAAATACCGGATACCTTCAAATTACTTTTTGCAAGTTATCAAGCTGATATCAGACAGCAACGTTATCAGCCCTAGGCTATAAATTAGTAACTCTGTTTCCACCAACAATGCCATAAGCCCTTACAAATTGCTTCAGATTTCTCTTTGGAGATTCTGCCAAAAGTAATCCTGTGACACAAGACTAGTACATGGCGTGCAAGCAGGAGACCTCCATAAATCCAAGCACCTCCCTTGAACCTCAGTACTGCTTGAAGTGCAGTAAATCTAAGTGCAAGGAGTTGCAGACCTGATGTGGCCAATCCCAGACATGAGCACAGACTGCAAGAAGAACTCATTGAGAGCAGCCCTGCGGTGAATGACTTGGGGGTTCTTAGGGATGAGAAGCTGGACATGAGCCAGTGGCATGCACTTGCAGCCCAGAAAGCCAACCTCATCCTGGGCTGCATCCAAAGCAGCGTGGCCAGCAGGCGAAGAAAGCTGGGGTTGTTCAGCCTGGAGAAGAAAAGGTTCCAGGGAGAACTTCTAACAGCCTTCCAGTACCTTAAGAGGCTACAAAAGAGCTGGAGAACAACTTCTCATAAGGGCATGTAGTGAAAAAACAAGGGGGAATGGCTTTCAATGGAAAAAGGGCAGGTTTAGATTAGATACCAGGACGAAATCCTTTACTGTGAGGATGGTGAGGCACTGGCACAGGTTGCACAGAGAAGATGTGGATGCCCCATCCCTGGAAGTGCTCAAGGCCAGGCTGGGTGGGGGTCTGAGCAACCTGGTCTAGCGAATGGCATCCCAGCTCACAGCAGAGGGGCTGGAACTAAATGATCTTTGCGCTCCCTTCCAACCCAAACCATTCCCTGATTCTATGATTCTAAAGTTGCAAGCTGTGGTATCTGCGTTCCTCTTTACTTCATTTTACTTTCTGAGGGAATATAAGAGGGAAAGAAATTTTAAATTGCTAAAACTGCTATAAATACCAGATGGACAAAGTATGGCAAGCTGTAAAAGATGAAGGGTAGAGAAAGAAAACGGGGAACACTCCAGGATAAAGGATTCTCAGATTCTCCATCTGCCCTGACTGTCCAACTCCATGGAAATAAAGGAACTCAGGAACCTCACAGCATGAAAAATAATTAAAATAGAGAGCAGATGATTTTCAGTATAATGTAAATGCCACAAATGATACTCTCTAACTTCTGAATAAACAAGTTCAAATCCAAAGAAAATTAGAAGGGAAGAGTTAAAGCTCTCTGCTATTTATTCTCATATAATTTATACAAACAATTTACAGAACATATCCAAGCAGTCCTATAAGCTTTGCTTTTAAATCCATCTTCCTTTCAAATTAGAAGGAAATAACATACTTTGATTTCAAACGCATTTAAATTAGTGTCTTAACCTGAAATCTGCTATGGAAAAAAATGCACGACCTTATCTTGAAATCTTCGGGAATAAAAGCTCCTTTTTTGAGCTCACAAAATTCAGACATGGTTCTGGGTGAAAGAGAAGGAGAGAGAAATTATATTTTTCTTTTTCTGTAATTTCAGAAATGTAAAACTATAGTCATGTTCTGCCAAGACTAACAATAAAACAAAGCCCTCATAATGCATCTAAAATTTGGTAAGGAAAAATACAGTGAAGAAGAAGAGCTGAAGTTCATTCAAATCAGATGGCAGCAGAACCAGGAGCAGAACAGGAAAGTTCACCACACATGGACACAGTAAGAGACACAGATGACCTTCGATCACTCAGGGTTAACTGACCAATATGCATCAACCCTAAATCTCTCTCCATAAGTCCAAACGGTTAAGAAGAAATTCCTGGATGATATTCCAGTTACTCCCATCATTTTGCCAGTGCATCAGCTCCATCGCATGTACTGCCCATCCTGCTTCCACACAAGCGCTCAGCAGGGCTCTGCTCCGTGGACATACTACATTTTACCCACTTGATGCAACTTGGCCACAGCTAAATAAACTGAGATCAACTAAAGCTGCAGATCACAGAGCCTACAAGCACAAATCAAAAGGTTTCTGGGTCTGGCTTCCTAATGAAAAAGGCAGATGTTACGCAATGAAACTGGCATCATTTCCTGCTGCCCTGGAAGTCAGTTTGTACTTTATTTAAGGGTACAACTTCTCTACAACTATCCGTACATGTCTGCAAGTTTGGTGTCTGGTCTGATAGACTCGCTGCACATTCAGAGCAGAGAGAGAGTCATTTCCAGAGGGCAAACCATCCTCAGAAGACCCTGTTACAGAGGAAGCTCAAGGGACTGGATACAACAGGCGATTTCAAGACTAATGATGTCAGGTGAATACGCTCTACGCCATCTGACTGACAAAACAGAATGCCAGCAAGTGTATCAAATACATAACCCAGACTAGGCTGCAAATAAACTTCGTTGATGCTCTCTGGCTCCCACAGCCAGGCAGAGCTTGGTCCCTCCTGATGCCTTGAGAGGCCACCTAAAAACAGAGACTAGACAAGAATGAGGGAATAAAGGTAGGTATTTATTTGAAGGGCCTTCAAAGGTACACCCTGGGGAGCCAGAGGCTATTGCCAAGATGGACCCCAAGATTGACGACATGTCACGAGTTCTTCACACTTTTATAAGTTTGGTTCATTTGCATATCAGGGTTAATTCTCCAATCAAAGCTTCAGTTAATGATGTAATTTCCCCAAGCTTGCTCCCCCTTCAGAAGCTTTTGGTTTATACTTTTGGGCCTAGGACGGTCTGAGTGTCCTTGGAGAGCAGGCCTGGAGAGGCTTTGTTATGTCTACCTAGCATGAGAGAGCAGAAGTTAACAGGCTACAAGAAACTTCAGAGTTACACACTAAGCAGTAGAGGATTTGAAAAACCTGAAAGTTAAAACCTAAGGCATCACTCCCACCCCATGGGGTTAAGACCAAGCTTGTACTCCAGAGATGCTAATACCAGGTATCAGAAGTTTATGAGGGATAAAACCAAAGTGTGCTGATACTTATCCCCATACCACCGCGAAGTTTTCTAGTAAATATGACAACCATTTCAAGTAACATCTAATAACAAAGAATTCTTCTGCTGATTAACAATGAAAACTCTAATTAAAAGCATCACAAGTCACCTTTTCAGTTCAATGCTATCTTTGCAACCATGTCTGCTTTCCCTTTGCAATCATTACATTTCACAGAAATCAGTGAAGGCAGTTTATTTCAATACGTAACTTAGAGAAACTGCCAGTTTTTGAAACAGGAAGTCCTCACACTTGGCATTGCTCTCACATCATAAAGTAAGTGTACACATGCAATTTCATAAACACATTTTATTAGCTTGGCTAAAATACCTGGGCTGCAGTGCTGACATTAAAATTGCTAGAAATTAATTTCAGAAGTATCTATCTTAATTTGTTTGAAAGTTACCCAGTTACTAACCATTTCTTCACTAAGCCTTCTACGCCACATACCTGCCTTCAACTCAACCTCTTCCTACAGTTCAGCTTAAATGAATAACACGTTCAAGAACTGCACTGGTGAAAACAATTTTAAAATGTTTTTACAAAAAGTTAGAGTATTTTCTATGAGAGGTCATAGCATTTCCTTGGTTCACACTGGAAAAGGGGTCAGAAGTGGCAAGCAGGTACAGATGTAACCTACATTTTTGGAGAGCTTGGTCCAGGCTTCTGCTGCCCAGGGTGATGCCCAATGAAGAAAGGAGGATCAGGGAGTGCATTCCATGCTCACAAAGTGAGCAAAACATGCTCAGGAAGCAAAAGGCAGCATAAGGAGTTGCTAGCCAAGAAAAAAATTCTACAAGGGGCAAGAACAGCCTCAAGTTGTCCTTCCCAGCCATGCAGGAGCATGTATGGATGTACCAATGGGATGTACCAGTGGGATCCAGGTCGTCAGAGCAGGGGCTGGCGTGGCTGCCAGCTGAGAGTCTGCAGTGTTGGATCTGCATGGAGGCACCATGCTGAGCACTGCAACAGACTGTCCTCTAAAAAATGAGGTGGATGGAGGTTCTCTTTCAGCTGGAAGACAGCTGAAGTCCGAGGTTTGGTACTCACGGTGGATCTACCAATGGCCAAATCAAAGCTTTACTTCAAACACAGTATGGTTTTCCATAGTCTTTGCAGCATAATTTAGGGGATTTGGACTGGATAGGTGGACAAGGTGAAGTAACTGGCTGGACTGCTGGACACGAATAACAGCAGTCTGTAGTTCCAAGTGTCCCTGGCTCATCACACATCCATGGGTTCATTGTGACAAGGGATCCTAAAGGGTCACGAGTGGAACTGTTGCTGCTCAGCCACAGCCTGGGTGGCGGATAAAAACCAGCCTCACCCAGCTCACAAACAACGCCAGTTTAGAAGGAACAATGGATATTGTGGAGAGCAGGGCTTCTCTTCAGAAGCACTGCAGTAAGATGGAAGATTGACTGACATGAAAATACTTGACAAGAACCACCCAAAACTTTGGTGAATAAAATCCTGCACTGGGATTTGCTATTCATCCACTGGCGCCCAGTGGAAGCAGGTCAGAGGAAAAAGTCATGGTGGTTCTGGTGGGCAACACAGAATGAGCCAGCAGTGTCTCCGCGCAGTGATGATGGAACAGCAGGCCCAGTTTTAGACTCCTCAGTGCCAGTACCCCTAATGACAAATTGATGTCTCTCCAGTAAGACTGTCAGAGGGCGCAAGCATGCAGCAGATCAGAAGAAGAAAAGAGAACTGGGTCTGTATAGATTGGGAAGAAAACGTTAGTGGGGGCAGAGGGAAATCTCATTGCAGTCTCCCCATCTAAAGAGAGGCTGCAGAGAAGACAAAGCACAGAGAGGAAACCATTACAAGTGTCAGCAAAATAAACCTCTGCTAGAACTAAGTGAAAACTCATTGCCAGACGTGTGGTTAAGGACTGGAACAGACTTCCCAGGGACATTTGCTCAACCAATTTGGACAAGGCCTGCCTGGAGCAACTGGACACAACACTCAGGGTAGATCAAGCTGCAGCAAGAAGATGGGCTAGAAGACCTCCCAGTTGAAAAGGTTCTGCAATTACTTTGAAATATAGATAATTGTATTTTCTGAAAAATCAGACCATAACATTTCTGTGTATTTCCTGTCTTAATTTCTCTGTGCCTCTGTTCTCCATCTGCAATATGTTATTAACATTATTATTAAGGATGGTAAGTCCAAGTCCAGATTCAGATTCTTAAACGTAGGTGTCTCGATGTGAGCCAAACACCTACACTCCCCTCATGCTCAATGAACATCTGAAAAATCAGTTCCCTCCACACTGCCATTTAGTCCAATTTAAAGTTCCCCAGTATATTACCTGAGGCATCCTCAAGGGATGGACAGACATGACAGAAATTATGCACAGATTGATAATCCTCTGCAGTTCTAGCAGGAGGCTGGGGAGGCAATGCTGGGACACACAAAATGGCCCCGCCAGCCCTTCAGCTGGCCAAATGCAGGTTCACACTCAGAAACACCTGGCACTGTGCCCACAAGTCTCCACTTGCAAGTCTTAACTCTAGCTGGATCCCAACCATGATTTCCACAGCCAGTTAGAGTCGTCTTGAAAAAAAATTAAGATATAAGATACAGTGGGGAGTAAAGAGCATCAAAGGAATATGAGTTAAACATAATGGAATTGATCTTATTTAAAAATATGTTAAAAAATAGCGAATTTGTCCACAATAAATAAAAGACAAGGGAAAACCAAAGTAATGAACAGTCCCCAAAATTCTGTGCTTTGACTAATAAAGACCATGCAAAAATGCTACTGCTACCACTAATGATTGTAAAATCAAAGAGAACCTGAAAATGCAGAGAGTGGACAGACTAGATTCACACAGATATTTCCCTAACTTGCAAGTTTTCGGACTTTGTCACTTAATCATATTCTTTTAATGCACTTTCAGTATGCAGTGTTCCAGGGACAGTCATGAGTATATGAATATTAAAGGGTGAAGTTTTCAAAGACACTCAGTGTTGGATTAACATTTCTCTCCCTGAAGACCAGGGTAATTTCTTTATCTTTCTGACATCTTCCTCCCACTCCTCCCCTCCCCAGCTTGAGATTTAAAATGTAATTTTATACAGCCTTACTTTTTCTTCTTGAAATCACTCTTGCCGCTTTACGAGTTACATCCATAATATCATGTTCCGAATACCTATTTTAAGGAGTTTCTTTTGTCCTAGCAGTTCATACAGAAAATAGGTTGAGACTGGCAACACTCCAGTAAAATCCATATTCAGTTATTCCATTAAGAAAAGAGTGAATACTTTTGCATATGCACTAACCTACAATATAAACTAGAACAAAGCTGTGAAATAAAGCCATTTATTTGACAGCACCAATATAGTTTTCCACCAAATGCCCTAAAATGAAGGGTTTCCTCAGGGTACAAAATAAAAGCACTCAACCTTAAAAATTATAATTTGTCAGCACTTAATTGTTTAAAAAAATTATTTTCTTTCCTATCATATTGAATAACACAAATTGACAACAGCTCTATATGCTGAATGCATCCAGATGCATTTCCTGACTGTAAAGAATCAGCCATATAATGTAGCAGGAGACCGGTATTGTGCTCATTAGATCACTAAGCAGCAGTGCTTACAGAATATTTAACTACACTCTACAAAGATATTCAAATGTAGCTGTCAGAATGTGCTTGGAAAATTTCCACTTAATACAAAAATGCAAGAGATGAGAAATTACCTCCCTTTAAAGGAAAAAGTTCAAGGTGAATGTTACCTGATTAGCTCACTTTGTTATTAATTAAATTCAATAAAAATCCCAAATATGGCATGCCATCTCTTATTAGCATTTCTGCAGAAAAAAGAACTACACTTATAATTTAACAAAATTTAGTCAGAATTAATGAAATATCAAAGAATAATAACACAGCAGAAGAAGGAGTTAAGTTCAAAACACGACACTGAGGGGAGAAAATTTAGTATGTCCCAGAGAGATTTAAAAAAAACCCCTAAAGAATATCATTACTATGCAATTTGCATATATTTATTTATATGTATATAAAATACGTATGTATATATATAACCCTATTACATACTCCATATGTATTGCATGCTGTAGAAATAGCAATTTCTTTAAAAGTGCTTAAGATATTTTAAGGGGGAAAATGTTCATGTAAGAGCAACATGACGTCAGAAACATGATTCCTTACTCTCCTTTCCGCCTCAACTGGATTTTTTTTACCTCTTGCCATATGGTACAAAGGTTCGTTTATTTGTAACATGAATTTGCCAAGAAATGGCCTGAACAGTATTTGTCTGTGAAGCCACTCCAGTTTTAGCATTCACATTAGCCTACCACCTAACCTACCACACCCTTCCAGCAGAGAAGACAGATCTGCTTTAGCATGGAAAATGGGCAGCATTGCCCCCATCCATTCTGGATGTCAACAACGAAGATTAGCCCAGGGAACTTTGTTGCTCTGCCAAACTTTCACCCCAAGAAAGGTATTGACACAGAAGTAGCTGTCTTCTTTCAACAATGCAGAAATGAATACCATGAATATTCCATACAAATCTTTATTTCCATGTAAATGGAATTTTAATTAGTTGAAAATATTCTTTTAATCTCAAAATACTTATTCTCCGAGAAGGTATATTCCCAGTTGAAAGAAGTTTCCATGGTAGAGCCTTCTAGCATTAGGACAAAAAAGGAAATCTCCAGGTATCTGAGCAGAAGAAATAATACAGAAAGACTCACTTCATAGTTTAGCAAGATTTAAAGCCCGCTTAATCAAAAAACATTGCTAAATCTGTGGCTTACCAGAAAGCTCTAACGGGTATTAATTGATGTCATCTGTACACAAGGAAGAATCCATTTGTGACCCAAATGTCATGAAAATCAGCATAATTACACAGTTTATAGCTCAGGTGATTTTTTCATTAAATTACGAGTTCAAAGTGTGACTAGAGTTTCATCATTTGATTAGCTTTATCTCATGGAAAGCATTCTCTTCAAGCTAAACCCAAAGAGCAGTGCTGAGAGTTAAAGATGTATGTGAGAACTGCTAAACATACAAAGGACATTAAAAGTTGAAATAAAACATTTTTCAAGTTTAGGAACTGGTAGTCAAGCAGAAGGTACCAAAAAGCTACAAAATTATACTACCTTGCTGGAATATAAGAAATAAGTAGCTCACACAGGAAAAATGGGACCCTTAAAGGACTAAGGAGACCATCAAGGGAAACACTAGGAAACTCCACCCCATCCCTCCTCAAGGAAGGAGACAGTGCTAGCCTTCAAAAAAGAGGAACTTCAACAACTGTGATATTTGATTCAAAACATAAACATGCCTCAAGCTAAGAAGTTATGAAAAATGTTCTCAGTAAGTTTATCCATGAGACAAATCCATCACTCCCATGAAGCACAAAACAGATTGTATTTGGGAGACAGAGAACTGTATTCCCTCATGGTGCAAGTAATTTGGGAGGCACCATGGTATTTACTTAGGGAATGACTAATTAGGTATGAAGACAAGGGGAAAAAAAAAAAAAAAGAGGGGGGCCTCCTAATGTGGTAGAAATAGAATTATTTTTAAAAATGCATGAATTGCAGCTAGAAACATGGTCTTAGGAAGAGGCTAGGCACACATCAGGATTCAGCTGCAGCTCTCTGAATCAGTTGTGTTAAAAGGGTTTATTTGTCACCACGCCAGACACGGGGACATCACTGAAGTAATGATGAGGGAGTGGCGTGGAAAAGTGGCAAAAAGGAAACCCTCCTTTGTAAGTCCAGCACGGACTGTGGGAAAGAGGGGCAGTCTCTGGGCATGAAGTCAGCCCCAAGACGGAGGTGAGAAGGGAGAAAAAGGCTTCCTGTGACAGGGAGAGAAGAAGCACCCTGCATATTGACTGTGTCCAAAAATATTTGCAAGAAAAAGTAGTATGAATTTCTACCTGCTGTCCAAACACAGCCACACATCCCTGCACTAATAAAAATCTTCCAGAATAAATGTCCCCACACTTGGGACATTTAAAATGAGGTCCTAAGGTCATAATGCAAGGGGTCAGGAAGATCAGTAAGTTACCTGCAAGGTCAAGGTAATTACGATGACTGATACTTATGACTTCATCATGTACCCAAAAAAACTCAGGAACTGAATCGTTTCTGTTAAAAAAATACACCATTTAGCAGGCTTCTGTACACCCACACATGTACTTATCCAAAGCACCACTACCCAAACAGAACAAAAATATATTTTAACAAATCTTGCACAAAGTCAAAACATAATTACTTTTACAGACATGTTGGTCCACAAATCTGCTTTTTCATTCAGTTTAGACTGCTAGAATCTCTTATGGACATCTATTACAGAGATCTGCCAAATCCATAATTTGCTTCTTGACATTAAGTAATAAATACATAATGCAGACACATATTTGTCCTTTTCAAAATTCAGCTGAAATCCATTTCTTTAGATAAGAGCATGACCTGTCCAAGTCACCTTCCAAAATTCAGAAAATCTCCCTCCACTGAGGCATGCACTCCAATCTTCACATCCTGGCTCCTACTTGAAAGAGGAGCTATGTACATCCAAGCATTTGACACTAAAATAGGAATTTATGGCTGCTTTGAGTGCCACTGGCATGTGGAAGTGCCATTCATAAAGCAGACACTCATGGCAGGGCTCACTGTTCAGGCAGAACCAGAGGACATCAAGATCAGTAATTAAAATTTTCACATGGAAAACCCCATGTGGGCTGGTCCTAAGCCTGGACAATGTTTCACTTTAATCTGTTCAACCTTACATGATACCTATTAGCCTGGGTTAAATTAGTGGCAAACTTCATATTTTGCAAACAGTTACACTCAAATAGTCTTCTTAAATTTACTTCTAAGAAGGGACGTTGATGCTGAGACCGCAGTTCACATAAGAAAGTATCTGGCTCTGTATTGCTTAGAAGTGCTGCCTTTTGGTGGCTAATGTAGCTGGAAAGGGGTCTGTACTATACAACACTTCAAAAACCTCCTGGATACCAGCCCTGCTGATTAGAGCTTCAATTTCATAGTCAAATGGAGGTCACTGCAGTAGGTGTTTTTCAAAGGAAATGATTAGGATGGAGAAGGATGTAGGGAGGATTTGCTAGAGATGAAAACAAATGACACTGGCCTTGCAATAAAAATTCTGAGTGCAGCAGGGAGGGGAAGATGTATCATCATTAGCTCATTTACCGGTTGTGAACTAGCAAGGGCTCATAACCATGAATCTTTTCATGCTGCATGCACAGTTTTAAGAAGGCAGCAAGCTCTAGCACGCTCAAGTGAGATCAGACTCAGTGATCACACAAGTAATGTGCACCCGGAGAGAAAAATAACAGTGTTAAGTTTTCTAGCTGGCATACTGCTGAAGTCTGTTGCACTGCAAGTGGAGCAAGAGCTACGGCAGACACCTCCAAAAAAATAAGCTGTGCTCTACTGGGGGAATTCTCCCAATGGAAGAGGTAGAGCTACTTGTCAGCTACTGCTGGGCAAAACTAGAATCACAGGATCACAGAATGGCTCGGATCAGAAGGCACCTTCAAGATGCTTCTTTAACTAAAGACCTACTTCCAACCCTCCCACTATGGGCAGGTGAATTGAGTTTGCATGGCCAGGTTTTGGTAGCAGGGTGGTCTACAGGGGTGGCTTCTCTGAGAAGGTGCCAGAAGCTTCCCCCATGTCCAGCAGAGCCAATGGCAGGCAGCTCCAAGATGGATGTGCCAGTGGCCAAGGCTGGACCAATTAGAAATGGTGCTAACATACTGAAGAAGATGAACAAATAAGAAGTATCTTTTCCTGCTAGGTGATATAAATTAAAATATTGGCATTTACAACAAGGCAAAGCTGACTGTTAACTTCTTCCCCCGTACTCAGTGACTTCTTGTCCTTAGGTATGAACAAGATTGTACTGGTGAAGAGAAGACAGACCCAGCAGGATGGACATTATGACTGGTTCACTGGATTTGAGCTCTGGAAATAGGCATTTGGATTTATAGAGGAATTTAAAAGCCTAAACCATACAAACAGAAGACTCCTTAACATTCAGAGGCTGCAAGCTGACTGCGAGCACATCTTTATTCTCACTGGTTTTTTATCTCTGGCTCAACTCTTCATCTACAGAACTGTAGATGTAGACTGAAACATTGCTTTCATAATAAAGGGCTGAGTTCAGTTAAGCTAATCCCCTTCCAAAACACTCAGGCAGGTATTTAAATCCCACTGACTTCATTGGGTTAAAAGCACTCAGCTAAATAAGAGGCCAATGCTGGTGGCAGAGAAGAAAAATCCATGATGGACAGACAGGAAGAGAGGACATACCAGGGTATGCATAAATTTGCTAGAGAAGACTTTGGAAGAAATAAAAGACAGAATTAAAAAATGGGAGAAAGTTTTCTACTTAATTGAAGATGAGGGAGAAGCAGAAATAGGAAGTGCCACACCACTGAAGGTACGACAGGTTGACAGAAGAAGGCAGGAGATTACTTATAGTTTTACACAGTTAAATCAATTCCTTTTAATCATTTTATACATATTGTAAACAAGATCTCTCTATCCCATGAAAAATACCTTTTAAAGGCTGGGTAAATACACTAACTAATCCTAAAATCCCCATTTTTTTTTTTTTTGAGAAAACAAAAGCCAAGCAAGGAAGAGCGTTATAAACAGTTCTGACCTTCAGAGAGCCTGGCTTTCTCTTTATTTATTCCAAAAAAGAAACACTGCTTAAAGCAGCTAAAGAAAAAAAAAAAAGGTCATTTAAATGGAAATGGCTACACACCTCATTTGCAGTGACCAAGAGGATGTACCCTAAACATTCACAATATTACACAAAACCAACAAAGCAGACAACCAGCAATTCTCAAATTCTCACTTCTTTTTTTTTTTTTTTTGGAAAATAGTTTAAAAAGCAGTCTAAAGCATCTAGCAAGACACAGGAGTAAAAGAAATTTTGATGATGGCTCTGAGTTTACTATTGACAATTACTTAATTGCTACTATTCCTTCATGTGTTGATTGCCAAATACCGTAATTCCTGCTGGCATCTTGTACTGTTCCCCAGGTAAAATAGCAGCACCCTGCACTGGCATGGGGGCAGACCCAATGGGTGCTTGCATGCCAATTTCGGACATCATGGAGTGACCAAGGCCACCCTCAAGGCCCATCACTGCCACAGGGCTGCAGGTGCCTGGCATGAGCCAACTTCATGCTGATGGGCAAGGGCCCTTGCCACTGCCACGACACAGTCATTTGAATTGTGTCATTTCATTTTCAAAGACTGATTTTCTCAGAACAGAATATCCCGATGCACAATACAAATAGGCTACATTATTTCCTTCTGCTCATTTTAAATACAGATATACATGAATTTTGATTACAGCCAAAACAGTTCCTGTTTCACCCTAATATCAAGGGTACAACCCATCGTGCTCAGCAATATGAAAATCTCAGTTAACAACAAAATAGAAATGTTAATTCATCTAGGAGCTGCTTCATGAGAACAGAGATATCCATCTATTGCTTACTGCCCCGTGCTCATTCAAGAGAGAAACCACGTCTAAATAAATAACTAGAGATGAAAATGCCAATGCCTCCCAGAGTAAAGAGATCTGAAGGCAAATTGCAGGAAGCCTACAGGATACAGATACTGCGTTAATGAGAAACGTGGTCTGGAGGATTTTGAGTTGAAGTTCCAGGACAATAAAACTCAAATTCAGCAGCTGCTGCCATGATATAACAACTGGCAAGATAAATACTTTTCTTTTATATACTTCTTTTTCATTTGTGGTACTATACATTTTGTTGCCATGACAACTAAATGTTTTCTGCCCATCTGTATGGTGACAGCATAGATGCATACATCTGTTCACAAATCTTGTTTTTAAAAGACAGATAATATTTTCCCAACTTCTGTATGGTTTTAAAGCTCTCTTCAGAATGAAGGAGAATATTGCAGTTTCTCTAAAATAGTGGACCATAAATCACACCACTCAGGCAGTATCTTGCCCAGGAGACACTCTTAACATCACTCATTGCCACCTCAAATGAGAAAGTCAAAACAGAGGCTGGTGACAAGGACCAGGGAAGATTACTTTCAGCATGACTTTTTCCGTGTTGCATTTGCTTATCACTATTAGCAATATCACTGCCTAGAGACCAACTTCCTTTCTGGCTGATTAGAAACACAAAGCCATTTTCATACAAAAAAAAGGACAATATATGAACGATTAGGGATAGGGAAATCTTTTTTTATTGCCATGTAGTTTAATAACTCTTTAAAGTCTTTGTAATGTTTTCTATCCCAAAGCTTCCACATCTTTTGAACATATAATTCAATAAATAAATTAATTAACTTCAGTGACATCAAGCAGCTCAACCAAGGCTGTAGCATCAATAATACTTGTGTTTGCCTAAATCTTAGTTACCTCCATTAAATAAAAATATTCTTTCCTGCATTACATAGCCCTGGTTCATACAGACAGGCCAGGCTGTGACACTAGCACATGAAATTATTCCCGATCACGACAGATTCCTGAAATCTTTAAGAAGATTTCCAGTCCTGTGCTTAGCTCCAGTTAGTGAAAAACTGAAAAAAACCCCACCCAACTGGTTCTGGAGTTAAAGCAGGGCAAGGCGGAGAAAACAGGGGTTTTGATAGGGAATAGCTTGGAATTTAGATTGTACTGGGAAGAAAGACACTTCCACAAGAAAATAAAACCAGAAAAATCCAAGAAAAACAGAGAAGGTTAAGCATCACATGAAAGAAAGGAGAGGTCTGCAACTCTGCTTGCAGGGTAGAAGTCAGAAGTTTAATCACAGTGGAAAAATGGGAGGAATATGAGATGGCAGAGCATGCTTCCCTAAAACAACTACCACCTTCTATGCCACACAATGCAGCAAATGTTTTGGCAAGGCAGTGAAGCCATGGTAGACGCATCTTCCTTCAGCACATTTTTGAGCCAAAATACCACGTGCTGCAGGCAGAATTAATCTGCTTCCCCAGCTTCTGCATGCTGCCTCAAACTTCCTGGCCCCAAGCCCAAAAATAGGAATTAGTTGCTCAGATTAATTTCTGTCACTTCTGGTGAGCCTCGTACTGGATTTAAAACAAGGACACCCTGGCAATGCTCCTTATTGACATGGAAAATACTCTAAGCAAGCACATTAGCTAGCAGCTGCCGGAACTATTTCTTTAGGTAAATAGACAGAATCTTCGAATGAGCTTCTGCTGCACTTTGCTCTCATGTACAGCTTTCCCTCCTTGCTACGCTCACATTGCACCCATGGCACGGACACAAAACCTGCACATTTCTGGCATGCTTTTCTGTCTACTGTCCTGCAGCCAGGCATGCTGGGCTGGAGGTCCTCCTGCTTTCCGGGGGATAATATGGCATGAAAATCCTGGTTCTGGATAAAAACAGAGCCCCATCTTAGCCTGTGCCCTCAATAAATTATGTACGGTATCACAAAAAGTACTACCTATCTCAGGAACACTGAAGCAGCCTTTTCCCATGGCACCTGAGAGCCAGAAGCATAATTCCAAAAAATTCTGAGTTCACAAAAATGGCCTCCCATTACATCTTAAAAGGAATGCTTTCGCAAGGCAAAAGTTCAACAGCTCTATCCATCTATGGCTATCAGCTCCACAACTGGGAAGAATGACTAAAACCAATATTTTAGCTTCATTTTTTACCCATTTAAAACCTGCATCATAGGACTACTTGCAGCACAAAGTCACAGCCAGCCCCTTGGCCACGTCAAAGAGACACAGTGATTATGGCATGCAGTGAGCAACAGTAAGAATTTGTCTCACTTGATCCTGAAATTTATATAGCATTTTGTTTCCACCCAGCACTGCAGTGAGCCAGGCTTTGAAGCATCACTCACCCCTGGAAGGCTGAAAGAAATGATTGAGCAACCTGAGCATGTGGCTCCTGCATATGTCCAGTGCAGTCAGTGTAACATTTCTATGGTTAATTATTTGGAATAAATGTACTGGCTGGAATAGGTCACTGTGATGCTACAGTTCTCCTGGGAGATTAGACTGGGAAGAAGCGACTCCTGAAGGCACTTCTCCTTTAACACCCTCCAAATACCAAGTGACTGCATTACCCAGTTGCTCCACTGCATTTTGATATGTGTTTCCATCAAAATCACTCACAGCATTTTAAAGCCATTAATCATGCAAGTATCACAACCGGCACAAAACTGCCTTTGACAATGTGATGATCATTAGACTTATTGTACAGACAGGTAAAGTGAGGCATGAAAAGGTTAGTTATATTGCCAGAGGGATTCTGTCTCTCTCCGTGACATGCAGTAAGCAGCTTTAGCCATCTGATAGTTGTTCTGACTTGTGATTTCAGCTCAAGGCTCAGGGATCCACACCATAAACACCACGTAGCAAATAAGCATCCTAATCAGCTAACACACCGAGTCCCCCTGTTCACACACATCTTGCTTGCTCCATCTCAACTGCCTCTTCCACACCAAAGCCAGGACAAAGCAGTAGCTCTCGCATGTTTTATTTCCAAGCCATTCCTCTACCCTGCTAAAATCACTACCGGTTTATCAGGATGACTCTCCACCAAGCAACTTCTACAAAACAGGGAATTACAAATTTCCCATATCCACAAGTAAACATCTAATATGTCTCAGTATGAATTTCAATGACATGAAGTACACCACTGCAGCTCTGTGCTTGGATGCTCTCAAACCCACAGGGCCACAAGCATCACAGGGGCAATGCAATACTTTGCTTTGCACCCCATCTCCTTCTCTAGCTCCACCAAAATGGCTTGTGATTGCAAGGCCCATAAATGGATCAGGGAGCTGATTCCCTCACTCTTTTCCTCCAAAAAAAAAAAAAAAAAAAAAGTTCTTCTCTCATTGCTTCCTTGAGCTTATTCACCAGTGCCTGTGGGAAAAAACAGAGCCACTGAGGGGAGGCAGTAGGAAACAGCACTCAGGACCAGGAATGGGCTGCCTGTGTTGCAGTCAGAACAGATATATGCCAGGTATAAAGGGAGCTGGAAATCACAGACTTATTTTATTGAAAACATGGGATTCTTCAGAAGCAATTCAAGTTGTAAAAGCCTGTTGTTAGTTTGCTTGCTTGGTTGATGGAGGGTTTTTTGTGTATACATCAGCCCTTTAGGAACTCCACCTGTAAGACTGTATCTCCTGGATCCAGGTGACCAGGGAAAGAGGATCCATGGCCCCTTTACCAGAGGTTCCCACCCCCTCTAGGGACTTGACAGGAGAGTCCAAACCCTGTTGTCAAAGTGGACTGGATTACAATTGACAGTGTGACCACACTCCATGTCTGATCATGTTCAACGTCTAGATAGAGCTTCCAAACGTTATCAGATGAGTTTTAATTTGCGGGTACAGAGAAAGAAAAACAGATTTTCTGAGAATTAGCTGGATTTTATCTTTGCCAGTGACAGATTAATGTTCATTATGAGAGATTAGGCAATTAAAGGAAATCCCCATGAAAGAGCAGAAGCATATGCAGAAAGTTTTAAACATTGGTATGTTTACACAAAGACAACAGGAACCCTTCTGTGCTCCTAACAATACAGGAGTAGAGCACTTCGCAATACAGCAGTGGCTGCAGCCAGCAACATCCACCAGGCTGAATGTTTTTTTCCACTTGCAGCATCAAAAAATTCAATCTTTATAGCTGAGAAAATTCCAACATTATTTAGATATTACCCTCCATTTTTAGAGAGAAGCTACCATGGGTTTTGACAATAAATGGATGGAGGGACAACCTTTAGAATCAGCAGTCCTAAATTCATTAGGTCACATTTATTAAACAGATTTTGCTATTTACCCTTTAGCCAGCACAGCTAAATGCCAGTCCTGGCCCTGCCTCATAAACAGCCCCCATCTCCTCTACAAATGTCACTATCAGCACAATCTTCCTTTTTGGATTATTTTGCTTGTCTCCAGCATGACACTCTGTACCTCAGAAGCAGCTTGCTGCCCACACTGAACTACTGCCCACACTGAATGTTCCAAAAAGGAAGATACCTCATTAAAGGCAGGGCCACACTGGGTTTCAAAGGAGCCACACACTCAGAAAAAGCATCTCATCTCATTAGCAAATGGCTGGTGCAACTGCTCATCGTGGAGACGAAGACACACCACTAATTTGAGGTACAGAAGGCATGGAACAGACTGCCCTATCCTGGTACTGTGGGAGTGAAAATAGCGCATTAAATGTTTGTTAGGTTTCCAATGGAAGCAGTACCAGTAGCTCACAGGGGCTCAATCTGCTGTTTTCAGGATTTCCTTAAAGAGAAGGATGAGGCCAGTGTCTCTGAAGGGCAGTGCTGGGAGAGGGTGAAGCGAGGGAGGCTGCTCCATACTGGAAAGCCCATCCCATACTGGGAAGGCCCCTGCTGCAGCCACTCAGAGCACTCAGTGCCACCCAGAAGAGTCAGCCCCAAAAGCCTGCTGAGGTTTCTCTCCAGCTGCCAGTCCTGTGGGGAGCCCAGGGACTCTGGTTACCCCTGGATCGGCCCACACTGCTGGTGCTTCTGGCTATCCACTGCTCTTTTCCCCACAGCAAAGAAGAAGGTTATCACCCCAGAGGAAGCTGCATTAATCACTGATGATGGCTTAGACTACGGCCTGCCATCATCAAAGAATTCCTGTTAAACGGTAATTAAAGCAAAGTAAAAAAATCGAAACGAACTAACATATGCAGTGGAAGTAGAGCACAGCGAACCAAACCAGTTCATCCTTACAAACTATCTCAAAAAGAAATGGTAAAATCCAATCCTTTTAAAACCAGCTCCAAGATCCTGTACAGTGTAAGAAGGGTGGTCTCACATGGAAAAACATGCTGGGAGTCAGAAGAATCTGTCCCATTCACCACTGTTTGCTGTGGCTAAGTACAGCTTCACCATAGAGATGCCCAACACCTGAAGTTCCCACTACCATTAATGAATTTCTGCATTGTCATTCCCTCACTTCTGAAAAAGAGAAAAAAATCTCAAACTATTAACTTATCTACACCTTTCAGTAAAATGGGAAACTACATAAACATTGTACATCAAAGAGCTTCCTTCATTAAAATGTAGAAAATAATTTGTGTACTTTAGATGAAAGGTGTTCTGGGACTGTGAAGTATTTTGGCAAGTTTAATTAAATCCCATAGTTATTCTCTTGTAAAAATAAAGGTTTTTTGGAGGAAAAAAATTAACTGATTCACTGTAACAGTTTCTTATCTTCTTTTTGCCAAATCTTTACCTTATAAACTGAACCACTGGTGAGAAGCAAAACCATTTTTAATGATCTATGTGTAAAGTTACATTTCCAGAACGCAAATTCCCAGTAAAATTTTCAAATGGAGATGGAAAATCCCCAAATAAAGATGCATATAATTCATTATGGGCTGCAAAGATCTATAATCAGAAATTAATTTGCTACGCATATTTTAGCAAAACTGAAAAACCAAAGGCTTCAGCTGTGAAAGACAGGCAGACCTTGCCATCACACTGTGGAAGCAGAGAGCTGCTGAAACCACATACAATGAGATTACTCTCACCTTTCCAGTCCATCACCTTGAAGAATTGTTGCTCATACATGTACAGTGAGCACATTTTGCTCAACTCCAAGATGAAAATATCATCAAAGTAATTGAAAAGCACTTCCTAAGAGAAGTAGCTACAGGCTGCCTCCCTCTCAATGGGGGTTGTGGTAACCAGACTGTCTCCAGCGGGTAACAGCTGCAAAGTTGAGACATCTCAGAGCAAAAAATCAACACATGTATCTCAGTGGAGGGGTGGGTGAGTGCCACAGCATGTCCTGATATCCCCAATCGTTTAGGCGGGGGATGTGCTGGTGTGTCCCACAGCCGTCTGCACGGAGGAGACAAAGCACAGTCCTACACCTTCACACATGTCCCTCTCTGATGGAATACAGCAGCAACACTTGTGACAAACTTCTTGCCACAACTGAATGGATCCACCTTTTTTGTTGGCTGTGGACAGAATGACCAGGTCAATGCCAGTGGACAACTTCACTCTGAGATACACAGAGATGTATTAGTGCAAACACCTAATGCAAACCAACTGCTATGAAAACCCCCTCCCCACATGCACTCTGTTTGGCTTTTTCTCAGTTATTTCTTACTGGCAACACTTCAATGCTAATAAGACACCATAAGTGTATAAATTGCAATAAAGATGTTTACATTAAACAGCAGACTACAGATTAAAAGAATCTGTTCCATGAGCTATAGAAGCTCATCTCCAAACATCTGTTTTCAGGTAAACATGTATTTGTGAATTCAAAGAGATCTGACAGTGGAAGGGCTTTTAAATTTTATTTTATTTTTACCTTGTTGGCAAACACCTAACAAGTTCCAAGACTTGAACACTGAAATTAGCCAAACAGCCTTAAAATATGACACAATTTTTTAGCAGTGAGAGCAATGAAAGCTTGGAAAAGCTTTCCAAGCAACTGCCTGATTAACCATTACTTGTAGTCCTTAAACTGCTAACAGCTTCATAAAAAGTACCCTTTAATCCAGCTTCCAAGGTAAATCCTTGAGCCTACCTATGTATTCAAGCAGGGGAAGAGATATGTGCTCAGTCCAGTGTTATCACACCAAACAGCCCCACAAATTCCTGATTAACTGTGTCCAGTTCTACTGTTCCCTAAAAAGCCACACAACCTGCTGCAAGGTCAGACAGCAAAATGTGTCCTCAATTTTACTGGCCAGTGGAGATTTCTCTCTCTTGGACTTGTTACAGGAAAGGGTTACAACAAAATGGCTCCATGTAATCTTAGACATTGTCCAAGCATCCTCCTTTGTATATCCCAGGAAGAGAGGAGTGCTCATCTTGCCCTCCATATGCTCGCAAGCTCGTGGTTTTGCACGAACAACATCACTTCTCAATGCCCTTGGCTTCCATTGGTGCTTTGGAACAGCTAAAATGCATTTTTCTCCAGTTTCCTCTGAACTACCACGAACTGCTGCTCATGGTCTGAAGTGATGCCAGGATGAAGCTGGTGCTCATGTGCTCAGAAGGAACACCAGACACTGGAAGTCAATCTTCCTCTAATATCATCTAACTCAGTGCCTTGTGGCTTGGTCCCTTTGCTGGCACCTTGGAGATAAGCTTTCTGCACGAGCACCTGGGTGTAATTTAATGGATGATGATGCACAAGCTTATTCTGGGATTATACACTAAGAGAGAGAATAACAGAAACATAGAATACAAAATGCTCTTGGAAACATGTCTGAAGGGTAATAAAGGTGACAGAAGGAAACACAGACTACACATTTCTTTATCGATAAATAAATTATCTGAGATTGAGACAAAATGTCCTATCACCAGGAGCATCCTGAATAATAAAGGAGATTCTCTAAAACATTTTCCAAAGAAGGGAAAGCATGCAAATTACAGCTAGCTATAAAAATTGGACGTTGTGAGCTGTTTTATGGGGCATAAAGTCTAGAGGACTGAACAGCTTGAATGGAACAATTCTGCATGACTGGCCTCACTTAGGAAACTTTGAAAGTATGTCAGAATGATACTCAGAGCCTTTTAAAGTAAATATTTTCATAAGCTGATGCATTGTTTTAGGGTTCATATTATTAAAAAAATTTAAACAAATTTTCTCCACTGAAACTAAGACAAGCCTTGTTCCTTACTAATTTACATCTAGAAATGACAGGGAGATTATAAACACACAGACACAGAATTGGTATAAAAATTATTGGTTTTCTACCACAACTAATTTTAAAGAAGAAGAAAAATGTTAGTGATCGTTGTTCTAAAAGTGGAAATCTTATACGAAGGAACACTTGCACTGTTAAAAGCTGCCAGAGAGAACTCACAGAACAATGATAACACAGTACCACGGGCTCAGAAATAGCTGCTCTCAGGAATGCTTTATTCCTGCCTGACACAGATGCAGGCTGACAGACCAGATTTTGGCCAGGACTGTGCTCTGTGATCCATCTGGCACACTCCTTCCCAAAGAGGCTGCTCAGGAGAGACACCATGGATGGGCTGAGAGCTGATGATCTCGTCATGAGTGCCTGCTGCAAGTGCAGCAACTCTCTTTCCCAAGCCACCTCCCAGCAACACTCACTGGCACTTCTCTTGTGGTATGGCCTGAAGTTACTTTGAAAACTGGGTTTAGAAGCCTGGGATAATAAAGTGGCTCCAAAATACTGGCTCTGGGTAATGAAATTTGCCTACACTCTCCAGGAAGATGAAGAACATCTGTAATACTAATGCCTCAAAACTCCACAGTGAATTCAGTTCTGCCAGTGAGTCCACCTAGATCCACCCAGCAGCTCCTACATGCCTCCATAAAATTAAACAAGTGAGAGGGAGAAAGACATGTATCACAAACGATTTTCATTTTACTTTATTTTGTTTCAAGAAAACGCTAACAGTGGCCCCGCAAAAATATTTATCAAACCACGCAAATTGTAGTTAATGGAAGTATCCTTCAACCTGCATACACAATAACTGAAAACTATTTTAGAAGACAGTGACAAGATGCAAGGAGTCTGAAGCAAAAGTCCTTTCTGCCAAATAGATGGAACAGTGCAGGCAGGTCCGGTTTACTGTAAACTATATCATCTGGTGTTTCTAGTTTCCATTATTAGTCGTTTGAAGCCATGATTAGGGTTTTCCAGCATCAACTACCTTCTCTAGCCACAGTTTGTCAGGAATTTCTACCACTTTTGAGGTATTCAAAGAGAAGATCAGACCACTATCCTTAGCACCATAAATAAACCCATGGAGTCTGTAATAATTTGAACTCTACCTCCATTTAACAGTACCTTTAAGCTTTCAGCACTGTGAAAGACAGGACTGGCTTCTTAATGTGCATTGCAGGGCTGAAACACCTAAAGATAACAAGTTAACAGGGTCATCTACAGCTTCCATTCTTATCAGAGGTCCTCTATAGGGTTAGAAATTCGTGTCAGTTAATGCTTAAATTTAAAGTTCTAATGAAAGTCAGGGGAGTCAGGTTCCTGAACAATCCTAGGAAATAAAGTTAGTAAGCTTTGAAAGCATTCCTTAAGTCCGTGCTCACGGGCTTTGCAAGAACATTGAAGATCCCGTAAGCATTTCATTAATACCACTGTTTTATCTTCATGTTCAATTTCAGTGGGACTCAAGATGTTTCTATGCTTTCATGATAACTAGTAAAAAACTTGCTGCTTCAGTTTTCCCACCTGTGCAGTGGAGTTAGCAATTCCTTGCATGTCACGATGCTGCCATACCAACTCTGACAAATCCTACAGAAGCCTCTGCAGCAGAAGATGCTGAGTGTGTTTCGTGCCTCTGCTCCTCTAGAACTCACTTTGATCATTTGCTATTACCAGTACATCCACGGGTAGCATAGGGGTAAAACAGAAACTCGTCGAGTGCCAGGCTGTTACATTAATATGTAGAAACAGATGCCAGACTAAAAAACCGGAGCTAGAGTAAAAATACAGTTTAGCTGAATCATCAATCACTAAAAAATGAGAAGGATGATTCCAGCATTTAGGCCTGATCTCCTCTAACTCAACATTTCAAGAAGTCAGGAACTCCCACTAGTTGTTCAAATCTCCACTGTGGCCAGAAAAGAGGTTCTGATAGAGGGTATTTAGTATCCCAAGGCGGGTGACATTATAAACCCATACGCATTTGTTGGACTCACAACCAACTCCCGAGACAAAAATACACCACTTTGCTGTGGTATCAGCACTAGGAGGGTGCACACACCAGAGCTAGGAAAATCCAGTTTTTTAAAAAGGCAGTGTAGGACCTCTGACAGAGACCATTTCCACAAGAGCAGTCGTAACTATTAGAGCTAACCTATGATGGAAACTCAGAGCACAGTCTCATCCCACAAAAATTTTTACCATGTCTGCTCATTTTGTGTCACAACAATCTGGAGATATAAGAGTGGGTTTTACACAATTTTTTTCTAAGGAACTGCAATTAGCAGACTGGCAAAAAGAGTGGAGGTGCACACCAGGCAGGAAGCAGTATCAAAGATGAAGAAATGACTCCAGCTTCTCTGTAGCACCAGAGTTGCATAAGGGGAAGGTCCTCACTTCTACAAGTAAGATCAAAATACCAGATATTGACCAATTTCTGTAGATAGAAAAGAGGGTGGGATGCTCTAACACTGTATTCTCTGAAAATGAAAAATCATAATCTATTATTTACACAACTCTCATCCCTATACTATTAAAAACCTTTTTTCCACTTTTTATTTCTAGAAGTGCACGTATGTGTGGGTTTCAGAATGAAAGATAATTCCCAGACATTGGATTAAAACCATGAATCTGGTAGAGAGGAGTCATGACAAATTACCTACCAGTAAGGCTGACAGGATATATTCTTGTTTACGGTTAACAGGGATGGGCTATATCTGACCAAAGCAAGGCACTCAGTGTAGATCTCTACTTGAGGTAGTCTCACAAGGACCTTGGCACATTTTTAGAGCATGATTCACCCAACTTATTTCATATTTTTACATTAGGTTGAAATGAATCATGTTTCTCAGTTGCTTGTTTCTTTCTGTTGACTTGAAGAAGCCTGCAGTGACTAGTTCTCATTGTAGACAACCACATTTCATAACAGATTACATCTCTGGATTCCAAAAAGATGAATGTGATGCAAAAAAAAACAACCAACAAACAAAACCCCAAACCAAAAAAACCAACTTTCCCCCCCCAATAAAAAGCAGTTCTGAACAGGAGACAGAAGGATCACATTACATGTTCCTCGGTGCAAGGTTCTTAAGTGGCAAGTTTGTGACATTTATATCAACAGTCAATAAATAAAAAAGTTCCCCCTTTTTTTTAACCTCTAGAAAAGTCTTAAACCAGATTTTTAGCTATCAATCACGACTGACTTCTAAACCCATGAGAAATTTCATCTTCTGTCTAAGGTAGTGGGAAACCACAGATAGAGTTGACTGGTCAGGAACTGCAGCCATCCACTTCAGGAGACTTTCTATTTATTTACAGACTTATACTGGCTCTGCCTCCTGAAAATGGAAAATAAATCCACTGAAGCAGATTTGGATGTGATTCACACTTCTAGCTGGCAAATAGTTGCTATGCTTCTGGTTACCAGCACGGATGAACTGGAGTATTTAGCTGTGAATGCTGTAACAACGATAATCTTCCAAACCAATTCTATTCGACATGAGGCAAAGAGCAGCACTGTAGGAAGGGAATTCCAGGCTCACCCCCATGGTACAACTCTTACCAAACTGCAACAGCACCCCAATTTGCACATTTATGCCGTGCAGAAGGATCCATAAGGACCAATATAGAGGAGACTCCCAGGCTCACTGAACACAATCCGCTATTCCGACCTGAATGGAGGAACCCACACCGGTCTGTTGTGCAACCAACACCAAAAGCCAGATCAAGCTAGGTGGAGTTAGATCACAGAATCATAGAATCGTCTAACTTGGAAAAGACCTCTAAGATCATTGAGTTCCACTATTAACCCAGCACTACAAAGTCCATCACAAAGTCATGGCTCTGAGTGCAACATCCACACTTTTTTTGAGCACTTTCAGAGATGGTGATTCCACCACACCCCTGGGCAGCCTGTTCCAATGCCTCACAACTCTTCCAGTGAATAAATTTTCCCTAATACCCAATCTAAACTTCTCCTGGCCATTTCTTCTTGTCCTGCCACTTGTTATTTGGAGAACAGACTGACCCCCACCTCACTACAACCTCCTTTCAGGCAGCTACAGAGAGCGAGACCTCCCCTGAGCCTCATTTTTTTCCAGATGCACCTATATACATCCGTAGTGGAAGAAGAAGAAGCCACCGTGACAACAGATGTGCAGCTGCATGGTGCAGTGTGTATCCATCAGGAAGGACTGCTTCTCCTCAGGTGTCCGGGCATCATTTCAACTCCTCAGTATCAATGTGCCTCAGGGAGCAGAAGCACATCTCCCTCAACACACAGGGCAACACCACTAACATGTAATATTTCAGAAAAACAAAAATAATGCACTCAAGCAGAATTTTGCTGAAAGCACAGACTTGCCTGCAGTCCAGCCTGCTCACATATCAGGATGAATTTGGCGCACTTTATGTCCTAATGATTGTAATGGATGCTGCAGTCATCTTTTCATTAAGGCAGCAGCCAAAAATATTGATTTGTTGTACTTCACACTCCTGCTTACCTTCACAAATTTCAGGAGAGACGGTACATAAGCCAATACAGTTGGTCAGTTTAAAAGTGACAAATTAACTGTGCTGAAAGTAAATAAACAGCTATCTCTTTATAAATTAATTCAATATGTGACTTAAGCCCTTTTCTACAGCTAGAAAGCTGATTCATCATTCAGCAGCATTTAAGTTGCCACCAGTTCAATAGCAGAGTATTAATGTTGCATTCTATTTGACACAGAAGGTCAAATTCTGCATTCAGCTTACAACAGCATGACCCAGAGCAACCCTGAAGCCCTGCCCTCCACATTGCCCTGTCTGCAGCTCTGCACCCAAAGTGTTCTTCAATTTGCTTTCAAGAAGGTGTATGTGGTATTGAACATTTGGGGAAATCAGAACAAGAATTCTACATCTTTTTATCTGCTGGATTATCAAGTCTCTTCTGGAATGATTAAGTGAAATAGCACAGGTTGGTTCATTTTCATGTAACACTCATGAAAGAGTGAAAGGCAGAAAAATCTTTGCATCTTGGGGGATTTTGGGCTCTTTTTTTTTTCCCTCCACAAAATATAGTTCAATTTTGGAAATAAAGTAAGTATATTTAATGTGGAATATTCAGTAAAATTTCCACTCACGTTAAAACATGGTTTGTGCTTAACTGAACAAGGGACCTAACTTATCCTAGGCCATCACCAGTACTAGTGTAGGCACAGTAATAACATGGTTATTTTACTTATGACTGACATGCACTGAGTTACTTTCCCCACCAGTTCGTTTAAGTTCAGTAAATGTTGAATGCTGAGATTTCTGTATCAATACTGCAGCATTTGGACCAAGCTCCCAGTGCTTCATAAA
Organism: Ifrita kowaldi; assembly: GCA_013398055.1. Taxonomy (NCBI): domain Eukaryota; kingdom Metazoa; phylum Chordata; class Aves; order Passeriformes; family Cinclosomatidae; genus Ifrita; species Ifrita kowaldi. The sequence goes on along the minus strand of VZRS01002789.1, from coordinate 978,272 downwards.
GAACCCATTGAGACGAAGTTGATGCTACTCAATAAGTAGGTACGACAAAATTTTCAAATGCAGGAGTTTAATATTTGAATACATGTCCAAATGTCTAAATAATGTTCCCTGAATGCCTTCCGCTACTATCAGCACTGTAGGACACGCGAGTTCCTAACATTTCTGGAAATTACACTAGGTGCCCTCTTGACTGCTGACACTCAAGTCTGATGTTTCTGGACATAACATTTCGACTGCAGTCATCTGTGTACAGCTGTAGCAGCGAGACTGTAGCAAAAATAGAATAAAAATATTTTTCTCTGCTTATACTTAGATGAGAGCCACAGCATTTGTAATGTCGTCTGTTTTTCATAATGTTCAGTTTAGAAAGTTGACATTTGATTAAACAGTTTGAATTTGCCAAAACATACATTTTAATCTTATGTTTAATACCACATTCTCAATTAAAAGCTTCAGAAAAAGACATAAAAATCCCAGTAAACTCACAGACCTAACATATTTAATACAATTTCTGAAACTGTTGACTAATATTTTCTAATTTCCTCACTACTTCTAGTGGTGCACAGCTGCACCATTACTCCCAACAACCATCAGACATTTAAACAGTCAGTTTTTAAGTGTTTTAGTAAACACACTTTTGTATTTAGTATTTTGAACATTTTCCAGTAGGGTGGTGTGGTAGTTAAGTTCAACATCTTAAAAACCTTCACTACATTAACAATGCTTTCTAATGTCAATATTTATAATACTACTGCCACCAAAGGAAAGCTAGCACAGGTCATTTTCAGTTACAAACACTTCCCTGGATTTCTACCTTTCACATAAGCACAACAACACTGATGAACACCATGCTACAAGAAAGTGTATTACACAGGATGGCATGTCATTCCAGAATAACTCCCGTGAAAAATGACTCCCAACAACAAAAACAAGAC